>OY783198.1:15338084-15906494 GCA_963678675.1 Xiphydria camelus
CCGAGCGGTTGCGGAAGCTTTTTGACCTCGATGAAAAGCGAAGAAAAGAACCTGAAAGGTGTCGAAAAAATGCTGATTTTTGCCTCCTGGATATTCCATTTCTAAGAATGAAAAATAATAAAAAATGAAATTATTCAAAAGAACGATCATTACACTCTTGTAGAGGAGAAAGTGCTCTTTCAAATGAGTATAAATACTTTGCTAAAAAGCAAAAAAAAATCGTTGTAGGATTAAAGAAAACATAAAACTCTACGAATTTATTTACAAACCTAATATTTCATTGTTTACAACCGAACTAGATCCTCGTAAGATCTCGAAATAAATACCTTTTTCTTAAAATTCGTATTACAGACCCTACTCAGGCTTTGGAAAAGATTTTTTTTTAATGCGCACTATAGAAATATTTGCTTCTTCAAAGTACCACACCTCATGAAAATCATACGTAAATTGTATCAAGAAAGGTTTGAAAATAAAAAAATTATGAAAATGAGAAGTTTTTTTTAGTGAAATAGCTTATTTTTCACGCATTTACACACTTGAAATTGTTTTTTAATTCGTTGTCATTCCATTTGTTACGTAAATGTGGTGACTTCATATTTTATAATATTCAAAGAATGTTTCATAATCTGTCGCTCTCAATTGGACAGCTATTGTTCATATGGCTTTTATTTAAATATTGGTTTGGTCCATTTGACCCATGTGAGTCCATCATGGAATTGTGCGGATATGTAACCATGGAGGGTTAATGGTATTAGAAATATATGGAGAATTTTCTAAAACATCCGTAATTAGTTCTACATACTTTCGTCATAAATAAAATATTCCATGAGCACAGATTGCATCTTGAAAAGAAAATGGTAAATGTAGTGTTTCGAAAAAATCGTAATATTTTAATTTATAGTATTATTGAGAATCAGAATTAAAATTCGATAAAAGATATCAACAAAAATATATTAAAAGATAAACTAGAATTCCCTATTCTAATGAGACATTGGGACACGTTGTACATTGAAATATGACTTTTCGGCATATTGCGTTTCAATTGAAGTATTACTATTGTAGAACCAAATAATATAAATAGGGTTTGTTACGTTTTGAACAGAAGTAAATTTGTTAAAGTGTGCGTTTAAATTTAAACCAACAACGCCATCGATGTTGAAAGAAAATGAATATTTTGCGTTCTAAGAGTAGCTTCTCAAATATTAAATATTATTTTACAAACTTTAAATGTTCGAATGTATTAGGAATGAATAATCACCGATAAGTGTACATTAATATTATTCAAAATTGACAAAATCAACATAAATTAGTAGTACTAAAATATTTCAGTATCTGGTTACATATTTTATCCACGTAAAATCAATCTTAAACGATCCTACTTATCTAGGTACTTAGAAGCCGTTGTGTGAGAGTTTTTTACGTTTAATCGTTCTAATATTGATTATTAATTTAAGAAAATCACAACTTTAATAAACATTAGCATCTGTGATGGCTAACAAGATTTCAATTAGATTTGACAGACGTCAATACTTTGAGAGATATTAGCCTTAATATGTACTGAGAACTAAATCGGATACGTTAGCGGCCAGTAAATTATTTCGTTCAATTCATCATAATATATTCCAACATCGTAGCTATTATAATATTTTCACATGGAGTTATTTCAGCACGTATGACAATAGTATCTATGTCATTAGGCAGAAATCATCGGATTTTTAAGACTGTGTTTAGGTCGTATCACGAGGCATGGTGAGGGGACGAGGCTCGCCTTCGGCTACGAGCTAATTAAACACAGTCTGAAAAAACCTCGGATTTCCGCCGAATGACATATACTATTTTTTCTCACGAATGCCCATTTCTCAAAGCAAAACAAACAGAAGTATACACGGCTCATTTCACGTTGCATTTATCAGTTTGGAAAAAAGACCTATTTCGGACTAAGCAATCTTTTAACAGCCTGCGGACTCTCGGTCGATGTCACGCGGGAAAAACACCATCTTACGGTCTAAAAATAGGCTGGAAAAGGCCTCGAAATGGGCGTGAGTGAGGAAAATAAAGTTTATCGTGCAATTTTTTTTCTTTTTACATTTCGGAGATATTCAGTTTTAATTAAAGCACGCCAATTCGACAGATATAATCGCTTAGTGATGTTCATTGGATGACATCAAGTATTTATCCGGCGAGGATCAAATAATGATTAAGCAATTACTTGTCGAATCAGTGTACTCTAACTAATTATCATATGAAAAGTTCGTAAGGGCTACCTATTTTCCAAAATGTTTAGAACTGAAGGATACGTGTTAAGAATATTTACTCAGAGGGGTTTTAGTACTATGTGTTTCCGAGTGCATTAAAAAATGAATTGTATAATGGTTTGTATAATTATGTATATAACAATGTATTGAACTTTCCAAAAATCAATCATATTTTACAGGATTTTACGTGGAAATTTTCAAGACTGGTATCATCAGATGTTTCAGTTTTGCTAACTCTCAGTAGTTTTACAGTTGTGGGTTATGAGTATTACTACTCTCGGGTACCACTCGGAAGGCGAAAGTTGTACGACTCATAATATTGTAATGACAATGGCCGCGAAAGCCTAAAAGTTTTGATCTTAATAGTTTCACTTGTATTTATTCCCTATTAAAAAAAAGTAGGGGAATGTCGTCAGGGTTGGCCATAGTTTTGACTTTTGCCCATAATTTCCATGTAAAAAAGAATTCTGATAATTATTGCACCTTCTTAGAAAGGTCCGGAAAAAAGAAAACTTTTCCGAGATATTACGAATTGATTGGATGAAAAATTAAAAAGTAATGGGTATTTTTTTAAAATTAGAAATACTGTCAATGTTGCCCCACCCTGCCCTTGCTATCTAGGTTAGCCCATTGCTGAAAATCACCGAAAAATATACATTAAATTATCCTGAATCACAGTTTTGACAAATGAAGTAGCTGTTCATCATTTTCGCGCACTTCAAATGCACTTCTCTTTTGTATTCAATGCATGCAACGGAATTGTTACTGTTCAAGCGATGAGGCATTATTTCCAAACAGATAATGTAAAAGTCCTCGTCTTCATCCGAAGAAGGCTTTTTCTGCACTTTTTTGGGTGGACGACCTCGTTTTGCTGATTAGTCCAGGACATTTAGCTTGAAAATCATGCAATCTTCTAAAAATCGAGCTCACTGAAAAAAATTTTTTTTTAACTGCTTATTATGAGATGTACCAATATATGCCTGAAAGTTACGCCACCAACGCACTGGAGCTTCGTGACATATAAGAGGTCAAAGGTCGCGGATTTTGTTATCTCGCTTCCTATCGTTCCAACGTGAAAAATACCCATTACAAAAGTTGAAGATCTCAATTTTTAATACCTAAAAAAATATTTGACGTAAATACGCCTAACCGTTCTCGAGATATGTAGCTTTTCTCGTATGATTGTAGCGAAATTCCATAAAAGTGGAAACTGCGAATGATTCCTTTTTTGGATGTGGAATGGATCTAGCACTACCGAACCCTGTCAACCTCGTATTTGACACTTACAAGGAAACGTTTCGAGGCCGCCGCTTCCGATCTTGATGAAACTTCGTAAATTTAAAGTTTATCGAAAAATAAGAGACCCCTATTTTTTTATAGCGGCCCAATTTTGGTTTAAGGGGGTGAAATGGACCCCTGAATTTTCACTCCCTTCGAGCTATCTCCGAAACGAAGCGAGATAGATGAAAACTTTCAATGTACGTTTTGTTTGGTTTTTTTAGTATAATAAAATCCCCTAAACAGATTTTGAAAAAAAGCATTATTTTTCAAAAAAAAATTTTTTTTATCTAATTTTTCGAAATTTCGGTTTAGTCATGTGGACAAAAATTTAGGAAATTTTATTACAAATTCAACCATGTATGACATGATATATTTCCCTCCTACAGTTTTGCAAATTTCTAACTTTTATGTCTGATAATGAGCGGGCTACCAATGGCAGTGACGGGATAGGTCGGGGGTTATTACTTCTATGTATTTTAATGCCACTTTTCTTTTATTTAATAAAGTTCAACTTCTATGGCTCATAATTATGACAATAATGGTATTCCGTGAAAAAATGTTTCATACAAAGTTGTTTCTTACACCAAGCACACGTAATAACGGCAATATCGCCACATATGTGGCATCGTGGTTCCGAGTCCTGTGCAAAACAAAATTCTACAGGATGTTCAAATTCAGGAGGTCTCCTGAATATATATCCACTCTTGAACCACGAATATTTAATAAAGTTAGTAAACCGTGGTGAAGAAAACTGATTATGAGTAAGAGATTGAAGTTTTAAAATATTATCTCTCGAATGAAGGTTAATATCGTAATTGAAAAGAGTTACAATATCTGAAAACCTCCTTACAAAATTCTTCCACATTCGAAATCCGTATACGTCTAGCGGTTGAATCAGTCCGGTGGTGCCTTGTGGAATCGTCATTAATATTATTGTCTTGTCTTCTGGTGTAGCTTCTCGAACACTTCGCTCACATTGTCCACTCCAAGAGTCCAGCAGTAAGACGCTTGTAGATCCAGTGTTAGGGAAGTAAACTTCTTGCAGCCATGTTTTCATGAGATCGGTTGTAAGTTTCCCAGATTTGGAAGCCATGAAGTATACATTTGGCGGCCTAAACACGGTTTGTTGCACTCGTTCTCCCAATTGCCCACTAGCCTCTTTTAATACCACATAAAGAGGCGACAGTAGTTTTCCATCAGCAGATATGGTGGGTTGTATAGTATAGCTGTGGGTTGTAGAAGATATTGATTGTACCACAGCTTCAATTTTTTTTGCCCCGATGTAGCTAAAGTTCGGCCAGAATGTATTTCTAAATTAAATCCACTCTGATCAGAGTTAAATACATTTTGTGGTCCATATTGTGTAATGAGTGGCTTCACTTGTTCTACGAAGGCATGGCTTCGTACTTTCAAACTTTCCTCACCCTCAACGTTTTTTCTCGTTACAAACTTTGTGATCTTTCGAGAGACAATTCTATATGCTTACTTGAATGACCTCAACCATGTTTGACTTGCTTTGAAGGTTGGAAGATTCTCTACTTCTTTTGCTTGTAAAGCCCATCGTTTAAGGTCTACATCATGTACTATTATTTTCGATCTACTAGCTTCTACAAATTTATCAAAAGTATATTTCGCTATGCGTATTAATTTATCATTTTGAGTACCCCCCTGTCCTACTTGCGCAGCCCATCTTCGTAATTGTCTATCAGATTTCACTTTTTTAAACTGATGTTGAACTGCTGCTACGGTTCGACGTCTTTTCTTCCCACTGTTCCAGTAATCTATGGCACTTTGTTTATATTCAAAGCTAACCGCTTCTTCATCGAGTGTACAGGGATATGGTTCTAGAGGTATAGAGGTTTCTACGTGAGGAACATCCTCGACATCCGATTCCAGCCAGTCAGTATTAACAGCGTGCATTTCACTATCCTCGATTGAATCTTCCAATTCCAATTTATTTTCATGTTCGACTCGAAATGATGAATCCTCCATGCTACGTATAATAATATTTTGTAATAAATCTTTCAATTGCACTTCTGCACTATTCATTGGAGTTTCTCTTCCATTTGGTACACTGAAAACGGCCACCAATAAAGTTAACACATTGATCGGATTTATAATTGCCATAATAATAATATGAACTGCTGTGCACCATAGAAACTGAATATTCAGACTAAAAAGCTTTCTCTTTCGCTTCCTTATATATAATGAAGTCGCCTCTCAAGAACGAAACAGACTGGAGAGGGTGGGAGGTTCGACTTCCCAAAAAGGGGCCATCATCCTCGGAGTCCGCGTACGAAACTCGAGAGCGCGTACGAAAATATTTTTACATGGGCACATAGCCAACTAATAATAAAGCTTGTCCAAAGAACTAAACTCCCTCTTTCGCATCACCGGGGCCATATAAGGCAACCCTACAAATAACAGGAATGTTGTTTACGGCATTTTCGAGGAGTATATATACAGGGCCGAGAAGCAAAGAGCTTCAGTTTCATTGGCTGCGTCTATCATTCAAGTGATGGGTTCAAACGAGTTACCGACTTTTGAGAAGATCGTGGAGGATCTTAAAAATGGGCACATACCATTGCCGTCTCCCGGGAAATCGCTGGATCTGACATTCCGCACAACAGGACCATCCATGGCCGAAGTAGAAAGAGAGCTGCAAGAATGTGAGGAGTACTGGAGGAAACAGTACGCGAAGAAGAAAAGTAAAGAAAAAAATGATTCCAACAAAAAACTATAAAAATTCAGACAATTGTATCTAACCCGTGAGTGAATTATTAGTTACTTACACACAAACAGAAAATAATATAAATAAATTAACGGTCAGATTTATTAATAAGATTTCTGAACAATTTTTGTCCATTTTATTTTGATAATATTCCGCTAGACGTATACGGCTTTCGAATGTGGAAAAATTTTGTAAGGAGGTTTTCAGATATTGTAACTCTTTTCAATTACGATATTAACCTTCATTCGAGAGATAATCTTTTAAAACTTCAATCTCTTACTCATAATCAGTTTTCTTCACCACGGTTTACTAACTTTATTAAATATTCGTGGTTCAAGAGTGGATATATATTCAGGAGACCTCCTGAATTTGAACATCCTGTAGAATTTTCCAGGGAAATATATCATGTCATACATGGTTGAATTTGTAATAAAATTTCCTAAATTTTTGTCCACATGACTAAACCGAAATTTCGAAAAATTAGATAAAAAAATTTTTTTTTGAAAAATAATGCTTTTTTTCAAAATCTGTTTAAGGGATTTTATTATACTAAAAAAAACCAAACAAAACGTACATTGAAAGGCCAACCCTGACTACACAAATGGTCCAACCTTGATGACAAGCACCAGGGCCACATCGCATCACGCCACAACCAAACGGGTTATCAAATTTAATTATGCTCTTGGTTTATTTCTAAAGGATAACCATATTATGATATAACATGTTTTACTTTCACGCTTCAAACTCTGTGTTGCCACGAAAAGTTCGCTGTTACCAACAGAAGTTTTACTACGCTTGCACATAGTTGAAACTAGTGGTATAAGCTGAAATATCGTAAAGGGCCGATCTAGACGACGGGTCGACCCTGACGACATTCCCCTAAATAAAGAAAATCACAATTCACAAACAATTTGATTTCATATCTTTTGTACAATATATAGAATAGATTTTTTTGTCACTCAGTGTCAAATACTCGGTTTCATGATCGTCCTCGATGCATGTGAAATCATCTTTCACACACCAATTCGTGAAAAGTTGCGCAGTGCGTGAAATATCCTGCGCAGTGCGTGAAATCGTCAACCTCGTATTTGACACTTAGTGACAAAAAATAAAATTCGTTATTCGGTTGTTTCGCGCCGTTCTAACGAGTGTGATTGCCGTACTCGCTTCGCTCGTGCGGCAAACTTCACACTCGTTAAAAACAGCGCTTCACGCCCTAATAACGAAAATAACTATTGTTACACGAATTCTATTTGTCAACTGTCACTAGTCTTATAAGGCCGTTTAAGACTAACTACTAATCGTAAGAGAGAACGTACTTTGTATATTATTAATTCTTACTGTATGGCCTCTCGGCCTTTTACACTATTAAACGCCCCCTAATCCCCCTTGCATATATATCTATAAAATATGGAAATAGAAAATTTTAAAATTGTACTTTTGAAAAACTAAGGAAACCCGCGCGTATTATTTGTGTTAATCATTGTTCCGCTTGACAGGTTGAGATGCCAGTTGTTCCGTTTGAACGTACTTTGTATTATAGTATTTTGCGTGCTAGCCCAGCATGATTAAAGTTTAATTTATGACGGGCGCGAATACTCTTCCAATAGCGATAGCGTAGTACGACGATCCATCTCTTAATTTAGCTACTAAGTTATCAATAATTTATCAATGATTATTATCAGGTATAAAAGAATTTTCCAACTGGCCAACGATACCGCAAGTGTTTATGAATGGTGAATTCGTCGGCGGATGCGATATACTTCTCCAAATGCATCAAAATGGAGAACTCGTAGAGGAGCTGAAAAAGGTCGGGATCGTTAGTGCTCTCCTGGAGAAAGAAGAGGGGGCAAATGCCGCTACCGAGAAAGTAGAAAAATAGGCTGCCGATTTTTGTGCTGTACATAATGGAGATAAGAATGACCTGTTTACTATTAGTCGATTTTTGTTACAATAAACATTTTTAATGTAGAAATATCCGCACCACCGAGGAAACTTCATTTCGTCAAAGTCGACCTTCTATATATATCGATCCTCTTCAAAACTGTAGTAAAAGCCTAGTATACGTGGTCGATGTCGAAACGCAGCTTTCACATCTTCTTGATCTCTCGTCTGAGAATCTTTCCCGCGGGGCTTTTTGGAATTTTATCCGTGAATACCACATGGCCCAGATGCTTATACTTGGCGACGCGTTTCGCGACGAACTCTTTCACATCGTCCTCGCTGAGATTAGCACATGGTTTGGGCACTACAAAGGCCTTCGGAATTTCACCGTATTTCTCGTGTTCGACGCCGATCACCGCAACGTCCAGTATGTCGTCATGCCCGCGCATCAGTTCTTCGAGTTCGTTAGGAGCCACTTGGAATCCTTTAACTTTTATCAACTCCTTGATGCGTCCGCATATGTAGAAGAGTCCTGTTGAAAGTCGAAGAATTTGTTATTCGTATCGGGGTATTAATATGAGTACATACGCCATTTTGTGCAAAATGAAGCGAGCCTCGAATTTTTTATTCAATACATCGCGTCTCCTTTCCCTGGTCACTTTTACAATAAGTCTAGAATGGAATACCGTTAGGGATGATTCCTAGCGTTTCGATCGAATCTTTTGGTAGATTATAAAGTTTGCCGCATTATATTAGACGTGTTCATAAAGTAAGGTCTTCAAGGCGCTGGAGCCGTGAGGAACGCGTTTACGCGATATCCGGAAATACTAGCGTGTAGCTTGACACCCCCCCCCCCCCCCTCCTCCCTTCAAATCCCCCCTAAACCGAGCCCGCTACGACGCTCGGCCTTGACTGGGCAGCAGTTTGCGATGGAGCTCCCGCTCGCTTCTCCCGCCAGGTGCGAGTTGTGCGCAGTGATCCGTTTTTTGAGTGCCAAGAACACTACCCCCATTGACATTCATCGTCAGTTATGCGAAGTTTATGAGCCACAGTGTATGTACGTCAAAAACGCGCGAAAGTGAGTCATAGAGTTCAAGGACGGACGTAAAGACGTCCACAACGAACAGCGTTCTAACCGAAGGCCAACCAGAAATTTTTCATTAGCTAGTACATTTAAAAATGATATTTTTAAATGTCACCAGCCGACAGAATCCATAACACCGGGAGTATGTGATTTTGCTTCTTGTCGAATTCAGAAATAGCGTGAAATCGTATAAGGTGAAGTGAGGTAAGTGTGTACAAGAGGCAAGTGTGTAACAAGCTCTGAAAATCTCAATATAACATCAGATCGGCGCGACTTCATGTTCATGTTTAAAATATTGATAATTGGTTTAATCAGTAGTAAATAAAATTTAAAACTACGCAATATTGACTCTGTACTAATAGATAATACGATGGATATGATTTATTGCCGTAAAATATATTCTATATTGTGTTTTTGATCTACCATTACCATTAAACTTTTTGCCGGGACTGTCCGGGCTTTGCCCCAATACACGAAATAGCTTGTATATACAGACGACGCACTCTTCTGTTAGTCCAGGCGTCAGGGGTTTTATTGACCGAAAAATTCCTACCTGAGATTTTTTTTCTATCGCTTCTTTTCATGTTTAAGTAGACAAATCTCAAAAATGGGCACCAAAATTCGGTCGGCAACATATTGTTTAAACAACTGAAAGAGTGGGTTTTAGTGTTTCTTGCGCATATCTCCGAAAATGTTCATTCTACGAAAAAATGGTAGGGAACTAAATTGTTCGGCACTAAATTCTACACAAAAAGGTATTTACATTTTCTTCAATCGGAGCAATAGTTTAAAAATATAACCCTGCGAAAGAGGCATGCGGCGCTCGAATTCTTGCACCACGTCAGTGGAGGAGAGTGCTTCGATCGGATGAGTGTCTAGCAACACTGCATCTTACGCATCGGACCAGTACAAGAGAATACATTGATCGTTTAGAATGAGTCGAAAAAAAATTACAGCAATGTCAAAATCATTGAAATATATGACGTACAGATGTCATAGAACATATTCTGGGAAGAAATTATAACTGAAAGAAATGAAGTTAAATATGGAAATTGTTATTTATTCAAATTTGTATTACATACATTATTCTCTATATTAAATCGATCTCCGATTTTTACGTTTTGGACCATCATGAAGGTGATGTGGCGTTGGTAGTTCGTCATCTTTACTGTCTCCATTTTCATTCTCAATTCCCTCAGTGTCTCCAGTTTCTTGAGATTCTTCTGCCTCTTCATTCTCCTTATCTGAAAGTTCAACTGTCAGAAAATTGTTATAATAATTGGGCCGTTGGTATAACAATTCGAACACCTGTCCCTTTTTTGATGGGTTGGTAGACACTCGAGCCTTCCCGACTGGCTTTTTATCCCAATTTATTTTAGTTTTAATAGATTCTGTAGTTGTTAAATGCATTGAAAACTAAAATCAAATGATTTTTCTACGTATAAAATTGTATTTTGTATTGACCAGTGCTGCCGACAGTGCGGTTATATGAATGTGCCGCGCTGCTGCCCGAGTAGATGGCAAAGAAGCTAGATTGAATGATTTTTTGGATACTGCATTTTTTAACACAAAAATATCCATTCATCCAAGGAATACCTATCTTTGGTTCGTGCTCCATATAAAGCAATAATAAATTTTTCCCCAGCGATTTCTAGTAGGTTTCGGAGCCCACGCGGCGCGAGAGTTACACTGAGAAAAAAAAATTCTTTGGATCAAAGACATTTTATTCGGGTTGAAAGAAATATTTTTTTGTGTAGCTCCGAAACTATATTTGTTTAGTCCAAAGAAATCTTTCATCGAAAGCAAATATTTCAATGGAAGATATATTTCTTTGGTCCGACAGAAACAGTTGTACAAATGAAGGAGCATTTATTTATTTTGAATCTTTGTACTTTCGATTCGAACTGTGATGTTATTTGGCAAAAGAAGTGCCCTTTGAAGCAAAAAAATATGTCTGGCGTAACAGAATATTTCTTACTAACTGAGATATCTATATTTGCCTCGAAAAAAGTTGTATTCAAGACAATTACTCGCGTCTTTCGCAGCAAGAAATAGGTCATCTAGTCAAAGAAATATGTCATCGGCGTAACAGAATATTTCTTCCTAACTGAGATATTTATATTTGCCTCGAAAAAAGTTGTATTCAAGACAATTACTCGCGTCTTTCGCGGCAAGAAATAGGTCATCTAGTCAATGACACGATAATTTAAAGTGAAGAACTAGTTCTTCTAGTTGAAGATATATATTCCTTCGATCCAAATAAAATTGTCGTTGATCAGATGAACGCTTTATTTTGAAGAAAGAGCTAGATATTTGAATGGAAGTAAAACGCTATTTACTGTATGAAATATTTCTTTCTGATGAAGAAGTAATTCATTGCCACAATTAATGTTCTAGTACATTACAAGAAACATTTCTTTCAACCAACAGAGTTGTTATTTTCTTCGAATACTCGCGTTTCATCAACAAATAGAATTGTAAGGACAATGAAGTAAGTCTTTTATGCCATGGAAATATTTATCGCCTCAAAAGAATAGGTTATGGAGTTCATGATCACTTTCTTGAAATAAATTGCTCAATTCATCGAATGTATACTTACCTTCTTTTGGTCGAAACTTTCCGTATTCTAATTTAAAGAACTCTTTCATTCAATGTAAATACTGTTTATATTTCAAAAAATTACACATTTCTTTCAATGAAAACATTTCTTTTTGCTGCATCCGGGTGAAAAAATTGTATAAAATCGTCTGTATACAAAATTGGACGCATAAAATGAGTATATAATTTAATTTGTTTTCATAACATTTTCAACAATTTCAATAAAAAACAAATGAATTTATATGATCATTTTACATATCCCAATTTGTTTACAGAAGATTTTATGCAATTTTTTAACCTGGATAAATATACAATCAAAAATTTGTTTATTTCAATATTTATAGAAATTTCAAAGAGTCCATTCAACTTTTATATTCAAATCATGCATCATTGCAGAAATTCTGTATATATATCGTATTGCAAATAAGTAATGTTATACCTTTCGATGCAACAATAATTTAGCTTATATATCCTTATAAACACGGTGCAATTACAATAACAAATCTCACATCTTTGCGCTTAAATATATATACTTAATTAGACTCAGCAATTTTCGCAATATATGGTTTGTCGTAAAATGCATATATACACATTATGGTTTAAAAACAAACATGAAACTTATAAACATGAATTATTTTTATTTTTTCACAAAATTGTACACACTAATAATACGGTTTTCCTAAATGTAATAAGGAACATATTTCTTATTCTGTTGCCCGACTACTATACTATGGGTTCGAAAATTTTCTACATTCTTATATGAAATACATCCCCATACTTTACTTTCTTCGACTTCATATGCTTGAAAATGTTGAGAGAAAGTATTTGTTTGCATTTTCGAATAAAGAAAGAAAACTTCATTCTTTTTATTGCTAATCACATATTGAATTTTACCGAACAAAACAAGTACGTAATTTGTATCAATGGAGATAATTGCATTCTTCTTGTGTACAAAGTACCATTAATTTTTACCCACGAAGCACAAAAATATTCATCTTCACTGTAGTCGGTAGGAAGAACAGTTTTAAAATTATTATAATCGTGTAACTGACTTAATTTTACTTCAGTTACCTTTCCAAAAACCACTCGATTAGGAAATCCCTCGTTACGTACAAATTTGAAGCATAACTGTAACTGATGCTTTAAAACTATGGTAAAAGTTGGGTTTACTCGAGAAGTCGTTGCTTGAGCACAGTCTTTCAATGGCTTATGCTTAGCCTCGAATCTCATACATGACACGGCATGTAAAGGACCTGCTATGCGCATTAACCTTCCATAATGCGTCACATAGTGGTGCTTAGGTACTAAATGAGTTTTAAGTACTTTCATATATAATTCGTGATGTGTGGAGACAAGATCTTCAAAATACCCAATAATATCGTTGGTGAATGCTGGAGACATCGCAATGCAAACTATTTCTCTTAACATTTTGTACAGATTCCATGCATCATCATTGGAAAGTATTAAATCTCCGATAAGAACACCAAGATGTTCCATTAAATGAGACATTTCCGATGCTGAAATTTTTAAATGTTGAGATTTTATACTTCTTTCAGTCAATTGAAGTAAATTCTTACAACCATCGGAACCGTTGTTAAAGTGACGCATTCTGTAATTGAGAATGTCCAGGGAAAAATATTTTTTTTTTGTAAATAAAATCGTTTAATATTCTTCCAGTTTCGTATCTGCATATACCTTCATAAATGCATTCATGCATGTGGGATCTAAAGCGATATTCTCTCTCTCTGTTACGTGAAAGTTGGGGATGGTGTTAAATATGCACTCTTCAATTACTCCGTTAGTGCTATTTTCTACGTCTTTGTCGTAACCACTTTTCGTTCGTATAAGGCTACCTTTTTCCTTAGTCAGTACTTTGCACTCTTCTGTGCTGGCTGTGCAAACTCAGCATACGTAATAATTAATTTATACCCCAAAAGAGTGTGCATCCCTAAGCTATCTCCTACAACGAATGCTAATGCGAAATAAACTTGTTCGTTTTGTCCGTTGACATTGACAACGATACCGCATTTCTCAAGGTCTGAAATCTGATCGATCACATGACTAAACATAATTCGATTGCACAAACGTTGATGATCTTTGGCTAAGTGAAGTTGCAGTAAAAATATATTTTCGAGCATGCTCGAGTACTCATCAGGTATACATGCAATATTGCAATAAACTGCCCCGAGTTTATGTACTCCTCGATGAGATCCTAACGGATTATTTATTTCCAAATCATCGAAAAATACTATGAGTGGAAAAACTGTCTTTCCTTGCAGTCTCTGCTCAGTTTTTTTCCATATTTCACTTTGAACAATCGAAACGATGGCTTTACTTTTTTTGCAATCTTCAATGTGAGATTTTATGCAGTTGAATACGTTTGGCATTTCCAGGAATGTGGTCAGGACAGTGTTAATAGGAATAACTTGTAACTCTGTATTCTTGACAACCAATTTCGTGCTCTCCTTAGTATAGCGAGTTTTTAAAAAACTTTCAATGACTATATCTGGCAATGGTGTAATGAGACAATTCTTTTGTTGAAAATGTTTAAAAGCCATATGCTCGCTTTGAAACGGTTTAAATGCTTCTTTTATAATTTCAATTCTAGCACGTAAATTATACAAGCTATCGTTAGCAGAATTCTGGTAGAGCTGCTGCAAAGGTTCAATGAAAGTAGAGTTGTAAAAATCGGACGTAAACGACAAAATTTCGTGCACTCTATATTTCTGGTCAAAGTATTTTTCGCGTAAAGCGCTGCTACGAATTTTTTTTAGCTTTCTTTCGAACCATCGTTTGAAATTGTCTTATGAATTGACGATGTCAATTCTGCTAAAACTGTACCAGTTTCTCCACTCAAGGTATTTAAAAAGAGTTCTTCATCGAGTGGCGTAAGTGCAACCGCTTCACAATTGACAGTTTTCTCAGTGCAATGGGTAGCATCATATGCTTCTTATAAGAATAAACGTTACTAAATTTACGATTACAATTTTTGTTCGGGCATTGAACTTCACTATTTAGCTCACTCTTGTGTCTTAATTTAAGGTGTGTCATAAAGTCCTTTTCATTTTGCAAGGAACGTTTGCAAAATATGCAGGAAAACATTGTTCTTAAGTAACTCTCAGAAAATATACGGAAAAAACTTCTTAACAAAACGAACAACTTATTGTAATGCTTATTCAAAGCAACTTTTGACTGTATGAACTAATATCAAACGAAACTATGAGTATAAAAAAAAAAGTGTTGTGAGACCTCAATCGTTTGCAGGGTTTTCAGTAGATTCAAAAGCCACGTCATTGAATGAGGAGATGATATGTTCGACATATGAGATCTTCTTATCCCACCGAGTTTCCATTTTGTATAATCCTCGTTGGATTATTGCCCACAAATGTTCACTTTCCTTGGGGTACTCCAAATGCAGCACATGGGAAGCTTTGAAACAAATGTTCAATGCTTCCAAGGTTGACGAAACGTCGTACAAAATGTTGTCGATGCAGACGTACGATGACTCAATTGTCTTCAAAGTGGGACCCACAACGACGATGAACGGTTGAACGGTCGAAGTGTATTTCATCATCTTCTGCCTCCTGTTTTCCTGAATTTCGGCGACTTTACCTGCAAACTAAGCATTACATTATTATTTTATTAGGGCGTTCGTATGCTACTTAAACCTTTAATAAATTAGTGGTTTAAATAGAAAGATTAATATTTATTTTTAGAAAATTTAAGAATAAGGTGAAATGAACATATAACTCAAATTATATTATACTACGACGTCTCGTTCTCAATGATTACTTGTAGTAGCGTCAGCTATGCCCAAATCCACAACTTCAGAGTACCAGAATTAAAATTTCCCGCGCTCGGCGCCACCGTCTTAGGCGTGGCACTCTGTACCTCATTATTGTTCGTTGTGCCCAACGACACAAACGTAAAAGAGTATCACAGCAATCAAAATTTATTAAAAGTAAATATTTGTGCGGTTCAAAATGGGAAAAGATAAGAAGAGGAAAGGGTCCCGTTCTCACTCAAGAGATACTGACAAAAAACGCCTAAAAACTGAAGAGAGGCTTGACAAAATGCAGTCACAACTGAATAACCTCACTTTTCTGATCGGCGATCTCATCGGCAAAAACGACAAAGGCGAAGAGGCGAAAGCTAACGGCAATCCCACTACTAAAGGTAAAATAGAATTTCTTTGCTTTATCCATACGAAAAAGCGAAGTGCATCATTCCACACGAATTTTGCAGACCCAATAAGGGCAATATTTACTGCCAGTATGCATTTTTTCCACACGAATTTTGCAGACCCACGGGGGTCAGTTGAATGCAAAAGCGCATTATGATACAAGTATGGTAGGCCCAATAAGGGCAATTTAATTCAAATAAAAGAACAATGAGTTCAAACAGCTCTACACGAGCGTACTGTCTTATCAACACAGCTCCACTCGAGCGTACTGCCTTATCAACACAGCTCCACACGAGCGTACTGCCTTATCAACAAACAATCCAAATGTTAGTTCCTTTTTTCCAGAGGCAGATTCTAATAAAGAAAACGAAATACGAAATGTGCCAGCGAAGATAACGTCTGATACACAAGATGGCGGTGACAAGGACACTCCGATACAGGTTGTCCCACTGGACGACGGCGAAGATTCTACAGAAGAAAGTCCGGAGGGAAATGCGATAGGTGATGAAATTCTCGATTTATTGGGTGATGATCCCACTGCCTCTAGGGAGAATGCAATTGGGGTACACCCGGAGATAGTGACTCGCTGGAACGAGGTTATGAGGACAGGTTTGCCAGAGGAGGCTATGAAAATTTTGCTAAAAAAGTATTCTCGAAATGGCGAGTTATACACGCAGCCCCTAAAGTCAACATGGAAATAATTCCAGCAATGACAGACATCTCAAAGAAACGAGATGAGCATTTCACGGTAACGCAAGAATGTGTAGGTACGGCAATTGTATCACTAGCTGCTGCGGTATCGCTCTTACTTGAGGACTCTGAGGAAGGAGTGGATCAGAAAAAATTAATTGAGTACCTGAGTGATACTGGAAAAATATTGATTGATGTTTTTCGCCAACAATCAAAAGCAAGAAAGTCGTTTATTACACCGCTAATGAAGAAAAGCATTAAACCCCTGGTGGATTCGCTGTCTCCAAGTGAGTGGCTTTATGGAGATAAGCTGGCTGAACAGATTAAAGAGGCAAAGACAATAGAAAGTGCATGCCATACTCTCAAGGCGTCTGACAAGAATGCCAAAAGACCTCTCCAGCGGCCGCAGGGAAACTGGAAGGGCCCGTCTGCGCAGTACAGGCAGACGGGCGGTTACCAAAGGAGGCAGTTCTTGAGGTTCAAGCCACGAACTCAGTACCGATCGAGCCAATCCAGTCGAGAGAAAGGTCGATCAACGAAGAGTTCGACCAAGAAATAGAGGAGGTAAGAAATATAGCAGGCAGATTGAGTTGGTTTTATGAAGAGTGGAAGAAAATATCAGCAGACCGTTATGTATTAAACTGTGTCAAGGGTTTTGTGATCCCTTTTAAGAATAGTCCACAGCAGCATAAACCTCCTGAGCAGCAATTTTGGAATGAGAAGGAGTTATCTCAATTGAGTTCAGAAATTGAAAGTTTATTAGAAAAAGAAGCGATCGAGGAGTGTGAGTCATGTGAGGACCAGTTTCTCTCGCCAGTTTTTCTGGTGCCAAAACCAGATGGATCGTTTAGATTCATATTAAACTTGAAGAAGCTAAATAAATTTATTGATGCACCTCACTTTAAGATGGAGGATATTAGGTCGGTAAGAAATCTGGTCACTCGCGACGCCTTTATGGCGACACTTGACCTGAAAGACGCCTACTTTGCGGTACCGGTCCATGAGAATAGTAGGAAGTATCTTCGTTTCGTTTTCAACAATAAAATATATCAATTTAAATGTCTCCCGTTTGGATTAAGCTATAGTCCTTATGTTTTTACAAAAATCATGAAACCAGTGGTGAACGTTCTGAGGGAAAGAGGTTTTCTTTTAATTATTTATCTAGATGATATCTTTTTTATTGCCAGAAAATTTAAAGACTGCGAGTATAATGTATTACAGTCAAAACGCTTACTGGAAAAACTTGGCTTTGTTATAAATGAGGAAAAAAGTTCACTAATTCCAGCGAAAACGTGTAAGTTCCTGGGATTTATAATTAATTCCACTGATTATACTATTGAGCTTACGGATAAAAAGAAAAACCAAATAAAGATGCTATTGAGAGAATTTACTGTAGGAAGTGTGTGTAAGATTAGAGATTTCGCGCAGTTGCTAGGGGTTCTAAATGCTGCATGCCCTGCAGTAGATTATGGTCTTGTACATTCTAAAAGATTAGAAAGGGAAAAATTCCTTGCGTTACTTATTAGTGACGATAATTATGGAGCAAAAATGTCGTTAAAAGATAGGTTGAAGGAGGATCTTGACTGGTGGATGATTCACAGTCAGTTAGGTGTAAACCCAATACGCAATTCAAATTATGCGATCGAAATTTTTTCCGATGCCTCATTGAGTGGATGGGGTGCTTACTGTAATGAGCAATCAGCCAATGGTTGGTGGAATAAGGAAGAAAAAAAGCGTCACATAAACTACTTAGAGCTTCTAGCAGCATTTATTGCTTTGAAAAGTTTCGCCTTTAACTTACAAAATTGCCAAGTACTCTTGAGATTGGATAACACGACTGCTATCGCCTATATTAACAAAACGGGAGGTGTCCAGTTTCCAAATCTCAGTGAGTTAGCTCGACAGATATGGTTATGGAGCGAAGAACGACATATCTGGCTTTATGCGTCGTATATCCCATCACAGGATAATGTTCAGGCAGATAAAGCTTCCAGGGTCTCAAACATTGATACGGAGTGGGAAATATCTGACGAAAAATTCGAGCAAATCAATAGTAGGTTCGGTCCATTTAGCATTGATTTATTTGCGACTTTTGCGAATAAAAAGGTCAGTAGATTTTGCTCAAGGTATCCCAACCCAGAGGTTTTCAAAGTGGACACTTTCACAGTATCGTGGAGACGAGAAAACCTATACGCGTTTCTCCCGTTTGCACTAATCCTACCAACATTAAAAAAACTCATCACCGACAGAGCTGAAGGCGTGGTTATGGTGCCATACTGGCCGACTCAACCATGGTATCCCCTATTTAAATTGCTGCTCAGAGGTTTGCCACTGATATTCAAACCAAATAAAAATCTGCTGGTTTCACCGTGTAGGACAAAGACACACCCACTAGCGAGGACACTTTCATTGGTGGCCGGGAAATTGTCAGGCAAGCATTTTTAAATAAAGGACTCACTGAGGATGCAGCAGACATTATGGCAGACTCGATTTCTTCGGCTACTATGAAGCAATATGTATGCTCACTGAAGCAGTGGTATTTTTTCACCAAAGAAAATAGATATGAGTTGTTTAACACAGACACCTCTAAGGTAATTGAGTTCCTTACTAAACGGTACCAAGAGGGTGCCAAGTATGGTACACTAAACTCTGATAGAGCAGCGATAGCTCTGATAACTTCAAAACAACTTTCGGGGGATAAATTAATATCCCGATTTATGCGTGGTGTTTTCAAAAAACGACCCACGAAACCAAAATATGACACCACATGGAATGCAGATATGGTATTGACATATATGGAAAAGATATCTACTAAAAGCCCGCTGAAAATAAAAGAATTAGCGGAAAAAACAATTACTCTACTTGTGCTCACCACCGCACATCGGTTGCAAACAATGGCATCAATCAATATTGAAGATATCAAAATTACAGAATCAAAAATTGAAATAAGAATTCCATCTTTGATCAAGACTTCCAAACCAGGATCTGTTCAACCCAACTTAGTCCTACCTTTCTTCAAAGATAATGAAAGTTTATGTGCATCCAGAGCTGTCTTGGAGTACATTGAATTGACAAAACCACTAAGAGGGGATCATAAAAATTTATTCATCTCTACGCTTAAACCACATAAACCGGTGACAGCACAGACTCTGTCTCACTGGGTAAAGAATTTTTTGAAGAAGGCTGGTGTAAACACGGAGATTTTTTCAGCATATAGCGCCAAACACGCAGCGGTCTCCAAGGCGTTCAGCATGGGAGTCGACATTGACACTATTAGACGCACAGCTGGGTGGTCTAAGAGATCAGATATGTTTAATAAGTTTTACAATAGACCAATTCAGGTTGAACATGATACTTTTGCTCTTTCAGTTCTTAAGACTTAAATATAAGTGTTTGATAATTCCATCTTTCATCGTTACTTTGTTTGGATTTGTCTGTATGAAAATAATAAATACATACAAGCTGATAGAAAACTAAAAACAATAAAATAGATGAAAAAATTTGAACACAAACTCTGAATATCTACAAGTAATCATTGAGAACGAGACGTCGTAGTATAATTGAACGATCAAATGAGCCCGCCGGAGGCGGGTGAGATTCGATCGTGATTATACGAAGACGTCTCGTTCGAAGATGATTACCTCCCACCCGGAAGTAGTAAGAATTATAAACATCAATTAATTAACAAGAAAGTTATGTTTCCCCTCTTCACCCGTAATCATCATAAAAAAAAAAAAAATACTGTGTTAAATTTTTTAACAGGTTATCTCTAAACATAATGAGGTACAGAGTGCCATGCCTAAGACGGTGGCGCCGAGCGCGGGAAATTTTAATTCTGGTACTCTGAAGTTGTGGATTTGGGCATAGCTGACGCTACTACAAGTAATCATCTTCGAACGAGACGTCTTCGTATAATCACGATCGAATCTCGCCCGCCTCCGGCGGGCTCATTTGATCGTTCAATTTTACATAAGAACTTCTCTGTGGAAGAAATTTTTGTTTTTTCATAATAAAGATTCAGTACAGGTAACAAAAATTGCACTAACTTCTGCATGCTGTATTATGCTGTCTTTTGTGTCTCCTATTGATATTTTCCATTCAGGAATCTTTTTCGATTTGGCCGCCCTTATTCTACTTTTCGATGGTATTAGATGTGGAAGCAAGTTCAGTTGTTGGGTTATGCGACTGTCTGCCATAGAAAAATATAAATCAATGAATAAATGAAAGAAAGTTGAATGCAATGTAATACACATGTTTATATTACAAAAGAACTTGAATGTATACTTTACAGTACAGAAAATATTTCAATGTTACGAGTGAAATTAGGATACAGAATTCCAAAAACGAAAATGTCTAGTTCAGACGAAAACACACGTAACATACATTTTTAAAAAGTGCAACATGTGTGCACTGCAATGTTGACTTTAAACATTACAATTAATGTAGCTTAACTTTCTTTTATCCAAATAAAATGTAGTTACATCAAATTTTGTATTTCTTTTTTATGTTAGAATGAAAATGCAAAAGTACCTTCATTTAAATCATTTGTAGATAAAGTGTTGTGCAATGCCATCGCAGTATCGTCTTTTTCGTTCAAGGGACATATTTGACGAATATGTCGAAAGAAAAGTTCCCAACATTCTTTACCAATATCATTTGCAGCAAAGTTCAGTTTAAAAAATCTTTGCAAAGCAATTTGTACCCATGTGGGTGTTGCAATGGTCTCCAAATGTCAAAGATATGTAAATTTGCGTATGTGTGAAGTCCGTAGAATATCTTTTCTGCGAATGTCTGTCGTGACTTCCCAATGTCTCAACCAATTCCCAAGGAGCTTGGTTCTTGCTTAGCCAATCGATACTCTCGCGAATCGTTTCATCGACATCTTAAAAAAAATGAAGAAATTAGTTATGTATATTTCTGAAGTCTAGTGTATACAATTGCAAATATAATTCTCATTTTCTCAAACCTTCCGCATTTTCGTTGGGAAGATCTATATCTTCGTCACATCAATGCGTTTCAATGAAGTTTTTGCGTTGTACCACTTGTTTATAAGTTTACCACGTGCGCGGGTGGTCTTATTACTTCTACTATCCTTTTTTTTTTAATTGGAGGGATGTAGTACGAAGTTGTGGTTTCGTTTGGGAAAATATCCACAATTTGTTTTACGAGTGATTCAAAATCAGCATAATCCGGCCTATACAACATTCAATATTGCTAAACGATTTAGGATGTCAATATTGTGATTCATCTTTAATTTAAATGTAAATTCTGTAGAAGAATTTGCTTACAAAATTTGAAATACTTTTGTAGAATACATTTGTAAAAGGTTTCATAACCATAATTAGGAAATTTTTAAAATATTTGGACATAGAAATCGCGTGAAAAATATATTATCACTCTCTCTCTATGGGGGGATAATAACTTTACCTTGCTCCACGATCTAAAAGATCAGAAACTATAATGTCGCATATTAAATCTCTGGACTTTCCGACCAAATGGGTTTTTTTTTCGTACGCACATAAAATTCGATTCCCTTTTGCTTTTGTTTGAAGCAATTTTAGAACAGAAGGTAGTCGTCTTTTCGTAGTGAATGTATTGACATCTCTTAAAATGTTCTCATCTCTGCTAATGATTTCAACATCGTTAACTTCTTCTTCTCTGTTATCGTTTTCTCTATCAGCATCTAAATTAGCAATCGGCTGAAATATTATGTAGATTGTTCATCGAATATTTTCATGTAAGACATATTTTTTAACGGTTTTTATCAGTTTTATTCAAATGCCTATTTGAGGAAAAAATTGTAGACCCCAATAAAGTAATTTAATCGATCCAAAATAACCATGTATAATTTAAATAACTTAATTGCTCATTATTTAACATTTCAACGCAAGAAATTTATTGCTTTAAAGTTCATGTTTTTTTCGTGCAAAATAATATTATGAAATAATTTCTAAAAAATCTTTTGATTTAAAGAAAATTCGGTTGAATAAAAAATGTGATCCAAATACATTTGTTTCGTTCAATTTAATGATATTTTTACACTAGAACTACCGAATGGTCGCGCTTTATAAGACGGTCGTTTTAGCGGGTGATTATCTCATTATCCGTGGATTTTTCGTCCACATTGCTGTAGAACTTTTTTGTAGACCAAAACGTAGTCTATAAAAAAGTGTTGTACCAATTTTCACAAAAAAACCTAACGGGTTACGAAATAAACGAGGTTGAATGGAGCTCTGAATAAGACACCAGTCAAATTGACTGCCTGCGGTACTTCTAGTGTTTATACACATTGGCAGTTTTAAACCAAAATGAATATATTGAAGTCTATAATTCTGTTTCATCGTTTAATTTGTAAACCTTTACCTCATTGGGTTTAAATACTTTTTTCCAGTTTGAAAGGAAGATCGACCTTGGACCAACTAATGGTATTAGCTCGGCCACCATGCTTTCTGTTAAGCCAGCTACTGCCTTTTCGTTAATTTCATTTTCTATATAGTACAAATCATTCAAAATATAATCAAAATCAATTTCATTTTTGTTAATTTATCTAAGAATACTTATTGAATGGAATGCCAAAAAACAAACAGGTAAACACCTTATCTTGATAAAAAGTGAAGTGAAGGAAATAGTTCCATATACTTACGTTTGAAAACGTCGATGAATCTCTCTAACCCCCAACTTCGCAGCAGTTCTTCAACTTTTCCTTCTGCCATGGACAATTATGTTTATTTTTTCACTTCCCGTTTAATTTATGTTGGCTTCTCTTTGTCCGGTAGCCGCGCGGTTTATTTAGCGTGCACCTCCTCGGGGTTGTAAGGCCCGAGAATGCTATACGCGACGCGGCTGATTGCCCGAACTATCGGAAGATATACTTCAACCTATC
The DNA here is from genome assembly GCA_963678675.1 of Xiphydria camelus. Taxonomy (NCBI): domain Eukaryota; kingdom Metazoa; phylum Arthropoda; class Insecta; order Hymenoptera; family Xiphydriidae; genus Xiphydria; species Xiphydria camelus. The sequence continues at coordinate 15,361,674 of OY783198.1, forward strand.
GGCCTGTATAATTTATGAAACACTGCCCCTTCGTAATCTTAACAATGTATTTGAACTAATAAATACAATTATTTACAATTCGCGTTACTCGTGGTTAGAAATTGTTATAAAAGACGTATCGCGTTCTCGCAAGTTATAGTACTTGCCCGCTGAATATGCCACACGTATTCCGCAGTATCTTTGGTTGCTCGGACTTTGAAACGCGGACACGACGCTTGAACAGTTTTTAGCAGATTGAATTGGAAGCGGCTAATTTTCGGCTTATATTACCAGCATTGTGTCGGTGGAAGGGGAAGCGTGGCTTGACAGCATGCACCCTTACTGGTAAAAAGAGGAATGGCGGGGGAGCACGCGAAGACGCTGAGTAGGTACTTTCTAAAATCGGTGCCCACACAAGGTAGTCCAGTAAAATTTCCGTTTAAATCGAAAATTGAGACGTAATGGTGAAAACTTGCCAAAAGTTATGTTTTGTTGTTATCACTAGAGGGAACATATTAAAAGAAGTATCCCCCCCCCGGGGGGAAGGGTGTAAAAATTTATTTATTGTAGAAAAAATGGTTCTTCGCTAATGTTTTGAAAAATACGTGATCTATTGAGAAACAGCTAAGACCAAAGTGTAGATAATAAAATTATCTACAAAAAAGATCATGACACTTTTTACACTACCTTCAACCCCTAAGAAGCTACGACCTCCAGATGAGTTGGAATGTTCACATATTCATAACAAATCCAAAAATTAACATTTTAACAATTTTTTGTTCGTAACCCGTTTAGAAAAATATAGTATACAATACAATATAGAAGTATAGTTTAGTCATTATGAATTACGTACTTCATTGAAACAAATTGTTTCTTTAAATCAACACATGAATTGTTAGAACCGAAGAACGCAGAATAATCGTTCTAATAATTTGCTTCATTCCACTTGAAGAACGCATCTTTCAAGTCAATGATTGTACTAGTTACCTGGAACACTACATTTTTCACACGAAAGACGTGACTTCATTGAATATTTGTCTTTCCCCGAAAGAAATATTCTTTCAAATTAACAGACGTCTTTCCGTCAATATCATGCAGAATTTTTGTATCATTGACATTTGTCAAATAAGGACGTAACATATCGACAATATAACCATTTGTCATGCAAATTGTAAATGGCTCGCATAAGAGCCGATGTAGATGTCCGCTTAACGCTTAACGACAATAAAAAACTGTATGTGTGTCAAAAGAATATGCACGTCCACTCCAAATTGAATCATATATACGCAGTGACTTTACATCATTCATTATTTATGGAATAATTCGGTACAATTTGCACTATTTGAAACATCATTATTATATCGATTTTGTTATTTTTTAATTTAAAAATTTTGTGAAGACAGTGCATTCACAATATATTTACGAAGTGTTTGCACGTCATTAAGGCTCCGTGACTACACTGAGTTTAAACACTGGGTCTTCCCGCCGTGAACCACTAACAATAAGTGTGTTCACTGTGTAGCTACGATGCTCTTAGTTTCTGTCACACGAACACACTACGGTGATACCACCCCGACTAGAAATTTTCGACTGATCCTGCCCTGGTCCAGGTAAGGAATGCCTGACTAGCTCCTGACAAGATATGTAATGCAAATCATTACCCTCTCTCTCTGGACCCGATCAGGAATTCCTAATGAGGACCAGACGTGGTTAACCAGATCAGGTCCAGAGTATTGATTTGATGCCGATTTAAAAATTCTAACAAAATTGAAAAAATGAAAAAGGTTGAAATGCAAACTATTCGTATAACTCTTTTTATATGTCATATCCTACGCAAAAGGAAAGATAATAAATAAACGGGAGAAAAATATAAAATATTTTAAAAGATTAATTAATAAGAAACAAATAATGTATTGGAAGTAACCAAATACTCGTAGAACGTTTTCCCCATTATAATAAACTTTTTTTTTTCGATACTTATGGCAAGATTGTTTAATCACAAAATAATACACAATTTTTAATCTTTATTTCACTCACTTCCAAATATTAAAGGAGCTCCTTCATTATTGAAAGCAACTAATTTACCGCGAAGGCTTTTTTAGTACTACACGGTTGAAATGGCAAAATTCAGTAACAATTTAGACATATTTAGTACTACGTAGAACTTACTAGGATCCACAGAACAAAGGAGGTCAAAAAAGGTTTGCAAGAAGTACCACACATAGACCATTTTAGATTACAGAAAATCTTTGTAGACTCAAATAGGTCAAAATAGTTTTAAGAAGGATAAACTAGAATCAAATATTCGACTCGGGAAGTCTCCCTCGCCGCCGTCGATGCAATGCAAGTCGATACAAATGTAACAGTAACTGTAAGGCGAGATTCACACAGAAGTGCCGCGTGGTGGTGGCGTGGATCTGGTGTGGATTGAATATAGCGCGCTCAATCCACCCGGACAACGGGATTCACACAGAACGGGTACGTGGTTGTGGCGTGGAGCGGAAGCGACATGCTGAATCCAGAGAGAAGGGATACCGAGGGAAAAATAACATTTTTTAGAAAGCGATAAAAGATCATTAACAAATTGGTGGTGTAAAAAAACTTTACTATGAAACAATGAATACAATAAGAATCGTAATTCAATATTTTCTAATTACGATAGACGATATTTTTCAAATTACTGAAAAGGATAATGATGACGATTCTTCAGAATTAGAAGATAATCACCAAATTTCTGATGAATTGGACTGTGAATAATGTTTAGTAAGAGATCTGTCGAAGCCTAGTATTAAAAAATAGACGATTGGCAACTACATGTATACCTGGGGATCAGCGTGGCGGCCACCCCATGAACCATCGTCTCGACTGTCTGGTTACCACATGTTCGGAAAAAACTTTCACTCGAAAACACCCGGTAAGAACGTTTTTTTTCCTTTTTCTGTACTTTCGAGAAAGAACCATAAAGTAATAAATTGTCCTTTCCGAAGAGGCAAAAATAAAAATGCAAAGGTAGTTGAATTTTGAACGAAAATAATTTCACCAGGAATCTCCTACAGCAATAAATGTAATAACGCAGCACGTATTTTTCCGAAAACTGAGGGACGTAAATAGCGAGTCGCTTGTAGTCGCTTTTTCTCGGCATTTTAGTAGTGTTATCTTTTTATCATATGAGGAAGGCCATTAAGGACGGAGTCCCCGGTACGCGCGGGACTCGGGAGGGATAGCGGCGAGACAATTAGGGACCGAGTCCCCATCACATGCGGGACTCGGGAGGAAAAGCCTGAAATTGCGGTTATATAAAACGGACCGAGAACATCACACGTAGCAGACAGTCGCGGCTCGCGGATTATTCCGTCTTGAGTGACAGAAGATAGTCGCGGCTCGCGGAATTTTCCGCGCTTTGATGCAAATTGGTATGAGGTGTGAAGGCTCCCACAGACTAACGCGGAAAATTCGCAGCGGATTTGTGACGGAAAATTCGCAGCGAAATACATGGCGGAATCCGCAGTCTAAGGCGGGATTCACACAGAACTGGCGCGTGAGGGTGGGGTGGATTTGGCGTGGTTCGGGCATGTGCCATCTCCACATTAACCTATGAGGCAATTCACATAGAAGTGCCATGGCACTGGTGCACAGTGGGCCAGATTGAATTCGTAGCGCGACAAAACTCAGAAACTCAACAAAATTATTTGGAATTTTGTGAAGAGTAATTACGAAAGTTGCTAAATGTATATGTGATGCGTGAGGTCCTAAATATGATAATAAATAAATAAATGATAAAAAAGAAAAATAATAAATAATAAATAAATAAATAACTACTCTAAATATGATAATCAGATTAAAGTCGCCAAATGTGCAATACCATTTTTGTATATACTTGCAGAAAACTGTTTTCACACAAGATCTATGACATATTAAATTTGTGCCACTTATTTCTGAATCACCCTGTTTATTTTAGCTATCGACATACAGATGACACCAGTACTTTTTCAGAAATGCTGCTATTCCACATTAGGCTGCTATTCCACATTTGGCGACTTTACTCTAATACTCAAGAGTGAAAAATACAATTAACACTACAACTACCGAATGGCGCGGTTTATAAAACGGTCGCTTTGGCGGGTGATTATCTCGTTATACATGGATTTTTCGTCCACACTGCTATAGAACTTTTTTATAGACCGAAATGTGCTCTACAAAAAATTATTGTACCAATTTTGACAAAAACCTCACGGATTACGAAATAATCGAGGTTGAATGAAACTCTGAATAAAATACCAGTCAAATTGACTGCCTGCCGTAGTTCTAGTGTTAAAAATAAATGTTCTCCCTACTTGTCCCTATTTCGAAGTGAATTTTCTTTAAGGCTACTCTATAAGATTATTGAAAAACTGCAAACAAAAGTGTGCAAACGTGTGCAATTTTTTGTAACCCAATGTAAATATGAAATTTGAAAACAGTAGAATTTCTTTAACTATATATAATCAGAAAAAAGTAAGAAACAAAGCTTTAACAAAAATATCCGTTCTAGAAAAATTTAAAAAATTGGAGAACTTTTTAAAATTATTTAATTATTACTTAGAGCTGTTCTACATTAGCCTGTGTGCGAAATGTCATGGAAATCGATCAAGTAGTTTAGAAGTTATGATGAGAAAACCATTTTTTTTTCGAAATTTTGACACCCTGTATCTTTGTTAGGAAACATTTTTGAAACAAATTTTCTTATGAGTCTACTTTTTTGTTGTTGTTCTATCATATAAAAAAAATTTTCTTATCAAAGTCTACTTTTTGTTGTTGTTCTATCACATATCAACAAAAAATGACGTTTAACCTGGTCCACCCTGTATATAGGAATTCCTATTGTGATGACGTTATGTACTGACTATTTCTGTGTATGGTAATTATGGAATTTTTCCTGAAATTTATTCTTCGAAATTTGAGTTTTGTCGCGCTACGAATTCAATCTGGCCCACTGTGTGGCGTGGTGATTCCCGCCACCGCTACGACACTCGAGAGGCCTACACGAGTGGCACATGCCATACGAAAGTCTTGTGTTCCGTCGCACGATAGACAGAATTCGGAAGATCGATTAATACCTCATACCTATTTGCATCAAAGCGCGAAAAATTCCGCGAGCAGCGACTATCTTCTGTCACCGAGTGCGGAATAATACGTGAGCCGCGACTGTCTGCTATGTGTGATGTTCTCGGTCCGTTTTATATAACCGCAATTTCAGGATTTTCCTCCCGAGTCCTGCATGTGATGGGGACTCGGTCCCTAATTGTCTTGCCGCTATCCCTCCCGAGTCCCGCGCGTACCGGGGACTCGGTCCTTAATTGCCTTCCTCTTACGATAAAAAGAGAACACTCTACTAAAATGCCGAGAAAAAGCGACTACGAGCGACTCGCTGTTTACATCCCTCAGTTTTCGGAAAAATACGTGCTGCGTTATTACATTTATTGCTGTAGGAGGTTCCTGGTGAAATTATTTTCGTTCAAAATTCAACTACCTTTGCATTTTAATTTTTGCCTGTCCGGAAGGGACACTTTATTACTTTATTGTTCTTTCTCGAAAGTACAGAAAAAGGAAAAAAACGGTCTTACCAGGTTGTCGAGTGAAAGTTATTTCCGAACATGTGTGGTAACCAGACAGTCGAGGCGATGGCTCATGGGGTGGCCGCCACGCTGATCCCCAGGTATACATGTAGTTGCCAATCGTCTATTTTTTAATACTAGGCTTCGACAGATCTCTTACTAAATATTATTCACAGTCCAATTCATCAGAAGTTTGGTGATTATCCTCTAATTCTGAAGAATCGTCATCATTATCCTTTTCAGTAATTTGAAAAATATCGTCTATCGTAATTAGAAAATATTGAATTACGATTCTTATTGTATTCATTGTTTTATAATAAAGTTTTTTACACCACCAATTTGTTAATGATTTTTTATCGCTTTTTAAAAAATATAATTTTTCCCTCGGTATCCCTTCTCTCTGGATATCAGTGGTTCTCCGGACGTACCAATGTTATCAAAGCAATTTTCCAAATGGAGATATTTCAAAAATTACGACAATTACAGAAAAATGACCCGAGTGTAATGTGTAGGGAACTGAACTAACAAAATTATGGAACACGAAGAAGAAAAAATCATTCAATATATTCAGACATCAGAATTATTGACGGAAAGACGTTCTCTGTTGATTTGAAAGAATATTTCTTTGGGTGAAAGACAAATATTCGATGAAGTCATTTCTTTCACGTGAAAAATGTAGTGTTCCAGATAAATAGTAAAATCATTGACTTGAAAGGTGCGTTCTTCGAGTGGAATGAAGCAAATTATTAGAACGATCATTCTGCGTTCTTTAGTTCTAACAATTCATATGTTGATTTAAAGAAACAATTTGTTTCAAAGAAATACGTAATTCATAATGACCATACTATACTTCTTTCAGTTAAAGAAAAACTACGTTACCATTAAAGACGTCAGAATTATTGACGGAAAGACGTTTTCTGTTGATTTGAAAGAATATTTCTTTGGGGGAAAAACAAATATTCGATGAAGTCATTTCTTTCACGTGAAAAATGTAGTGTTCCAGATAAATAGTAAAATCATTGACTTGAAAGGCGCGTTCTTCGAGTGGAATGAAGCAAATTATTAGAACGATCATTCTGCGTTCTTTAGTTCTAACAATTCATATGTTGATTTAAAGAAACAATTTGTTTCAAAGAAATACGTAATTCATAATGACCATACTATACTTCTTTCAGTTAAAGAAAAACTACGTTACCATTAAAGACGTCAGAATTATTAACGGAAAGACGTTCTCTGTTGATTTGAAAGAATATTTCTTTGGGGGAAAGACGAATATTCGATGAAGTCATTTCTTTCACGTGAAAAATGTAGTGTTCCAGATAAATAGTAAAATCATTGACTTGAAAGGTGCGTTCTTCGAGTGGAATGAAGCAAATTATTAGAACGATTATCCTGCGTTCTTTGGTTCTAACAATTCATATGTTGATTTAAAGAAACAATTTGTTTCAAAGAAATACGTAATTCACATAATGACCATACTATACTTCTTTCAGTTAAAGAAAAACTGCGTTATCATTAAAGACGTCAGAATTATTGACGGAAAGACGTTTTCTGTTGATTTGAAAGAATATTTCTTTGGGGGAAAGACAAATATTCGATGAAGTCATTTCTTTCACGTGAAAAATGTAGTGTTCCAGATAAATAGTAAGATCATTGACTTAAAGACGCGTTCTTCAAGTGGAATGAAACAAATTATTACAACGATTATTCTGCGTTCTTTGGTTCTAACAATTCATGTGTTCATTTAAAGAAACAATTTGTTTCAAAGAAATACGTAATTCACAATGACTATACTATACTTCTTTCAGTTAAAGAAAAACTGCGTTAGCATTAAAGACGTCGGAGTTATTGACGGAAAGACGTTTCTTGTTGATTTGAAAGAATATTTCTTTGGGGGAAAGACAAATATTCGATGAAGTCATTTCTTTCAAGTGAAAAATATAGTCTTTTCAGATAAATACTAATATCACTGACTTAAAGACGCGTTCTTTAAGTGGAAGAATTGAAAACCAAAGAATTCGATTTCTTTGATCCAAAGAATTTTTTTTCTCTGTGTACTGAGTCGGACGAGCGGCCTCTCTTTCGCAGGGTTATATCTTTGAAACTATTGCTCCGATTGAACAAAATGTAGATACTTTTTTTGTAGAGAATTTAGTGCCGAACAATTTAGTTCCCTATCATTTTTTCGTAGAATGAATATTTTCGGAGATATGTGCAAAAAACACTAAAATCTACCCTTTCAGTTGTTTAAACAATATGTTACCGACCGAATTTTGGTGCCCATTTTTTATATTTGTCTACTTAAACATGAAAAGAAGCGATAGAAAAAAATCTCCGGTAGGAATTATTCGAAAAATCGATTGATTTTAGACCTCTGACGCCTGGACTATGTGTGCGTGTGAGCGACGCTCGTGACTCACTGAAGGCTTGTGAAAATTGTGAAGGCTTCTCATGGTTATATTTTGGGCACTAGATGGTGAATCATTCTCATTTTTTTTCATATTATTCGTGATATCCTACTCTACCTTATCCTCGTTTCTTATCAACTTCTTAATTTTAGTTTTGACGGTAGAATTAATGACGTACTGTTTTGCCCATTATAACGTATTTGTTACGTGCAAATCAAGCCAACTTCAAGTGTAAATATCTCAGGTTTGGGATGGTCAAACTTATTTAAATTACACAGATGTTTGGATAATGCATTAAATACCATATATGTCAAATTTGAACCATTTGTTAATTCAACGATCTCGTGGAGGTACTACCTTAAACGCTTGTTCCTCGAAACCAAATTTTAAAAGTCCGTGGACATCGTCATTTAAAAACTACTGCACCGATTCTTTTCAAATTTTGTATACACTCTTTCTACATATAAAATACCAGACCCCTACGTTTTTCTTTTTCTTTTTTTGTAACATTAAGGGGGTTTTACAACAACAAAATAACGGATTTTTTCATGAAAAATCGCAATTTTTACTTCAAACATCCACCAAAAATTTTAAAATGGAAAAAAAATTAAAGAAGAACGGAGGGGTCTAGAAAAACATCTGTGCTTCAAACATCATTGCTTTGATTTTTTGATTTGAGATAATTCTACGCTGAAATATAGTGTCCACCGCAAATCATATTTTCTAAAAGGCATCCTCGATAATGCTTCATCGCCGGCTTATTTCTCAATATTTTTCTACAAAAAAATTACAAAATGTTGTTCGAATGATGCTTTGTAACATGCGAAACATTAGAATATATCTACTTCAACAATAGCTCAAACAAAAATTCGTAAAAATAGAGTATTTTCCACGCGTTAGACCCCCCCCCCCCCCTAAGTTGCGGAAATGTTTGTTCGTTTTTATTTTTATAACCGCACATGGTTCGTGCAATAAACTATATAACTGAAAAATTATAATTCCATCTTATATGCCATATAGTAAAGTCTAACACACATACCCCACATCCTCCTAACGGCAAGCACATAGAAAATATGAGCTGCATGTACACACTTACCCTAAAGTTCCGGGGAAGTGTGGAGTACGAACATCATAGTATTTAAAAAATTGTAAATATTAAATTATTAGTTTTGATAGGGAACCATTAAAGCTTTTTAATCAGAAAGGTCCCAAGAGTGTATGCACCAAAGAGAGTTCAATAAATTCAGTTGTTTAGTTTTTACGACCATCCAAACTCCGACTTTCCGATGTTTACTACTCACTTGACCCACTTCACCTTATTTTTGAAGTGAAACTTCTTACGGCGCGATAGGCAGTAAAATGAAACTAGCGTGAAACGAAATATTCATAGAGAATGAGGAGTAAGGGGCCGTTCATAAATTACGTAAGACGTTTTTGAGGCTAATTTAGCCCTCCCCCCCCCCTATTGCAAGATATCATAAGAATCCATTTACTCCCCCCTACCCCTTGATAAGAAATTTTCGTAAGAAATAACCGTATTTATAAAATAAAAGACCGTTTAATAAAAAAATATCCTTTATTGCCATCTTACTACTAATAATCTTATTATTAATAATCATCTGTATTGATAATAATCTGTATTAATAATAATTATCTGCATTAATATTAATTTTATTAATTCATCACATTGTTGACCAGAATCAGTTCAGTAGAACCTAAGATGTTGAACAAAATAGATAAATAATTAAACTTTTAACTATTATTTACCCACGGACTGACTAACCAATCTGACATTAAGTGAATCACTGGGAAGATTGATTCATTTTTTTGCTCTTCAGGTTCTTCTAATTTTTCGATATCAATATCTTCATTGTCGTACCACTCTACATCATGAATATTATTACAGTATGATGTGAGGCACAGACTCTGTTTAGCTCGACGACGTATTAATTTAATCGGTTGAACTTTCTCAGTGCGAGCACACTGATACTTATGGACTGACTGACGATGGATTTTAACATTTTTATTCGATGCAAAGTACAATCCACACGTTGGACATGTGCGTGCAATCAATTGCGCTTGGACTGTAGGGCAATAAAAGTCGTATGGTGTTGAAATGAAGTCTGAACGACTAGGAATGTCAATGTTTAGAGATAATTGTACAAATAAGGGACAAAAATTAGCATTCGCTTGATCTTTAAGAAGTGGGATGTCTAAAGCTTGTGCTTGTCGAAGAGGATAAGGTGGTGGAATAAACCCATCTTGTAAAATGATTCGCAAACTACTTCTTAATTTTCCACAACATTCAGAATCTGTGCATTTACTAATTTGCAGTAAATACTGAGATTCTCTTACATGTCTACAGTACCAATCGGGAGACCATTCCGCTGGGCTTACATCAATATTGTCACTCCCGGGATTTATATATTCAGCAACAACTGGTTTATCATCAATAATTAATTTACTCCATATTTGCGCTAAAATATCACCGGCCATTTTGAAGTTTTGAAGTTCAAGTTCTTCATTAACTGTACGTCGCTGATCATCAAGATGATTCCCAAAAGAATCATACGGTAAAACGACTCCAGATAATTGATGACTTAATGGAGCCATTCGACGCTCAACTCGATTGAAACAACTTCGTCCCGGAGCGTTAGTGACAATAAATATAGCATCAAGATCAAATTTTTGAAAATGGGAAACGGCATGAGAGATAACTTGAGGAAAACGTGGATTTTCATCGGGTCCTCCATCAACAGTCATGGCTATAACTGACTTCACACAATTATCGTCAGTTTTGGCTAAAGATTGGAATTCTTTCAACTCCATAAGACGTTCTAAGTCGATGCTATGAGTGCGCGCAGATGATGACGAATGTTTTCCTGATCTTATTGCAATGTATGTAGGCCCACTGTATGTTACTGCTTCAGGTCTGCCCATTCCTTCAGGAGTAATTTCAATGCCAGCATATACTGAAAAGGTATTAATTTATGTTTTTCTGCTACAATCCAGTCGTGATCTGGCAGTCGAACTCGATATTTCATATGCATCAGAAAGGGTGCTTGTTTTTCTACAGCAGTTTTACCAATTGGTATACGCGTTTTGTCGTCCTGTGATAAAAAAAAACCTGAGCAGGTCCAAGCATTGAGGCGAGAGACGCAGAAGTGCAGATGGCGCTATCTGATAGCTCCAATTCTTAGCGCGAAAGTACTAAAATTTTCAATTTAAAATCTTACGTAAGATCAGATTCTCTACTCCCCTGCCTATAGTAAGAATTTATAATATTGAGTCTACACCCCCCCTCCCCTAAACGCCTTACGTAATTTATGAACGGCCCCTAAGCGCTCGTGGTGGGGGACGCTGTCGGTGGGTTGAGCGATGGCAGAGAGGGAGGGAAAAAAGAGTGGATAGCGCTCGTGGCACAGAGTAACAGTACAGAGGCGACAGTAAGACAAGGAAACTTGAACTACGAGAGAGATGCATACAGTATCCCGTTTAAAAGGCGGACTCATGCCGAGAGACCTCAAAAAGCCTCGACAACACCCGAAAGGCGTGAATATGAATAGTTTCTCGCCTGAGAACATTTTTATAACCGCGCATTTCCTCAAAATAAGTAATTTGGCGAAATTTGGCAACAGCACCAGTATCCCAGTTAAATGCCAAGGACACAGCGCCACAGCGGCAAATATCAAAGAAATTTTATGGAGTGTCGCCTCTGTTAAGGGCCCCATACACGTTCAATCGGCCGGCCGTGGACTGTCAGTCCGACTGTCAATCGACCGTCAGTCCTGGCCGGTCGCGGGTTATCGATAGGGTAAAACACCCAGTGATTGGCCTTTTAAACAGACGAAATTATACAGTAATTGGCTTATCGTTTCCTCTTTCTATCGAATGCATTTGTTATGAGAGAGGGCCAATCACTATCGCATGGCCAATGACTGTATCGTTTACCCTACTCAAACTACACCTACAATTTTGTTCACTGAATGCGTCCGTCAGTTCTCTGCCGGCTTCGATAGTAGCATAACGATTTTACACATTGAGAGTATAAATATGTCGCAAAAAGAATATGCAGCTGCACTTGTTATTTTGACAAACCAGCAGAGGAAACGAAAACAGAGACAAATTTGGATGAAAGAGTGGTTGAAGAAATGCACTTTATCTCACGTGGGGCTTGTACGTGAACTTCGTCAATCCAGTGCAAGTGATTTGAAAAATTTCCTGAGGATGGGCGAGAATTGTTTCCAGTACTTGCTAAATTTGGTAAAGCCACATATTACCAAAAAGGACACCGTAATGCGGCAAGCAATTACCGCAGAAGAACGGCTTTTGGTGACCCTGAGATATTTGGCAACAGGGCGCAGTAGGGAGGATTTAAAATTCAGCGCAATTATTTCGCCACAAGCTCTGGGAAAAATTATCCCAGAGACTTGCAAATATATATTTTTGACCTTGAAGGAGGAATATTTAAAGGTAAAGTGTAAAAATATATAGAAGTATATTTAAGTATTTTATTCCAAAATTAATTAACATTAAACTGATACCTAGGATATATTAATAAAAGTAATATTTAAAATTTATTAATAAAATAAGAATAAAAAAAGATAGCGATATATATTACAATAGGTATACAGGTATAGGTAATGCGGGAGACGGATTATTTCGACCCGTCCGGTAATTAACCTTTCCGAGAAAGGGCGTGGTTGCAAGGTCATAAAATTTCAGACTGGAGTAAAATTTTTCTGTCAGTCCGTCGCCGGACGAATCCCTGTCGGTGAACTCCAACACGCGTTTAATTTTATTAATCAACAGGCCTCCGGCAGGTAGCGCGACTTCTCATTTAAATTTGTGTGCGAAACGGAAAGCGGCCGGCCGACTGAACGTGCATAGGTACCTTAACTGTGTGTGTGCGGCCGGTCGGCCAGGACTGACGGCCGACTGACAGTCGGCCTGCAGGCCATGGCCGACCGGCCGACTGAACGTGTATGGGGACCTTTACTCTGCGCTTAGGATATAATATAAGAACAACCGTTCCGCTCATAATTCATTGTAGGCTGAAATGTAATGTTTTGTAGTACACTGCACGCGGCACAATGTGTTTCATATAATGTACAATTTTTAAATAAAATCAGAATTGAAGAAAATAACGTTTTTGGTCATTTTTTATCCGCCGGCTATTTCGAGTATTTCGAGCATTATATATGAATTAATTATTGAATTAATTAATTACGAATTGCAAACCGTTATTAAAAATAAAGGCGATGTTACCCAGTGGTGAATTTTTCAAGACTTGCAATATTTTTTTCATTTTGTTTGCAGTTTATTATCGTAACATGAATAACTGCTAGTAGGTCTTAAGCTCTGTAACAATGTTGGTTGAAAAATAAATAACGTGCATATTAACATAAACTTTAGATTTATCTTGATTGGGTGTCAATAACCGGAAAAATTTTGCAACTGGGCCAACTGAAGCGGGACCGGGCTCGTATTGCCTCGCAGTGTCGCTCGCACCTCTTGTACATTACAACTTCCGTTGCATTCAATTGCAGTTTAGTGTATCCTCGGTTAAATCGTTCAAGTATTGTAACTCTGCGTTCATTTTAGCCCACATTCACCTATGAAGTTTCACTTCTATCGCACAGCTTTCTACGCACTCGTTTTTTATGAGTAAACGACTCTCGAGCTATTTATTTATTTTCCACAGTCTAACCTTCGTGATCATAACATCCCAAATCTCCTGTCTTCAGCCATTCCCCGTCCATTATATTCGCGGTTGCTTCTGGGTTTTTGTAGTAACCCTTCATTATTTGAGGGCCGCGGACATATATTTCTCCCACTTCCTTGGGGCCTAAGTTCTGACCGGCATTATGCTCGTCATGACCGACTATTCGGGCTTCCGTATTCGAAAGTAAATGACCCACGGCTGTCAAATCGTTCAACTGACGATAGGTCAAACTCACCAGCGGACTCGTTTCGGTCATACCGTACCTGCGGAAATGTCTTCGTAAAGTCGAGCAGCTATGAAGGAAAGGGTGGCAATATGGTCCCCTTCGAATTGACTACTATTCACAGCGGTAAACAATGCTCACTAGGGGCCAACTTCAAGGGCGCGATTTTACCATCTTCTCGTCTATTAACTGGCCATTTACATTAACGGTTTATGACCGGCTATATGTATATTAACCTTTAAATGCTACAGCTCAAGTTTGCACCATTTTTAGCTACATGGTTTATATTATATATGGCCCTAGTAAGTTTTACACCGTGTATATATATAACTTTTGTTCTTTGCAGTGAAATTGAATGATTTATCTAGTATGTCAAATTGGGGTAGAAAAGACTGAAGAATATGGTAAATTTAATAATTTTTGAAAATTAAAATTTTATTTCTTCTAAAATGTCCATATCTGAAGTCGCATTCATGAGATATCACTTCTTTCTATAAAATATAAAACTAGCATTTTAAGAAATAATTGTTATAATTAAGTAAATCAAACGGAGAATTTCAGAGGAAGGATGGTAGGATTAAGGTAAGAGAATGAACATTTTTCTTAGTGGGGAGAACCAGCCGCTCCGTTGTTTTAATTGTATTCGAGGCCGTAGAAATTGACTTTAGTTCCACATATGGACCTAGTAGCATTAGGAGGGTTAATTAAAAGTATTTTGTGTTTCTTTTTTTTTAATAGAGGAGAAGGTGCAAAACTGGAATATGCTTATAATATGGAATACCTCGGTTTTGGCTAAACCAAGTGCCGCCTTCTGTCGAAAAGTGGCTAAAGGGTATAGCCGGATAAGCATGTAAAAACTGCCCCCGCTTGAATTTTTTTCCCATTCAGGTATATTGTGTGTTTGTGTATAAGTAAGCTTTCCCTAAATTTGTAGATCAAAATATTCATTTAATCAAAAGTTATCGTCAAAAAACCGAAAAACGAAAATATTTTTTATCTTGAAAACTACTCGACCGATTTCGCACAGCAAAGTATATATTATGCATCATCAGGTAGATGAATTATAAAAAAAAAGTGTAATGTTCATGGTCAATAAATGCACGCACTATTTTTAGAGCAACAGGATAAATCCTGTATTAAAATAACGAAAGTTACTAACGAACATGACAAGTAGAAAGCCGGTGTGATACATGTGGATAGCTCACGATCGGTAGGAGACAGAGAGTCGACGATGTCTCGTCGGATACGCGTCGAACTAGCGGCGCGGCGATCGCGATACGCGTACATTAATAGGGGGCGACACAGTAGCATTTCCGGGGTTTAAACTACTAAAGACACTACACTCCCCCACACTTAATTTAGAACATATAGCGCTCATTTGTTTACATTCCGCTTATCTTCGAACACTATACAGAACTACCGTATGTCTGACAGCAAGCGCAACAGGAGCTGTAACCTAAAATTTGACTTCGGCAGTGTTTGGAGGGTGCTCAAGTCACTCAGAAATAAGAAATAATTGACAGCTATCGAGAAATCAGACATTTTGACACTTTTCGCCCTTACGCTGCGCGAGCAGCGTTTATGAGTGACTCGAGCATCCTCCAAACACTGCCAAAGTCAAATTTTCAGGTCACAGCTCCTGTTGCGCTTGCTGTCAGACATACGGTATTCTCTACAAGTCATTGCAAACCTAGTCGCACTAGGGGCTTAACAACTCTTGAAGAACGACGTAACGGCATTCCCGCAGGAACGGAACCTCTATTGGTAGAGTTCTTACGCATGCTCTCATTCGTTTTTAAGTTACAACGACGTATTTGGTATACATGACGCTTCCAAATTCTACCATCGTGAGTAGCTAATTTATACGTAACAGGCAAAAGTTGCTCGAGGACATTAGACTTGAGCCATGAATCAGAACTGTAATCTTTGGCCATTACTGTTTCGTTAATCTCAAATTTGACCGAACGATTACCATGGAAAAACTGTTTCTGCTTTTCTTATTTTTGCTCCCCTGATTGTCGCAGTGAAGGATGCAAAAAGTCTAATTTCGTACGGAATTTCCGACCGATTTGCAACTCTGCCGGGCTGCAATTTGTAGTACAGTGCGGCGTCGCTCGACAATGAAACAAATATTTGCAAAGAACCTCGTGCCTCGCATAACCTGCCTTTAACACAAAAGTTTAAATTTATTCTTAAAACTACGAACCGCATTTTCGGCTGCCCCGTTTGACGCTGGGTGATAGGGTGCCGTACGCACACGACGAACACCATGAGACTTTAAGAATTCGTTAAACTCTTTAGATACGAAAGTCGGACCATTGTCGGTCACTAAGGTTAACGAAATTCCCCACGTACACATATACTGTCTAAAAGCTTTGATTGAGGATTCCGCTGTGATATTGTTAAGTTCCTTAATATCTACCCACTTCGAAAGAGAATCGATAATAATTAAATACATTTTCCCCTCGATCGCGGACCAAGAAAATCGGCATGTAGTCGATGATTCGGACCTTCAGGCCATTTCCACGGATGCAACAATGCTCTAGGTGGATTATCTGCAGATTTCAAACAAAGCTCACAAGACTTAGCGATATCTTCAATTGCATTATCGAGACCTGGCCACCAAAAGTATGATCGCGCAATGGTCTTCATATGCACTACGCCCATGTGGGTGCTATGTAATTCCTCTAAAAGGTTTTCGCGCAATTTCGAAGGAATGGCCACTCTATGGCCCCACAAAACACATCCTTTCTCCACCGATAGCTCTCTCGCACGACATTGAAATGGCTTGTACTTATCTTCTTATTTCGGCCATTCATTCATCGCAAAATTCTTCACTTGACTCAATACCGCATCTAAATTAGTTTCCTCGCTAACCGTCTCAGCGTTGATCGAGCTAACATCATCCGTAACATAACTTAAATATGAATATTCTTTCTCTTCATTTTCCGATTCACAAGTATGTAGCGGTACACGCGATAATCCATCCGCTCGAGCGTTATCAACTCCCTTAATATATTTAATATCATAATCATAGGCTGACAGTAAAACGGCCCATCTCTGTACTCTATTTGCCGACATCTGAGGTAATCCTTTCTTTTGACCAAAAATGTATATCAACGGCTTGTCATCCGTCTCTAAAATGAAACGACGACCGTAGACGAATTGGTGAAACTTTTTTACTCCAAAAATCAAGCCTAACGCTTCCTTGTCTAGTTGCGAATACCCCTTTTCGGCCTTCGATAACGTACGGGATGCAAAAGCGATCGGCTTCTCAGATCCATCAGGATACACATGAGACAGTACCGCCCCAATGCCAAATGGAGATGCATCACATGCGATCTTCACGGGTAAATTCAAATCATATAGTGAGCCAACACCTCAGAATGTATGAGATTCTGTTTTGCCGCTTGAAAAGCCTCGTCACATGAACTATCCCACTTCCAGAGGGTACATTTTTCTGTGATAAACTATACAGGAGGTTAACAACCTTCGAGTAATTTCTAATAAACTTCGAATAGTAGTTCATCATTCCTAGGAATGCTCTTAATTGAGTTACTTCAGTCGGTGCGGGCGCATCAATTATTGCTTTCGCTCTTTCTTCAGAAACGTGTGTTCCTTTACGATTCAATTCATAACCTAGAAACTCAACTTTTTCTCTGCCAAACGTACATTTCCCTTTCTTAACGGTAAGTCCGCAGTCATTTAATCTACGTAATACAGTACGAAGTCGCTCGTTGTTGTGACATGGAGAATCGCTCCGTGTCACAAAAAGGGCGCGATCGGCCCTTTCGTGGGCAAGCGTGCGTTCGCGGCGTCGAGACGAGCAGGACGCGCTCGTCCGTGCGCGCGTCGGGCGCACGGGCCGTTGGTCAACGGTTGTCGATCGATCTGGTTTCGAAAAGATCGATCGACAACAGCGACGACCTCGAGGCGAAGGCGTCCGAGAATCCGGGGAGAGACGGAAAGCGGGGAGGCGATCGAGGTGAGTCGGAGAGGCCGGAAAACCGGCGGGAAGGGCCCCAGTCGCTGAGGAGCTATCACGCGAGTGAAAGCTTTAAAAAGAGAGTCGAGTGAGTAGAAAGATAGGGAAGAGTAGGCGCACCGAGCAAGGGTGAACGCGAGAGTGAAAGAGAGAGAGAGAGAGAGAGAGAGAGAGAGTGAGAGGGCGAGGGAGTGAGTCGCTGCACCGCCACCCGCTTTGACGAGAGGAAGAACCGCGGCAGGAGCATCGAGCCGCCGCTGAGGGCCAACCGTCACCCGGACCGGAAGGCCACCGCCCGCCGGCAATCGTCGCTTCCCGAGGACCAGCCGCCCCGAGAGGAAGGAGGGAATCCCCGGCTGAGGATCTGCAGCATCGCCCGGTAGGCTCTCCTCTCCTTGTTAATTAGCGCTCCGATTCGCCTCCGCGCCGCCCTCGCATAGGGCACCCGACTGCGCTCGGGTAGCCACGTCCGTCGCCGCGCATTTGAACCGGGGGGGTGCACTCGGCACCCCAACCGTCGATTCGTCCTCGTCAGGCGATTCTTGTCGATCGCGAATAAACCGCTAACGAATAAAGGGTTCGTCTTTCGTGTACGTTAATTTCGTTCCTCCCGAGTCCCAGCCGCGTTTTCCGAACCGCCCCTCCACCATATGCTGGGGTAGCCGAGCCCGTCGGAGATCGAATCGTCGCCGATCTCCCGTCGAGCGTTCGTTTCGGGGACCGTGTCCGTTCCCCCGATCGGTGGATTCGCGATCCACCTGGCGCCCATCGTTTCGTACGCTGTCCCGCGCGTGGGAGCGCCGCGTCTTAGCGTGAGTAGCGGAGGACACCGAGGTCCCTCCCGAAAGCTACGTCACAAATTGGCGCCCAACGTGGGGCAACCGCAAAATAAATCTTCCCTCCGCGAATCGTCGAAGTCGAACGTCCGTTAGCCGTCGTCGTCGGGTTCGAAAAACCCGTTGGCTTTCGCGACTCGTCGGTTAGAGTAATTCGCGAATTTGAATTATTTTCGGCGAAGGGGAGTTCGTTAGCAACCTCGGAGGCTGGGACGAGGACGAATAATAAAGACGAACTTTGTTTGCGTTATCGCGCGGGTAACCGTTCTGGTTCGAGCGACTTGGTCGTTACGGGGTCCCCCGGGCATCCCGCACACCGCGTAGGGAAAGTTGTCCCCACGGCTCATCGACGGCCCCAAGTATTGTTTCGCGTTTTTGGGTGATTATCCGTCCAGGTGCGAGCGGCTCGGTCGTTGCGAGGTCACGCGGACCTGTCGCACGTTGAGTAGGGGGAAATCGTCCCCCCGGCCCACCGACGGATACTAGTATTGGTACGGAGCGAACTCCCGACCAACACACGCCCCCTCGCGTACCGATAGGGTTTAACGCGCGCGTCAACACCGGTAATCACCGCTATCGGGGCCGTGACCCAGTGCCGCGCGCGCGAACAGCTGATCGGCCAAACACCGAACTCGCGGTAGTCAGTGCCGTAACGGGCTCGATCAGCTGAGCGACCGACGATCGTTTCGTCGGGCACGCCCGCGTTTGGATTTTGGTGCACGGGCTAATCCACGGGAGTGAGTGCGCGTCGCCGTAATGTCACGTGCGTCGGGTGACTCACGCGTGAGCCGCGCCTCCACCGCCCTCGAGGAACTCCAAGGGCTTGCCGAGGAGCTCGGCCTCGATCCGTCGGGCGATGCCGCCAGCTTGCGCGCCCGCGTCAAGCGCGAAGTAATGTCGATTCGTCGTCGAAGTGAAGCGGTGGAAGTCGCTCCACCGCGGCCGCCCACTTCGATAGGCGAGGAGGATCGGCAATCGGCCGGCACCTCTCGACAGAGCCGAGCGGCTCGTCCCGAACACAGCGCCACGGAGCCGCCCCAACGAATCGGCGAAGAGGAGCCACGAGACCGTCTCGAGGACGCCGTCCCCGAGCCACCCCGACTGGTCCCGGCCAGGAGGGAGGAAGCCCTCCGCGAAGAGGAGCCGAGGGAGTCTGTCCCCGAGTCGCGGAGAAGGCTCGCGGTCGGGCCGCAGGACCTCGTGGGGAGCGTGCTCGAGAGACTCCTCCAGGAGTACGAGGCGCGAATCCTGCCCGGGGATCGACGCGAACCAGATGACCAGCCACCGACCACGTCGACGCATTACGAGAGACCTACCGGCACCGAAGCCCCCTCGTTACGGGATCCGACCGCTCCCGGAGTACCCCGATCGACGACGGCTCCATCAAGGGCTCCGGAGTTCCAGCCCCGTGCGATTGACACGGCGCACGTGGAAGCGCCGGTCGTCGCCCCAATCGATACGACTGCCGGGCGGATAGAGTTCCTCGACCGGAACGCCGGATCGCCGATCGCGAGGCCTCGAGTGCGACCGGTCCTCGCCGCCCCGGAGATTCCAACACCTGCACCGAGGTCCAGGGTGCCTTCGGAGGAATCACGACGGAGGACGCGCGACCAGCCACCGCGCGGATTTCTAGCAGACGTCTCGCGAACGCTCCGTGAAGACTTAGAAAGCGAGATCGGCCAGGCCGTCCGGCGCGTCTTAACGGCGTGCATCGAACGTCGAGGAAGGGAAGAGCGGGAGCGGAGGGACCATCCCCCGACGCCGACGCCCGACCCCCCCCCCCCCCAAATTGCTGGTCGATCGACGATGGCGACTCCTCGTCTCGTCGAGCCACCGACCCCCGGGGAGGAAGTCCATCGCCGAGACGGCGCAGTGACGTTCGTACGGAATAGTTCTCCGATACAACCCCGTGTCACCCCGCCGGACTTCCCCGTTTCGGGAATCGCCCGAGACGCGGCCGAGCTCGCCCGGACATCGAACTGGCCATTGTACTCCACCCCGAGGGATCCGACCGCCATCGTCCATCGATGGCGACTCAGCTACTCCGGCCGGCGCGATGGCAGCGCTGAAGACTTCCTCGAGAAGGTGGAGGATCGAGCGGAGTTCGCCCGTCTCGACCTGGACAGTCTCCTCGCCGCCATGCCCGCGATCTTGGACGACCTTCCTCGGCAGTGGACCCGGCGGCGCAAGGGACAGTGGAATACGTGGGCTGAGTTTCGCCGGGATTTCCTCGCCCGCTTCGGAACTCACGATCTCGAGAGGACGCTGGACGAATTCCTGCGTAGACGTACGCAGGGGGAGCAGGAGACCGCCGTGGAATTCGTAACCTGCCTCGAATCCAGCGCCGCGCGGATGAAGCGACCTCCGCACCCCGAGGACCTCGTGAGTCTCGCGCTCCGGAATATGCGCCCGGAGTACCAGCGAGAAATCCGGCGGAACGAGATCGACTCACTGGAGGATCTCATCGACGTGGCCACCGAACGAGAGGAGATCTGGGCGACCATCCGGCGGTACCAGCCACCGTTCGCCAACGAAGAGGTCACCGGTGCGTTCCCGTACCGCGCCGAACGGGCCGGCCGAACGCGACGGGGCGCACCACCGATACACGCGGTGACCACGGCGGAAAGAACGCTGCCCCCGGCCACATCGAGACCGCCCTCGCTACCACGACCATCGAGAACCCCGCCATCGTCTAGGCCATCGAATTCTCCTTCGCCCGGTGAAGAGAAGACCGGAAAGGTCGTGCGGGCGGCAGACAAAGATGGACGGTGTTGGAACTGCGCGAGTCCCGACCACCGTCTGCGGCAATGCCCGAAACCGCGTCGCGAGAAGTATTGCTACAAGTGCAATAACGGTCCCCCTGATCCCAAGTGCCGTCGGTGCCAGGGAAACGGGAAGGCGGGGGAGCGCACTTAGTCGCAGTGCCTCCCCCTACTCGCAGCGAGCCGCCGCCTCGCCGGTCCACCGGAGTCTCCGAATCGACCGCGGAATCGCCGCCCGATCCGGGAACCGCTCCGACCGGGACCTCGAGAAACTCGTCGACACCGCGACGAGTTGCGACGAAGGGAAGGATGGTCACGGCCGGGGTGCACTCGGAGTCGCCGAGTCACCCGAAGGCCTCCCCGCAGGCGGGAAACGTCCTACCTTCGTCCCCGTATCGCCAGGGAGCAACCCTCGAGGATCGATCAACGGAGGCGATCACGGCATCGGCCCGACCGCGAACGGCCACCCCGTACTCGGGCCACGACATCGAGGGACACGAGCCTCTGACGCGAACGCGCGCACCAGCGCGAAAAGGGAAGTCATCGCCGGAGAAGATCCCCGTACCGCCTCCCGCACCGCTAATCGCTGCGAATACGTCCCAGACCTCAACCGCCGACGCCTCGACAGCCGCGAACGGCCCAAATAAACGGAAAGTAGGACGTAGCGTTTCGTTTCCTTCAAACAGGAGAATGGACGACTGGACGCAGGTGGCCGACGCCGTCGGAGAAGCGGAAGGCGACCGACCGCTAATCGATCTGGCATCGCCCCCGACCCGAGATGAGCGCAACGCGGTATCGCTTCGCCTAAGCGTGCCACGCGCTTATCTGGTGCAGGTGTTGGGGCGCAGCGGGAGACAGGCGCCACCAAAACAATCCGTCGCCACCCAAACACCCCCCCCCCCCCCCCCCCACCACCACAACGCCCTCGAATGGTCGACCAAGCGACGACCGTGGAGGGCCAGCCGAGGGGAAGGGCGTTAACACCGACGAGAGAGCGACGGCAACGGGACCGGCAACAGCGACGAGAAGTGCTGATACGGGCGCCGGGGTGCGCGAATTGTTTCGAAAACGGACACTCGTGGATGTATTGTCCACGAGTGCTCCGTGACAACTTCTGCCGGCGGTGTAGCCGACAGAGCACTACGGCACGTGATTGCCCTACCTGTAAGGGTAAGGGCAAGAAATAAACGGGGTACGCCCAACACATAGAAAAGCGTTGTATAGCCGATTTGCATGACCTATACCCTGCGTGAGAGAGAGAGCGCGCGTAATTATATCCCAGGCGATCGGAGGCTACGCGTTCGGGAACCTAAGGGTTCCAGCTAAGGAGGGGGGAGTTTGTGACATGGAGAATCGCTCCGTGTCACAAAAAGGGCGCGATCGGCCCTTTCGTGGGCAAGCGTGCGTTCGCGGCGTCGAGACGAGCAGGACGCGCTCGTCCGTGCGCGCGTCGGGCGCACGGGCCGTTGGTCAACGGTTGTCGATCGATCTGGTTTCGAAAAGATCGATCGACAACAGCGACGACCTCGAGGCGAAGGCGTCCGAGAATCCGGGGAGAGACGGAAAGCGGGGAGGCGATCGAGGTGAGTCGGAGAGGCCGGAAAACCGGCGGGAAGGGCCCCAGTCGCTGAGGAGCTATCACGCGAGTGAAAGCTTTAAAAAGAGAGTCGAGTGAGTAGAAAGATAGGGAAGAGTAGGCGCACCGAGCAAGGGTGAACGCGAGAGTGAAAGAGAGAGAGAGAGAGAGAGAGAGAGAGTGAGAGGGCGAGGGAGTGAGTCGCTGCACCGCCACCCGCTTTGACGAGAGGAAGAACCGCGGCAGGAGCATCGAGCCGCCGCTGAGGGCCAACCGTCACCCGGACCGGAAGGCCACCGCCCGCCGGCAATCGTCGCTTCCCGAGGACCAGCCGCCCCGAGAGGAAGGAGGGAATCCCCGGCTGAGGATCTGCAGCATCGCCCGGTAGGCTCTCCTCTCCTTGTTAAATAGCGCTCCGATTCGCCTCCGCGCCGCCCTCGCATAGGGCACCCGACTGCGCTCGGGTAGCCACGTCCGTCGCCGCGCATTTGAACCGGGGGGGTGCACTCGGCACCCCAACCGTCGATTCGTCCTCGTCAGGCGATTCTTGTCGATCGCGAATAAACCGCTAACGAATAAAGGGTTCGTCTTTCGTGTACGTTAATTTCGTTCCTCCCGAGTCCCAGCCGCGTTTTCCGAACCGCCCCTCCACCATAGCCATGGGGTAGCCGAGCCCGTCGGAGATCGAATCGTCGCCGATCTCCCGTCGAGCGTTCGTTTCGGGGACCGTGTCCGTTCCCCCGATCGGTGGATTCGCGATCCACCTGGCGCCCATCGTTTCGTACGCTGTCCCGCGCGTGGGAGCGCCGCGTCTTAGCGTGAGTAACGGAGGACACCGAGGTCCCTCCCGAAAGCTACGTCACATTGTGGATAGTGCGAGTTGGACCGGAAATCAGAATATCGTCAAAAAAACAAACAACACCCTCTAAGTTACTCAAAATTGTCTCCATTTCACGCTGGAAAAGACCAGTTGCTGACGCGATTCCAAAACATAAACGATTATAGGCAAATAGCCCCTTGTGAGTTGAAATAGTCACTAATGATTTCAACTCTTCTTCCAATTCAACTTACAAGTAAGCATGGGAAAGATCGATTTTAGTAAAAACTGTGCCTCCATTTAGAGTGGCTAATAGGTCTTGAACACGCGGTATCGGATACCGATCTACTTTTATATGTGGGTTCACCGTTACTTTATAATCCCCACATATGGGGCAAAATTCGTCAAGTGGCCCATCCAAAAATGTTCATCGTGCCGATTTTGATGAAACTTTGTGTACCTGTCGTACTAATGGACCACATTTGAAATGCCAAATAGTGGGAGGTTCCAACGACGTATAGCCTAAATACAGGGGCTCAAACTTTTCACGTTTCTTTTGCACGTCTTTCTCCGTTAAATTATTAGTTGTAATATATTTGATTTAAAAATAACTGCATTTTAAGTGTCACCTGTAGCATTTGTTCCGTAGTTTTTAATAAAAATTTTTGCGAGATTCTGAAAAATTTTCTTTTCTCGGAAAATTTGGAAAATTTCATACTTTTCCAGTTTTCTCGAAAATCATATTTTTAATATTTGTTTACTTACATTTAAAAAAAAAGTGTATCCTCCCATTTAATTTGATATACAGGGTGTCCGTAAAGTATGGAAACGGTTGAATATCTCGAAAAGTACGCTTCAGAACGGGAAACGAAAAAATACGTATCCGATATTTTTTTAAAAACTATCAGATGATACCAAGATTGATCCCACACCCCAAACTCTGTGGGTGGGGCAGGAGGAAGCTTCAAAATCTTAAATAGGAACCCCCACTTTTGATTGCATATTCGCATTCTACATTAAAAACTACATAACTTTTATTTGAAACATTTTTTTCGATTCATGGCAGATGGCGGTATAATCGACGAATTTCAATTTTTCGGTTTTTGCAATTGAGAGTCGATTTATTCGATTCTGCAATACAATTGCGATAGAAATTTACATTTTTTATTCTCATACTTGATATTTTTGTTAAAAATTTAATTTAGTTTTGCAAATTTAAAGTGCAGATGCGTTCTGTACCTGGAATTCCCCGTGACGCACTAAGTTCCGTTAGAGGAAATAAGCTAATTACTCAAGGATAATCCCTTTCCGAATACATCGAGGTTCGAGGGTCCGGAAGGCCCGGCAATTAGCGGTACCTGTTTACGTGTACTCAGGTTAACGGATATCATTAAAACGGACTACTAGTGAAAGAATAGCTACGATTCCCGGAATATACCGTCCGCCGGGGGAATTCCAAGTACAGAACGCATCTGCACTTCAAATTTGCAAAACTAAATTAAATTTTTTAACAAAAATATCAAGTATGAGAATAAAACATGTAAATTTCTATCGCAATCGTATTGCAGAATCGAATAAATCGACTCTCAATTGCAAAAACCGAAAAAATTGAATTTCGTCGATTATAGCGCCGTCTGCCACGAATCGAAAAAAATGTTTCAAATAAAAGTTATGTAGTTTTTAATGTAGAATGCGAATATGCAATCAAAAGTGGGGGTTCCTATTTAAGATTTTGAAGCTTCCCCCTACCCCACCCACAAGGGTTGGGGTGTGGGATCAATCTTGGTATCATTTGATAGTTTTAAAAAAAATGTCGGATACGTATTTTTTCGTTTCCCGTTCTGAAGCGTACTTTTCTAGATATTCAACCGTTTCCATACTTTACGGACACCCTGTATACATCATGATGCGCAAAGAGCAGTTTAAGGTAGTTGGACCGCTATAGCACTTTTCCAGAGATTTTTAAAAAATGTTGTCAGATTATAGATTATAAAAAAACTGATAACTTTTCCTTATGAATGAAACCATTCTGACGTTTAGAAATAGAGAGATATTCGGTTTTTTTATTTCTCCATTGAAATCAATGAGTGAGAGGGAGAGGGAGAGGGAGAGGGAGGGAGGGAGGGAGGGAGGGAGAAAGAGAGAGAGAGAGAGAGAGAGAGAGAGAGAGAGAGAGAGAGAGAGAGAGAGAGAGAGAGAGAGAGAGAGAGAGAGAGAGAGAGCCGTGTGGAGCCTCCGCAGTCGCGCGCGTACGTGCATGCGCGCGGCGTAGTACGGCCCTGTCTCTGGCCCATCGCTATGGAACCCGATCCCTTACGACATTCTCTCGGCTTCGTCAAAGGCTATCTTTAAATGCAAATTGAGACAATGGCTATTCGACACGGCCTTACACTGATCACTTCTCAAACATCTTAATACCTAAGGTCATATAATGAGAGAGAGCACGCTAATGCTAATGTTAATTCTAAGATTCTTACTATATTATTAACTGAACTTCGTCTTAAATCTACAATTGCTGTTTCATTTGCCTCATTTAACTCTTTACCATATTATGACGAGTTCAGTTAATTAACTGCCTGTATATCTCAAATGTATTTTTGAATACTTATAATGCTGTTTTCGCTGTGCTCCTGCTTGTCCAGGGCGCAATATTTATACAATTTCCTGTACAATAAACTCTTCAATCAATCAATCAATCAATCAATCAATCAATCAATCAATCAATCTCTCTCTCTCTCTCATTGACTTCAATGGAGAAATAAAAAAACCGAATATCTCTATTTCTAAACGTCAGAATGATTTCATTCATAAAGAAAAGTTATCAGTTTTTTTATAATCTATAACACAGGCACACAAAAAGAAGGTCTTGTTCCCAGAACCAGACCAGCATATCTTTATGTTTTTGGGGTCGCTGAATCCGAATCCGGTGTCCGTTTGTCTCCATCACGTCACATTTTTTTTTTAATCAAAAAACCATCAATAGATCATGATTTTCAAAAAGTTAATGGACTTAAACCAAATTTGCTATAAGGGGTTTTTTGGGTCGCTGATCACGAATCTGAAATCGGATTTCAAAAATTCAAGATGGCGGATCCAATATGGCGGACGAGATTTTTGAAAATCGACGGCATCATGCCGAATTTGGTATAAGGAGGTTTTTGGGTCGCTGATCATGAACCTGAAGTCAGATTTTAAAAATTCAAGATGGCGGATCCAATATGGAGGACACGATTTTCGAAAATTTTGAATTTTTGTAAATATAACTTCATATTCGTCATTAGCGATCGAAAAAAAACCCTATACCAAATTTAGCATGAATCCGTCGATTTTCGAAAATCTCGTCCTCCATATTGGATCCGCCATCTTGAATTTTTTAAATCTGACTTCAGATTCATGATCAGCGACCCAAAAACCCCCCTTATACCAAATTCGGCATGAATCCGTCGATTTTCAAAAATCTCGCCCGCCATATTGGATCCACCATTTTGCATTTTTGAAATCCTATTTCAGATACGTGATCAGCGACCCAAAAAAACCCCTATAGCGAATTTGGTTTAAGTCCATTAACTTTTTGAAAATCAAGATCTATTGATGGTTTTTTGAGATTAAAAAAAAGTGACGTGATGGAGACAAACGGACATCGGATTCGGATTCAGCGACCCCAAAAACATAAATATATACTGGTCTGGTTCCGGGAACAAGGCCTTTTTTTTGTGTGCCTGTGTAATCTGACAAATTTTTTTTAAATTGCTGGAAAAGTGCTATAGCGGTCCAACTACCTTAATGGAAATTCCATCAGTCAAAGGCTGGCTTGACTCATGCGCCGAGCATGCGTACGCATTGTCCAACTGCTTGATGCTTCATTGCGAGTGATATGTAATGTTATAGGTAGTTTCTGTTGATAAAAACGCATTTTGTTTGGTGCGGTGAGTAGAAAAAATTATTTTTATTCAAATGAACAACAATATTGATGTTAAAAATTATAACGGAGTTACAATCGTACATTGTCAGTTTAGAAATTTCACTAACATGTATACATATGATAATCTGTAAAACCGTGGAAAGTTAGTTGGAAAAGTGAGTATTCGATGCAAACGTACATTTTATTTACTACTTTTTATTGCTTTATTTACACGTTTCGACTTCGGAAAAACCTCTATATTCAACGATGATGAAAATGTTCGCAAGACGAACAAAAATTCTGGAGTTGGTACGAATGAATGATATTTTAGAGTTCCTGGTAACGTTTTTGAAGACTCAAAGCGACTTTTTAGTTTTTTAGCAGTCAATTCATGATTTTTCATAGGACCAAAAAATGTAATCGTTTCTTTCAAATTCTTACTTGACCACATATCGTTGGCTAAATGTGTTAACCTGCTAACTCCATATTTGACGATTTTGAGATTTTTTGATATTCGGCCACTAGATGGCGTCTTGCATCGACCTGTAAACCACTTAACTTCCTATTCTGCGTAGAAAAAAATGGCTTATTTTATAACGCACGTAAACCAGCTAACTTCATATTGTACGATGCGCAAGGAAATGCGGCTATCTCCCGCTAATTGTACCTAGGCAACAGATGCATACGTGTTATCTTGACTCTCGAAGTTCTTTGTTTTTTCCTACTTACCGTTAGTTTTTTTGTTTTTCTGTGCTGTTTTACTAAAAAAAAAGGTAATATTAAATCTATTATATCATAACTTATATGAATTAAATATCAGATTTTAAAACAAAATAAACCATTAACCCGTTGAATGCCACGCCAGTTTTACAGGGATTGCCCGTGGCACCACGATGAATTTTTTATTATGCGATACATATAATATTGAAATATTATCTGCAATATGCCTTTCATTGCAAAGAAGCAAGACTTTTTCCTAGACCATATAACGTAAAATATTTGGACCATAACTTTTTTAAATCCTTTAACCCTCCGGCGTGGGCGCAACTGGAATTCCCATGAGCGGGCGCGCCGCGGCATTTACACCGCATTTAATTCTTCACTTTTCTAGTTCACAAACAACCAAGACAATATGTTCTATGTAGCAAAACAAGTCAAAGGTACCATGCTGATTGCTTAATTATTTTATTAAACTAAAAGAATATTGCTTATCTTATCTATAACAGAATCTTAGTTATAGCTTAGTTATAACAGAAAAATGTAAATTCGCGGCTTTTTGCCGCAGGCGCTCCCGTCGGAGGGTTAAAAACATTCACACGGTAAAAAGTATCAGACTCGGAAGAAAGCCTGGAGATACTAAAGTAATTTTTAATACATCATTTTGTTCTTTTTAAAGTTGCCTTTGTTCTTTTGTTACTAGGGTAAACCACCCAGTTATTGAACACCTTGCAGTTATTGGACAGTCTGATTTAAATAAATAAAAACAAGATTCCTAGTTTTTACGTAAATAAATATTATCAAAAACCGTACCTGGCATATTGATTCTTGACTGTCCAATTACTGGATTGAGTATTTCCAAAAAATAAGAACACTGTCAAAAAATTAAGTTTTTTGACTTTATCCCAGTTTTTTATTGTTGAAAATTATATTCTTTCCAACTTAAAATTGTAAGTTACTAGAATGTAAAGCCAACATATTTTCAATTAAAACAAGCCATTACTCATATCTCTCTAGGTAGAAAAGTATCTTTTTAGCACGGTCTCAAATCTTGTAAAATGCTTAAGTGTCCAATAACTGGGTAGTTTACCCTATTCTTAATTAAATTCCATAATTTTTTTTTAATTTTAGGTAACCGACATTCGTGGTTTAAAGTATACGCCCGAGGGTGAAATATTTTATAAACTCCGATTTTCTGAAAAATGGGCAAGTCTTCCTCAGCAAAGACATGTCAGCACAAAGACATGGATAGAAGTAGATAATCTATATCAAAATAAAATTGCAATCTCAGCCAAAAAATATTTTGACCTCCAAGATCTCAAGTCAGCTTTGCCAGCCGACTACCGTAGCTTCTATAATGATTAATTACTATTAAATGAATAATTACTGTCTTCAAGGAAATGTGTTTTTGTAAACAGATTTATGTATTTTAAGAATTTGATTTTATTTTTAATGTTATTTTGAGTTCCATTGATTTTCAGTGCCATTACTGGTTGAGTTAATAGAAATACTGCTATCTCCTGATTTGTATTCATTAATAGAATTTTCAAAACTGCTAACTCCATTTTACGGCTGTAGAAATTAAATTAAAAATAATTCACGTACATTTTATTTAAAAAAAAGTTAGGCAAATACTGACAACTATTGTGTTAAAATCCATTATCATATAAACACTTTTGTATTGATCAAGACAGTTTTTTCTCTCTCCTGAAAACTTGACTTCATGTGAGTTAGCAGGTTAACATATTTAGTCGACGATATATAGAGCTTCAGGGGTCAAAATGTGATCTTTAGCTGATGTTTGAAGACTGGCACGTGCTGCAAGTCGTTTCAAATTACCGCCTATACCATCACATGACCCTTTTCCATGCGCTGTTGCGTGGAAAGTCCACTCGGCTGAAACTCCAAAATCCTCTTTGTGATGCAGAAGATTTTGGAAGTTATATTTATTTTTAAAGTGTTGGGAAGCTCCGTCGGTAAAATAAAAAATTTTGTTGACTTCAAAATTTTCTTTCAAATACTTAATTATAATTTTTTGAAATTCATGAACAGCGATTGTATCATGATTTAAACTGTCTGAAATAATAGCTATACTTTGATGTGATTGAGCTGATTTTCTTTCTTATAATAAATGACGACTGTGAAAACTGTTGCCTGGTTATTGTTCCAATGAAAAGCTTGTGGTGCATTTTGAACAACAAAGGCATAGTTTTCTGAAAAGTCGCAGGAAACAATGAATTCTCCTTCTTTCAAATCATTTTTTAAATTTTTGAAAAAAGACGACTGCTCTTTGGCAATAAAAGAATGAGTTTTAAGCTTAAGAAGGCGGTTGCAAAGATCATCTACAAAATCGTCCGCATCTGTTACCTCAGTGCGTAAAGTACTGCGATCAGTTTGTTGCCAAATTTGATATTCAACTTTTTCAATGCAATGATCTGCAAGAACAGAGTTCAAAAATTCTTGTAGATCATGTATGCCAGGACACGATGAACATTGGTCGAGGTAACAGTCTGGACTAGGGTTATCACATATGATCATTTTTATAGCATCATGGTAATTAGCAATATGATTGCTTGTTTCGCAAGTTAATTTCTCAATATCAATAGAATTCAACATCAAATTAACATTTTCGTGATGCACACAAACGCAAATTGTATGCGTACCGCTAGCTCCAGCAAGTACACAATTGCGAAGTCAAAGTTGTGAGAATTTCGAAAGACTTATTCTAACCGTAGGATTAAATATAACATATAATTCTAAAAGATTGCAAAGAATCAATCTTTTTTGGACGTGTTCTCGTGATCAGTCTTCTTTTTTTAATGACACGAAATCTTTCATGCCCGGCATTATACGACTGTATTCATCATCATTGTAAAAATTGATAATTTTCTCTTTAATCGCAGTGTCCAATGATATACCTACCCTTTTTTTAGGAATCGGTGATGTTAAAATGCCCCCTGACTTCACTAATTGGACCCAGTTTTGCAGAAAGCGACCAACCCACATTATAGAAAAATTTCGGATAATGTTATTTTTCGTTAGCTTTTAACCCATTCTTTATTATGCATAAAACGACCAACTGATATTCTAGTGTTCTGAATGTCAAACATGTATTAGAGAAAATATCTATTTCAAAATCACAAATCATTTTCCTGCAGAAACAATCCAAACCACTTGGACACCACATAAAATGCTTTATAATCTACTGGTGTATTGCAAAATGCATCCAAGCCACATGGTCGGCAGTCGCTATTCGTTTATTCTACACAGTGGAACGGACGATCGTGGTTACTGCTACGTTTGGGCGGAAGGTGTCGCTGGAAGAGGGGCACAGGAAGTAGGATCGTGCTTAATAAAACACAGTCAAAACTATTTAAAACCTGAAGTTAAACATTTAATTTTGTGGAGTGATTCTTGCGGGGGTCAAAATCGGAACATCAAACTGACCTTAATATTAATACATATTTTGCATTCATCCCAATATCTTGAATATATCACTTTAAAATTGTTATGCTCAGGCCACAGTTTCTTGCCCAACGATTCAGATTTCGGTGATATTGAATCAGCTTTAAAACACCAACAAAACGGTTGTATCTACCTTCAGATTATATAAATGTAATGAAACTGTGTAGAAAGAAAAATCCACTTTTAGAGTCACTGAGATGACTTCGAAAGACTTTTTTGGTATAAGTAATGTGGAAAAAAATATAACGAATAGAAAAATTTCAGTTGATGGTGAGAAAATTAACTGGCTAAACATTAGATCTATAAAAATAGGAAAAAATGAACCTTTTTCGTTATTTATTCAACAAAGCACTTTTGAGGGTCCCTTCGAGGAAGTCAACATAAAAAAAGTAAGAAGAGGAAGGCAAAATGCGAATCACAGCGATATATTTCTAGATTTGGTCCACTTGTGGCCCCAAGGAAAAGCAATAGCTGAACCAAAACTTGCCAATTTGCGTGAAATGTATCATCTTATACCATCTGACTGTCTAAATTTTTACCAGAAACTGAAAGGAGGTGCTAATATTGAAGAAGATATTGATGGCTTCAACACCGAAAATCTCGACTTCGCCATCGAAGAGAATAATTAAAATGTTGTATTAACTTCTAATATTATAATAAATACTGCAATATTTACTTGTTTTTACTCTTCTTTTTTTATGAAACACCTACCTAACTTAATTTTCTGTTTTGCAGAAAGCATCCAAGCCTCAAAAAAATTAATGCTAAATGCAAAAAAAGAGAAATATCGGAAAAAAGTTGTTTATTTAGAACAGTTCAACAAAAACTAGTGTTCGATTGTTGCGCGTTATCAACATCTTATGACTAAAACAATTTATATTTTCTAAAAATGTATTTTCTAATTTCATGCAAAACACACCTGGTGTGGGTTGGATGTTTTTTGCATAACTGGGTCCAATTGTACAGCCCTCTTAACCTGACGTTCGGAAGTATCAAACTCTGCAGCTATTCGTTTTCGACCCCAAGATTTCGGCGCAAGTGTTAAAAGTAGAAGTTTCTCTGAAGAACTTGAATTGGTCTTGAATTTTTCCTTAATTTGGTCAAAAACTTCCATTGCCCATTCATGTTCCTTAATATTACAATCAATTTTTGTTTTTTTTTTCACAAGATTGGCAATCGTCGACGTCATTCTACAATTTTCCAGGTGAACAAAAATATTTACTTGTTGATGCTTATCTAAATTTGTGATAATTCAGAGCGAGCAAAAAATTAAATAATGCAATTACCTCAGACGAAATAACTGCATCTGAAATATCGTCATCATCACTCAAAGGATTTTCTCCTGAATTGTCTTGAGTATTCTTCAAAGAATTTGTTCCGGACATAGATGCAACTTTCTTTCTACATTGTACACACACTTTAGCATTAGTCGGAATGCTAGGAAACTGTTCTCGAAGACTTGATGAAACATGTTTCAAACCTTTTTTGGTCAATTTATGATCAGTAATTTTTAAAGGATTGCAACAACAATAATTAAAGTTCCCCGACATTCTTGAATTTTTCATTTTAACTACAATATGACGGTGATTTCAAAACAATTTCTGAAATAAAAATATTCTTTATTTGCTACAAGCTCGTTGTACATAAAAACGTGTAAAATCAATGATGCGATCCTTACGGTTGTACATTGGGAAAACTGACACGTTGGCTTCATCAAACTCTATCAAGATGACACATTTAAGTTAGGTTAAGATGGTGTCCACGTCAAAATATCGCGAGAAAATCAAGTCAAACTTTCCAGGTTGGCACGACTGGTCTATGTAAAATCGACAGCGTAGAGAAGATAACTCATATTATGCTGCGCAAGCATGCTTGTGAACAAAGTTTACCCCTCAATACCAACTTTATTATGGAGCTCAATAGAACTTGCCAACATCGCGTTGTTTTAACGTACGAGTACGTCAAATCACTTCAATTCTATACTTGCAGCGAGCGCCATTTTACGTTAGCTTGTAGTAGTCTCAGCCTTACTTGAAACACGTAACCTGATAGAGGCTTGCTAATATCAAAAGGATATTTATTCGACTCGACGATAAAAATGGTACTAACTTTATCTGTACTCATATCTGTACAAGATTAGATCTCCTTGGAGTACAGTGGATCAGTCGCCCCTGACGATAGCGGATGAGACTGAGACCAAAGGGGAACCGACTCGATTGCAAAGTTTGAGTACTTGTAAATTGAATATACTGTATAAACGTTACACGATACTACACTACATTACATTACGCTGACGAACGTGCATTTGGTTCTGATTTATATAGCTGACATTTTTAACAGTTATTGCAAGACGGTGGGGATAGCCACTTTAAGCGGACGTCTATATCGATTCTTATCGCTCATTATCATTGCAATCTAAGTAAAGCGCTGACGATTAAAGTCTTACGATTAAGATCCCGGAATAACTCATTATTGCGACCGATGGCGGGATTAACTCTAGATAAGCGCTTTAGGGCGCCCGGAGACACGGCCACTGCAGTCGCTGCAAGCGGTCGCCACCAGATGCTTTGTTTGAGCTAACTTCCGGTGCAGTCCACGTACGTCCATGTCGAAGTTTAGAAATGGACTGCACCGAACAAAGCATCTAGTTAGCTCAAACAAAGCATCTAGTGGCGACCGCTTGCAGCGACTGCAGTGGTCGGTATGAATCACTTGTCGCGACCACCGGTGGTCGTGCAGTGGCCGTGTCTGCGGGCGCCCTTACTTAGATCACGATGATAATGAACGATGAGAACCGATATAGACGTCTGCTTAACGTGCGACGAAACCCCTAGCTTATCAGGAATAGAAAATCGCTACCCCCACCGTATTGGAATTACCGTTGGATTTATATCGACACATGCGAGTGTGCAAACGGCAAAAGAACGGTCGGTTGTTGTTTCCATATAGCTTCAATTATTTATTTATTTGTCATTTGCGCGATATCAAACAAAGGTTATTAAACCAGCAGAAACACTAAGCAAACTATTTCAAAAAGAAAATATTGAACCCACACAATAAATCACGAAAGCGATGAAGATTAAAACGAAGCTTCTGTGTCAGTTTCATTTAATTTCATTTAATTTCGATCTATATGTACATATATTACACATGTAGTAAATTGTATTCTCGTTAGTAATAATTAATTGTAAGTAAATACTATTATTTTTGTACAGTAAAATCTCGAATTAATAGGTGTACAACTTTGCTTCTGCCGTTTCCCGCTATCTATTACGTTAGGAAAACGGCGGAAGCAAAGGTGTATAATTTTCATTAATTTATTTCGACTTGTTGTCCCACACCAATCATCTTGTAAAAATTATATGTCATAGTTTAATCGTGCTAGAATCTATATGAAAAAAATGGCGGGGTGTTATTTTTTATATGCAAAATAAAAATTATTGAAAAAATCAAACTTGTTGTTTTTCTTTATTTATGGACAATATTGAAACGCGGGCAAATACAAACGTCGCCTGCGTGACGATTCAAGACGGTCCCAGAGTGCCCGCCATTATCATCGCGGGCCTACGGGACTCTTTCGCGGCTCATGCCGCAACGACACTGTGGCGCCCTCCGTTCTTTATTCGGCTGTCCACGGAGACTAAGGCCCGGTTTTAAAACATGCCGATATACTGCCCGATAGTGTTATCCTGCCGACAAGTCCGCTTTTGACGTATTTTGACTATAGCGTAAAGCGGACTTGTCGACAGGAATAACACTATCGGCATGTTGTACAACCGGCCCTAAGGCAGTTCGCTTGTGACCGCGCTCATGAAAAGGTCTACGGAGTGCGTGTATCCTTGCCAAGGTTTTCTACTTAAATGAACGTATTCATTTATATTCTAGATAAATCGTGTTTGTTATTCGCACCCACGTAGCGCCATACCAACAGACAAAACAATCCAAAACTTTTTTATAATTTAGCTACCTGATGATGCATAACATATATTTTGCTGTGCGAAATCGGTCGAGTAGTTTTTTCGAGATAAAATATATTTTCGTTTTTCGGTTTTTTGACGATAACTTTTGATTTAAGGATGAACCGGAGGTACTGTTTGAACAAAAGTTAGTCCAAAAAAGAGTTTTTGGAAATTGTTTCTTTTTCAGTATTTCTACATACTAAAAAATGGTTCAATATGAGTCAAACAATGAATATGTATCGTAAGTTACAACTGAAATAATTTTTCCACTGTAAACATGTCTTAAATCGAAATTTTCAATTAAAAATGAATTTTACAAAATGCTCGGATTGTACCATCCGCCAACTGTCCGCTGAAAAATGTTAACTAACCAAATTTTGCATTTTTGCAATAAAAATAACTGTGATTTGTTAGCACAGTATTATTAACTAATTATAGAAGATATAATTAATTGTTTATTATTTTAAAACTTCTAAAAGTCTCAAACAATATAAATCAAATGAGTGAGGAAATCGTGGCAACGTAACGTAAAATTTTGTTTGGTAGTCAGGTTGGTAAGACTGGGGCCCCTTTCTCGAACTCGCTCGCATCCCCGCGCGAACGCATCCCAGCGAATAGACCAATCAAGATCAAGCATTCCGTTGTCCGTAACCACACCACAACGGAATACTTGATCCCGACTGGTCCATTCGCCAAGATGCGCGCACGCAAAGACACGAGCGAGTTCGAGAAAGGGGCCCCTGGTAGTATACACGGCAAGCGGTCATAACGTGTTGACAGTTCAGCAGGAAAACCTCACTTTTACAATTCGCGTGTGAAGTTTTTCATTAAAAATATCACAGATACAGATGGAAAGGAAAACTTGTGAAAAATATCTATTGATATGCATTATTCCGTAATTAATGTTATGCATTCATTTTTAGAAATGTTGCCTAAATTTCTTAAATTTTGTTTACGTTTCAAATGCGTGATGCAAACCTCGATAAGTTATCGACAGTCGTGACGTAATTGGACACGACATTGCCGGATTTACAGACCTCTTGGCGAGACTGGATACATTTCATGAAGAAAAATTGCACATATCTCTTTAACGAAGTAGTAAGTCTTGAAAAAAAAGCATTCAAAATATTCCGTAAATATTTATCTTTCAAACTATACAAAATTATAAGAAACTTACTATTCCGTTTTGTGCTATTTTATCATTAAGTTCGTTTGATTCGATCTTTTCGGCATTACGCCATAAGAGCCCGTGTTAAACTTCAACTTTTAAAATCATTATAACTTTGTTCATCTGCAGTGAATCGATTTGATATTTGACATGCACTTTACATGTAACTCAAATAATATAAAAAAAATTAACAAAGCTCATTTACTATTATATGTAATCACGCAGGTTCATCCTTAATGAATATTTTGATCTAAAAATTTAGGGAGAGCTTACTTCTACACAAACACACAATATACCTGAATGGGAAAAAATTCAAGCGGGGGCAGTTTTTACATGCTTATCTGGCTATACCCTTTGTGAATGTTTGCGACCTTTATTGGAGGCGATCTGCCGCGCGCCGTTTTAGTATGGTTTCGGTTTACCATGTGTGTACATGTGAATTTCGCATGTGCTGATAATTTTAACACGTAAGTGAATATGCAAGCATAATTTTTTTATTTGCATGTTTTTATTTAAATATTTGTTACGATGCCACTGTATATAAACCAAAGTTTAAGATGACGATGTATTTGTTTAGTTTTTTGTTATAATAGACTAGATCTAACTTCAAATATTGATGACATGAGTTGTCGGTAATATGGAATACTAGTCAAAGTACAAAATCAAACGTCCAAAGAATGCAGTTTCTTCTGATAAATCTGAGAATTCCTGCAAAGATGTAAAATTTGACGATTCTGACAACGATTTGAAAAAATATTCCGGGACAATTGGAATCGAATGAGGACGATGCTCAATGTATGCTTTGCGAGAGAGCGTTTTCTGCTGATCAGAGGCAAGAATTATTGGTGCAATGTTTAATGTGCTCAATGTGGGCTCATAATGAGTGTGCCGGCGCCGAAAATGACGAATATATTTGTGACTGGTGCAAGTAAACCATAAGTTACTTCATTATTTCTTAGATATTTAAGGTATTCCATATTTGCACCACCTTTTCTTAGGTGGGCATTTTGTAGTTTTTCATTCACTTTTTTTTTGTAAAAATGTTTTAGATAATTACACATTTGCTTTTACATTTTGATGTCTAATCGTCTAAAGTACCTTTTCCCTAAATTTGGCTTAATTCTATTCATTAACAAAAGAAAATTATATCCCAAACAAAATGGTATTCTATATTTGCACCTTCTCCTCTATAGTCCAATCTTCTTAATCCATTAATAGATAAAATTGAATACAGGGGTCATTCTCATTTAAAATGTCACTATTTACTGTCCCAGTGTAATTAAATGTTTTCTAGTACTATATCATTTTAAATTAAAAACTGCTATATAAGGTAAAGTAGCCTAATAAGAGACCCCTTTTTTAAAAAGAATTATAACTTTTACCCCAAATAAGACTTCTTTACGAACTTGAACACGTTTATTGAACAATACCATATTTGCTATAAGAAATAAATAAAGAATATGCAATTTATTTGTGATCTTGCAACAGTCATGAAAATAAATTTTTTAATCGATTTTAGAATGTGTGTCAACCGTCATAAAAGAAGATTAAATCTCTATTCGTTAATTATTTTAGTTAGTATGAAACAAATGTGTGTGTGTAACATAACATATCAATTAATAATTACCGACTCACCCTTGAGTTACTATTATTTCCGGATTTGCACGACTTCGGAACTTCTCGTAACATTCGATACCAAGTGGTGCGGCGGCACATGTGGTATATCTGACGCTAGCTAAGTGCTCACTTTTCACCGAGTCGCTGTTCGCCAGAAACTGTATTATAGGAGGAACTCCGTAGAGTAAAGTCGGCCGGTCGTTGTAGAGATGTTTGAGAAAGTTCTCCGTAGAAAATTGCGGCATACATACCAATTTTGCACCTATACTGTGATAATAGAAATCAATTTAACTCGAGAGCAGAGAATCGATTAGGGGATAACTGTTTAAATAAATTTTCAGTGAATTTATAATCATAAGTATACTAAAATAGAGTTATGGCTAAAATTACTATATCGCTTACAGAAAGTATGGATTGTTGATATTTATAGCAGCGAGCGATATGTTTATGGTGTATTATTTTGTGTAACACTGAGCACATCATGTAAAATGAGAGTTAATTGAAGTGCTATGTCCAACAGAATTTCTGGTATGTAAATATTTGGTTCTATGTATATGATGTAACATAGTAATTTGTACTGATGATAATGCTAAAGAAGTAGTAGGTATATTAATACAGTTTTTGGGGAAACATACTTTTTACTATGTCAATATTGGAGACTAGGTTATTAGTATAACCTAGAGACAGAGAGAGAGAGAGAGAGAGAGAGAGAGAGAGAGAGAGAGAGAGAGAGAGAGAGAGAGAGAGAGAAAGAGAGGGGGAGGGGGAGGGGGAGGGGGAGAGAGAGAGAGAGAGAGAGAGAGAGAGAGAGAGAGAGAGAGAGAGAGAGAGAGAGAGAGAGAGAGAGAGAGAGAGAGAGAGAGAGAGAGAGAGAGAGAGAGAGAGAGAGAGAGAGAGAGAGAGAGAGAGAGAGAGAGAGAGAGAGAGAGAGAGAGAGAGTGCTCCGATTTTATACTATACATAGAGAGTGAGATGCTTTATGGTAACCACTACATTTATTACTGTGAAGTATGGAGCATATCATCTTGTCTTACGATATGTACTTTCTTCTGGGCATACTTTAATAGCTTTGACTATCTTCTACTTATATTTGCGCTATAGAAAGAAATGCTATTTTATGACGGCCTTTCACAGATCCGGTTTGATCAGAAAACGAAAATATTTACTTTCTATTATATGTATAGAAAATTCAGGTTTGAGAGTATCCTCTATGGCAATTTAGGCATATTTGAATGCCATTGCATAATTCCAATGTTACGTACCTGAGGTACGTAAATAGGATTAATCCAAGTCCGTAAAGGTGGTATGTCGGTAAGACTAAGGACACGATGTCTTGGTGCGTCTTCGTCGCTTCTGTTCCGGGATACACATCTTTGTTTCGTATTTGTATCAATTGCACCACGAGGTTTCTGAGAAAAAAGCATATTTATTTTTATATCGTTTTCGCGGTAGTTGTAAATAAATCGTTTCTCTGTGGCTCGAGTCACTATATAGTAGCGTAATACATATACTATTAGGAGGTTGCATTGAAAGCCGCTGTTCTGTAGATGGCTCTAACTACTTATTGTGTGCGCAGCGACCAATACTTCTTCTATCACTCAAAATTATGGACATTTCTCGTTAAGATTCAGTCATTAAACTGTAATTTTTGTTAATATATTATAAATGTCTATAAGCAAAGAAAATGAAATGCGACAAGTTGTTTTTCCGATGTGTACTTCTACACTATTTTGATTTTTTTAAAAACTGCTGCTGCAGCTCATCAATTACTTGTGCAAACTTATGCTGAATCTGCTTCATCAGAAACAGTATGTAGAGAGACTGGTTTCGTCGCCTCAAAAGTGTAAACTGTGATGTTCACAACAAACAACGGCCAGGTCAAACAAAGAAGTTCGAAGATGAACAACTGCAAGCTCTATTGGAAGAAAATCCTACTCAAACGCTCAAAGAATTGGCTCAACAGCTTGCAGCCCAGGTAGCACAACTAGTTTCCATATTGTGATCAAGAAGTGTACTTTGAAATCTTGCCTAGATCTCTCCTCTCAATGTCCGAATAAGTATCATTTATAGTAAACTAGTTGAAGACTAATATATAAGCAGGTAATAAAAGTTTCCTAAAAGTACACTAGTTGTAGCGAATCACTTAAATGCATGATGTGACTTCCTTTTGAGCTCTCAAAAGGAGTGCGTCGTCAGGCTGTTTAATTCTGTTATACCGCATGTCCGAGCCCAAACCGCTCAAGCGCCGATATCTATGGCCGATAACTTGAAATTTGTCTTCGGCTGTGTTTACCGGCGGTTCAAAATTTGATAGTTAGAGATGGCTTGAGAAGAGTGCGCTGTGTGTACTGCGTGAGAGCGAAAAGTGTAAAACGTCAGATATCTCGATAGCTGTCAATTCGAGAGATCAAAGTATTGAATAATAGACGAAACACTTCGATCCCCCGAATTGACAGCCATCGGGAAATTAGACGTTTTACACTTTTCGCGCTCTCACGCAGTACACACAGCGCACTCTTCTCAAGCCATCTCTAACTATCAAACTTTCAACCGTCGGCAAACACTGCCGAAGACAAATTTCAAATTATCGGCCATAGGTATCGGCGCTTGAGCGGTTTGGGCTCGGACATGCGGTATAAGTAGTAACCATGCACAAGTACGCAAGAAGTATCCTAGCTCTAGGTAACTTTTAGGTGCCTATCTAATGTAGTAAAAGGTATTCTTCTGCAGGTGCGCAAAAAGTAGGGGAGGCGGGGGGAATACCGCCCACCTAAGACAAAAATGACTTTGTTAAAATTTCAGTGACTTTAAGGCAGGAAAAATCATTTTGTCGACATACCTTAGAGTCTTGTCTTCATGAGTACTCCATTTATTACTTAAGATTAGTACAAAAGACATCCGAAAAATGGAAAATAAATTAATCGAAGCAGGTGAGCGGTCTAGGCTCCAATGCTGGCTGTACCGCCCACCGAGCGGCCTAGCCTAGGTAGACCGCTCAGAGTTTGGATAGGGTCCGCGCTACAGCACGTACCCACTCTCCGCGCTACAAAGAGGTTATGTCGGTAAGCGCGCTACAAACAGGTTATGTTGGTAAGACAGGCTGGTTATGTCGGTAAGACAGAATGGTCGGTACTGACAACTTCTACCGGGCGGTACAGGACACATGGATGTACCGTTAATAAAAGTATCTTTAATATTATTTATAACTGAATAAAAAATCTATCAAAATTCTAAGCTATTCTTAAAACTCTAATTGTTTGTAATTCAATCTTGGTAGTAAATTTATAATAAAAAAAGTATATGAAAAAGCTTGAGTTAGGAGTCTCAAATGTTTGATGTTAAGAGGGGAAAATTTTGGTTGCATATTTTACTCAATTAAAATTAATTAACAGTCAACAATGACTTTATAAAATCAATATTGGGGTATAATAATTTACGAAGAAAGCATCAAATCATTCATATTAAGCAAAAATAGCGAGAAATGGGGGTGGGCGGAATGGTACGCTGGGCGGTACGGGCACCGGCTCCCCTATCCTAGCTGTTAGCACAGGGTGGCCACATACTCTGGAATTCTGGAAAACCTGGAAAAGTCAGGGAATTTTTCAAATCTAGAAAAAGTCAAGGAAAAGTAAGGGAATTTTGCGTAAAATCTGGAATTTTCATTTGAACGTACCTTGTATTAAAAAAAATTTTATTTAAAGTTCGATTGTAAGAAAATTCTAAAGAAACTTCGTGATTCGTTGATGACACGTAGTCCATTGAAATTCAGACTAACGAAAGGAATTTCTTTTTTGGATCCCCAAATTGTGACAAAATCCAATTTACGCTACAAACGACTGCAGTTAGCTTTGGTGGTTTTCACTGAGTCTAACTGGATTTCAGGTATCACTGCAGATAAAATAGATAAACAATTCAAAGCAGTTTGTGCTACTAAATTATTTTCCACAACATTAACGAGTTCTTCTGAGATCAGATTGGATCACCTCTGGGTACATGAGCTAATACCCAAGACGTCAGACTATGAGGAACTTCGATCATTTCTCAAAATGGTTTTCATTTTATCACACGGAAATGCCTCGTTGGAAAGAGGTTTCTCAGTCAACAAGGAGTGTTTGGTCGAAAATCTGAGCGAACAATCACTGGTAGCCCAGAGACAAGTGTATGATTCTGTCACTGATCTTGGTGGGATGGAAAATGTGGGTATAACAAAGCAGTTGATGCACTCTTGTCGTAATGCTCGTAAACGATATGGCGAAGCACTAGAGAGAAAAAAAATGCGAGAAAAAATCATGAAGAAGAAGAAAATGAAAAACGACTCACAAAATTGAAGCTGAAAGCACTGGCCGCTGAGAAAGCGAAAGTATTGCAAGAAACTCAATAAAAATTGTCTGCGATAGACGAAGAAATGAGAGAATTAAAGTGAAACAACATAAAAATTGGTTTTACTTTTAAGGAAATAATGAAATTAAATCTTTGCCAAAAAAGAATGTTTAAAAAACTGACATTTTTGTGATAAAAAATATATTAATGTTATTTCTAAGAAAAAAAAGTGTTCTATGTTTGCATTAATAAAAAAATATATGAGGTTTGAATATAAAAAAATAAAGAATTTTGCTTATTTTTCGGTCTGGAAAATTCTAAAAATCGGTCTCGAAAACCTGGAGAAGTCAGGGAATTTTTTCAGCCAGATTCTGTGGCCACCCTGTAGCACTAGGTAACTTTTAGGTGTCTCTCTAATGTAGGAAAATGTATTCTTTTGCAGGCGTGCAAAAAGTATCCTAGCACTAGGTAACTTTTAGGTGCCTATCTAGTGTAGCAAAAGGTATTCTTCTGCAGGTGCGCAAAAAGTATCCTAGCACTAGGTAACTTTTAGGTGTCTCTCTAATATAGGAAAAGGTATTCTTTTGCAGGCGTGCAAAAAGTATCCTAGCACTAGGTAACTTTTAGGTGCCTATCTAATGTAGCAAAAGGTATTCTTCTGCAGGTGCGCAAAAAGTATCCTAGCACTAGGTAACTTTTAGGTGTCTCTCTAATGTAGTAAAAGGTATTCTTTTGCAGGCGTGCAAAAAGTATCCTAGCACTAGGTAACTTTTAGGTGCCTATCTAATGTAGCAAAAGGTATTCTTCTGCAGGTGCGCAAAAAGTATCCTAGCACTAGGTAACTTTAGGTGTCTCTCTAATGTAGGAAAAGGTATTCTTTTGCAGGTATACAAGAAATGTCCAAATTTCTATATAATAATTAAAAAAATAGGAAAATAATTTATTGAAATATAATAAACTAGATTAACTACACTTAATAACTACATTTAATAACTACACTTAATAAATGTAGAGTGGCGGGGCTAATTGATCTAAGTGCCAAAATTTCATCATTTTGGATTTTTTCTGCAAAATGATATATGCGCCAATGCCACTGCAGAACTATGTGATTAAACTCTTTCGCGACGCGAGGCCACTCAGAGTGGCCCGACGC
The DNA here is from genome assembly GCA_963678675.1 of Xiphydria camelus. Taxonomy (NCBI): domain Eukaryota; kingdom Metazoa; phylum Arthropoda; class Insecta; order Hymenoptera; family Xiphydriidae; genus Xiphydria; species Xiphydria camelus. Next base: position 15,405,879 of record OY783198.1, read on the forward strand.
GCCAAGCCCTTCGAGACGTGAGGCCACTGTCAGTGGCCGCAACAAACATTTTGCAGAAAACAATGGATAAGAATAAGATATATTCATTTTTGTCGATTTTACGCGGTATAAAGCGAACGCGTGCAGACCGTTCGCTTACTGAGCTTGGAAATCGCTACAACTTTTTGGCGGACTTAGGGGTGCACGGTCCCGTCGCGAAAGGGTTAAGTGCCAATGCTCAATGTGTTGAATGTTGGCTTAACCCTATTAAGAATAAAAATGTCAGTTTGGTTTCACTAATGGGCAGTTTTTCTTATTTTCCTGGGAAAAATGTTTTTGGCACTTAGATCAATTAGCCCCGCCACTCTACAAATACAGATTTATTATCACAGATCTGCGGCAACAACTTCGTATCTTTCAAAACGGTTTTCCTTCTGTGATGTGTCAGTCTCTGCAGCTCCTGCTTTATTCCTTTGGTGCTCCTGCGAAGCCATGTAAAACCGTTGCTATGCGTTTCTGATTCCAATTTTCGCCTTTTGCTCGTACATGGAGATTGTAATTTTTTACTTAAAACGATCCATTCGGATGATGGCACCTAAACACAAAAATTTATCAGTTGTTGTATTTACGCCATCACATCTTTCTCAATTATTTGTCATTTTTCAAAAGAATTCTACAACTTACTGTAAAATGCGGCGATGCTAATATTACTAGCCCGGAATTGTATTTCTTCCTTCTTCTGTTGGCACCAGGTGATATGTTTCGACACGAATTCATCCGTCATTGTTGCTTTCGTAAATTCTCTGATTGTGTTACCTAGAGTTGTGCCTCCTTCCAATGAAAGAAGATATTAGCGCTGCAAATCAAATTTGAAAAATAAATAAATATTGATGGCGAAAAGAACGTTAACATGAAATAGCAAGCTTCTACAGAAACTTACCAATTATTCCACTTTCTCTTCGTCATTTTCAAGTGCGTGAAAATCTTCAACTCTAGAAATTGGCAATCCAAGTTCTTTGTAATTCTGCAGTGCTTCTGGTTGCCTTAGCAGCTCACGTCGCATGGCACGCATCTCTTCTTCCATGACCTGGAGTTTCCCTTGCATTGTTTTTTGTGTGTTGCTGCAAAAGTTCAAAATTTTAAAAATCATTATATTCGGTCGATTCTCGCAGTTTTCTTAGAAAAGTTTATTTATAAATAAAACATTGAATCACTTGTTTTAAAATAAAACGCGCGTCTACATTTCTAAACTATGCGCATTTTTAAGAAAAGTAAGGCAGGAAAAGAAAAGTACAGGAATCAAATATCCTAATAGCAAGAATTTTGTCAGAAATCACGCAGAGAGAGTGAAATAGACGGAAAGAAAAAATCAAGAAATTTTATAGGGAAAGTTGAAAAAAAAATTACTGCGCTGTCCTGAATCGTGGTGCTAACGTCCAGCCCCAAAAAAAGTCTAGTGCGCATGCGTATTTATTAGTGATGAGCACCTGAAAACTTCTGGTACTGGCACGGTAACAATTTTGGGAAAAAGAAAGACTAGTGCACATTCGTAGTTCTTACTAACAAGGAGAGGTCGCGAGCTTCGGAACAGACATTTTTATGATTTTTTTCTCTGTGAGTGGGAATTGACGCCCTTAAAAAAACCTCAAAGTATTTTGTCTAAATACGCCTTAGAAATTAAAAAAAAACACATCAAAGAATTCCATGATTGGTATGTACAAGTTCCGAAAACCCGATCTCAGGAACTCTCCCGTTGCTCATTGGGTAGCATGCGAATATATGTATATTCATTGATAAAATAAAATGCTGTAAATTTTGGGGTAGCGTGCTGTTAGCGACTGTTTCGCTAAAAGTCTGGAATCGAACTGCCTCTCTAGTCCAGTAAAATTTCCGTTTAAATCGAAAATTGAGACATACGGGCGAAAACTTGGGAAAAGGTGTTTTGATGTTATTAATCGAGGGAACATATTAAAAGAAAAATCACCAACCGGGTACGGCTGTAAAAAATTATTTATTGTTGAAAAAATCGATTCTTCGCTAATAATTTGAAAACTACGTGACATATTGAAAAATAGTTCAGACAAAAGTTGTAGATAATAAAATTATCTACAAAAAAGCTATTACACTTTTTACCCTATCTTCAACGCCTAAGAAGCTAGGACCTCCAGATGAGTTGAAATGTTCAAATATTCATAACAAATCCAAAAATTAAGATTTTTGCAATTTTTTTTTGTAACGCGTTTAGAAAAATCTCATCATTTTTCCTAGCGAAACCAAATTTTGATTTTCATTGTTGTTTACACATGATTAATTTTTAAAGTTTTAAATGCTTGAATTTACATAGAAATTTGCAATTAAAAAAATTTTTAATTATACCATCGTTTATTTTGGATTATTTCTGAAGAAAAAGATAAATAGCAATTCAACGTATCTCGCCTGGTTTGCAAGATATGCTAAATTGAAAAGGAAGGAGATTTATGCGATGATCACCACTGACTACGCAAACTGTGGCAAACATATATAGTGTCGCACCGCTCTCACTCACGTCGCCCTGACGTTTGTGTGCGCGCGCTGCTGCAGTTGCTGCGAGCGTCAGTGAGACTGAGGGGTGCTCTCGGCCTTCCGGACCTTGCAAGGGTTTCGTAGCATCCCGACCATTAATACTTCGCCAACCTAGTAGCCCAGGCAGTATGCATTATCTTATTTCCATTAGCGTATTTCCAGCGCCTCCTAGGTAAACGGTTCTACTTTTGGTTGATCAACGAAATTGATTCAATTTCATTGAACAGTGCTTTGAGAAACAAATTTTTGAAAATCGTGTCGCGCGCGAGTTCCAAGTGTCTGGAATTGGCGTACATTACATCACCAATGCTTCGATATCGCAACGGTCAAGTTGCCGGGCTGGGAGTCTCGATGTCGTGGGTTCAAATCTTGTTGTTTTTTTCTTTTTTTCTTTATTAACTCTTTTTTTCATTTCATTGCAATCACTTCTTGTTATTAAAAAGTGGTTTACATTACCGAATAAAATAATAGTTTCAATGTTTTTCATAGTTTTACATTATTTTCTTCCTTATTGAGGTGAACCAATATTACATATTTGTAAGAACAGTTGGAAACATCGTGGCATTTTTTTTACTCTTCCATTTCGTCATTGGAATTTTTGGCTGCCGAAGATTTTGTGCTTAATTTTGGATGATAATTGTCGAAAAAACATTTGAAGCACACTGTATTTTGACACCATGAGCATTTATTTTGACGAATGGGACTTTGCCTCACGCACATTTACACTTTAAAAGCGTTATGGAAAAGCAAATTTCATTGTTTCATTCAGTGTTTCAAATGTTTTTTGCCAAAAATTCCCATAAAGAAATGTAAGAGCAAAAAAATGCCAAATTTCGTAGGGGTTTCGTAGCATTGCGACCATGAATACCTCGCCAACCTAGTAGCCGAGGCAGTATGCATTATCTTATTTCCATTAATTTCTTACCAGCGCGTCCTAGGTAAAAGGTAAGGAGGTATTATGAAAATTGTAGAGGATACAAGTTTTGTTTAAAACATTTTTTTTTCTGAAACAAATAATTGCAGGGTTGCGCTTCAGTAAACTGGAGCGCTTTTCTTACAATTGCATTCACGTACCCTTTTCACTCTCAACGTTGCTAATTACTGATTCATTACCAGAAGTTATGTGTTTTTACCTGAAGCATAGAGAAATCAACAATTCGACAGCGTTAAATGTAGGAATATTATATTTATGGTAATTAGGAACAGAACAAGAAAAGAAATTTTACATTCGGAAACAAACAACCAATGTCATTGGTAGTATAACCAGCCTGTTTTCTTATGGAAATATTTGAGATGAAGAATAAAAAATTATTTTGACCTTTCCAATCGAAGTGGATCGCCTCCTAGGTAAAACTAGGTTCCGTAGGTTCTACTTTTGGATGATCAACGAAATTGATTCAATTGCATTGAACAGTGCTTCCCCGTGAGGATAAACGTTCGCGTTTTGACTTGTGCATTCAATTCTATGTTCAGTTGCATAGATTCAATGTTGTTGATCAATGAATTTGACTAATGAGATTGACTAATTGTCCCACGATAGACGGAACTCGGAAGACCGTTTCGTACCGCTTAAGTTTCTAAATCATAAATACCTCGCCATCGGCGAATCCGCACGTTTCGGCAAAACATGGGCTGCGAATGCACTCGCGGTCCCGTACCTTCCCGATAATTACCGGACGATCAGAGCAAACCGTTTTCGGCGGTACCTCACTGTAAGGCCGGCATTATACTATATAAAAGATCTTTATTATATTTATAAAATATATATTTTGACTAAAAATTTGACTGTGTAATGTAAAATGTAAAGTTCTTTTAGTAAAAGTAATAGGAAACTGCGACATTTTACAAAACTTTGAGTAGACGGGGCTGCGAGCTTATTAACAGCCTACATTCGCCGAACATACCGCTCGCCTCGCCATTGCGACCGATTGCGGGATTAACTCTAAATTTAATTAGCGCTTCGCTTAGATCGCGATGATTATGAACGGTAAAAACCAATATAGACGTCCGCTTAAGGTGCGATGGAACACTGCTATTATAAAAATTGAAAAATGTACTTGTACTATTACATCGATACGTATGGGAATAACGTTCAACTATAACTAAAGAAGTAATGTGTTAACGCTGCATCCGAAGTATTCCTTCAGGATGCACTCTCGACTTTGGCAAATAATTCCGATGCATTTTAAGAACATTGAAGAAGTTTGCACTTATTTATTTGCCAAAGAAAAATCCACAGCAAATAAACTGCGTTTTAAGTTAATTACCCGTAATATCGGTTTCAATTTCAATGTACCCAAGGTTATTTGTACTTCGAATGCATCCATTTTTACTGATAATATATAGTGGTCAAACATTTGAAACAGTGGAATATATGTACTCAACTTCTCTCTTTAAAATAAATGTTATGAAATAAATTTTGTAAAAGATATGACAAAAGATCTTTTTCAAAGATCTTTTATAGTGCAATGCCGGCCTAAAGCTCGCTACAGACTATGCATGTATTCGACGATTGACCGTCTCAAATTTTAATAATAATTTTTTTTAAATAACTACATTTACAGGCGTGTAGACAGAATTTCATCTATTTTAATTTCTTTTAAATCAACGGCTCGACATTTTTCAATGAAACGAAACATACAGTGTCGAAAAAGTATCAATGAACACAGCAAAAAAAATTAAATTAATTTTCCCTTTGGTTATCGAGAAATAATTAGTTAACATTATCGAGAGATAATTAATTTCATTTTTTGCTGTATTCATTGATACTTTCTCCACACTATGTTTCATTTCATTGAAAAGTGTCGAGCCCTTGATTTCAAGGAAAATTAGAATACATGAAATCCTGTCTGAACACATGTACATTGAATTATTTTTAAAAATTTATAATTACACTTTCAGACGGTCAATCGTCGTCGGGTTGTGCTTATTTCGTAGTTAGTTTTTTGAACTATCTACCATATAAATTAAAAAAAAAGTCGAAATGACCAGTTACACGACGACAACCTCAAACAAACAAGCAAAGTCCCATTCGTCAAAATAAATGCTCATGGTGTCAAAATACAGTGTGCTTCAAATGTTTTTTCGACAATTATCATCCAAAATTATGAACAAAATCTTCGGCAGCCAAAAATTCCAATGACGAAATGTAAGAGTAAAAAAAATGCCACGATGTTTCCAACTGTTCTTACAAATATGTAATATTGGTTCACCTCAATAAGGAAGAAAATAATGTAAAACTATGAAAAACATTGAAACTATTATTTTATTCGGTAATGTAAACCACTTTTTAATAACAAGAAGTGATTGCAATGAAATGAAAAAAAGAGTTAATAAAGAAAAAAAGAAAAAAAACAACAAGATTTGAACCCACGACATTGAGACTCCCAGCCCGGCAACTTGACCGTTGCGCTATCGAAGCATTGGTGATGTAATGTACGCCAATTCCAGACACTTGGAACGCGCGCGCGACACGATTTTCAAAAATTTGTTTCTCAAAGCACTGTTCAATGAAATTGAATCAATTTCGTTGATCAACCAAAAGTAGAACCGTTTACCTAGGAGACGCTGGAAATACGCTGATGGAAATAAGATAATGCATACTGCCTGGGCTACTAGGTTGGCGAGGTATTCATGGTCGGGATGCTACGAAACCCCTGCAAGGTCCGGAAGGCCGAGAGCATCCCTCAGTCTCACTGACACTCGCAGTAACTGCAGCAGCGCGCGCACACAAACGTCAGGGCGACGTGAGTGAGAGCGGTGCGACACTATATATGTTTGCCACAGTTTGCCACAGTCAGTGGTGATCATCGCATAAATCTCCTTCCTTTTCAATTTAGCATATTTTGCAAACCAGGCGAGATACGTTGAATTGCTATTTATCTTTTTCTTCAGAAATAATCCAAAATAAACGGTGGTATAATTAAAAATTTTTTTAATTGCAAATTTCTATGTAAATTCAAGCATTTAAAACGTTAAAAATCAATCATGTGTAAACAACAATGAAAATCAAAATTTGGTTCCGCTAGGAAAAATGATGAGATTTTTCTAAACGGGTTACAAAAAAAAATTGCAAAAATCTTAATTTTTGGATTTGTTATGAATATTTGAACATTTCAACTCATCTGGAGGTCCTAGCTTCTTAGTCGTTGAAGATAGGGTAAAAAGTGTAATAGCTTTTTTGTAGATAATTTTATTATCTACAACTTTTGTCTGAACTATTTTTCAATGTGTCACGTAGTTTTCAAAATATTAGCGAAGAATCGATTTTTTCAACAATAAATAATTTTTTACAGCCGTACCCGGTTGGTGATTTTTCTTTTAATATGTTCCCTCGATTAATAACATCAAAACACACCTTTTCCCAAGTTTTCGCCCGTATGTCTCAATTTTCGATTTAAACGGAAATTTTACTGGACTACTCGGACGCCTTCCTGCCTCGAACATACCCTCGGCAATGGGTAGGTATCTAACCTTGATACCTACTCTTTACCCTCGGGTAGCGGGACAAAACGGCCAGGTAGTTGCCTTTATGAACCTTTACGAAAGTATTTCGCAGCACGAGAAAATTTCTAAGTTACAGAAATTTTACTGTGCTGTTCAAGAATGTTTGTTACGCAGTACAGTAAAAATTCTAGCATGCACAATAATTATTCCAGTGTAACTATTAATTTTTCTTTCTTTCATCAAGAAATATCCCGGAAAATGCCGTTTGCACCACGATTACAGTTTCAAGCACAGTAATTTTTCCTGATTTTTTCTTTCCGTGTATATTTCATTTATACTATACAATATATTGCTATCATTATATAACGATTGATTGATTAAATGTGTACGACATTAAAAAATAAACACAATTTGACTTACAGAATTTCTTGGAGAATCTCCATTTGCAAGTCGCCATTACTTGCATTTCGGACGTTTGTAGCATCAGCACGTTCCGTACGAGGACGTTTCCGTGAAGGTGGAGAGATTTGCCAATGAACTCAAATTCGAATTTCCTCCTTGTTCACGTTCTTATTACTATCAAGCTCCATTAGTTTAAACGCACTACACTGTCTTTCAATTAAACTTAAGAACTGAATTTACACTGTCTTTAAATGAAACTTAAGAATTGGTGTAATAACTAGAGGTTAGTCTGTCCTCGAAAAAATGTTCATTTGTCAGCACTCTTCGAAGTCTCGAGGAAGAATACCTCTTACAGCCCCACGCAGAGCGTACGGAAATACATGTTATCGCATTCCGGAAAATTCTTAAGTCAGATTGAGGGGGGTGGGGCTTGCTAGTGTCCTGCGTAGCCCGTTCCTTTGGACCATATAATTTTTTGGTCAATGCTGGGACTCAGGTTGCGGTCTTTCAACCAGATATCTTTTAGTATACATATGTACTATATATATATATATATATATATATATATATATATATGTGTATACTGAGTAAATCATAAATGGATACTGCTAGCGTACTTGCATGTAACGTACTTTAAGCATTAACGTTGTAGTCTATTTTGTGTTGGTTAGTTTTTATATGATCAGTTATAGGTATTATGGTAGAGAAATTATTGTGCACTTATACTTGCAAAAACCACCAGCCAGCCAGCCAGTATAAACTTGCAAAAATCAGAAAATGGATAGTGCTAGACGCATTTCTGATATCTGCTTATTTGACAATACCATTTGCATTACCTGAGTTGGTCAGAAAGAAGGATAATACTAGTGTATCTTTAGCGTATCTTAAGCATTTACGTTGTAGTCCATTTTCTGTTATTTAGTTTAGATATACTCAGATCTAGGTATTATGTAGAGAAATTATTGTGCCTCTGTACTTGCAAAAACCAGAAAATGGATAGTGCTAGACTCATTTATTATACCTGCTTACTCCACAGTACGATTCGCGCTACCTGAGTTGGTCAGAAAGAAGGATACTGCTAGTGTACTTCTAGCGAACTTAAGGTATTCCCGTTTTAGTCTGTTCTGGGTCGGTTAGTTTTGATATGATCAGTTATAGGTATTAGGTAGAGAAATTATTGTGCCCCTGTACTTGCAAAAACCGGAAAATGGATAGTGCTAGACTCATTTATTATACCTGCTTACTCCACAATACCACTAGCGCTACCTGAGTTAGTCAGAAAGAAGGATACTGCTAGTGTACTTGTAGTGCACTCTGAATATAATCATATTTTTGCCCGTTTTATCTTGAGCCATTATAACATGGTCAGTCTCAGGTATCATATAGAATTATTGTTGCGCTCTCAGACTTCTAAATATCAGAATATGGACAGTACTTGATACCTTCTTGGCCCCTACATGCTTAACATTACCATTTGTATTACCTATATGTGTTAAAAAGAAGGATACCGCTGGTATTCTTGTAGAATATTTTTAACATATCTATACATTATGTTTTTCAGTTGTGACACGGTCAGTCGTAGAAATCTTATAGAAAGATTATTGCGTTCTCGAATTTGCAAAATCAGAAACGGGACAGCGCAAGACACATTTTTTATGTCTAACGGCTGAACTTTCCTAGTTGTGCTATCTGGGAAGTCGATGCGAACCTACAATTTCACGTCAACATGCCATGGGAAAGATTGAAAAACAAGGAAAATGGCTGCTACATGAATTGACCGAAAATGACATTGCTAATCATCTAAACATGTCGTTTTATGGCGTATCGTAACCAGTGATGAGCAATGGGTCTATTTCGACAACCCGAAAAGCAAAAAATCATGGGCTGATCCTGGCCAGCTATCAACGTCGATACCAAAACGAAACATCCACGGTCACAAAACAATGCTTTCAATTTGGTGGGATTTGAAAGGTGTCATTTATCATGAACTGTTGAACCCGAATGAAACAATTACTGCTGAACGTTATAAACAACAATTGGAGCGATTAAGTGTGATAATTTGATTCAAAAACGACCATCAATTGCGTCAAATCGCCGAAAAGCAATTCTTCACGACAACGCTCGGCCTCATGTTGCTTGAACCATGAAAGAAACATTGATGGAACTTGAATGCAAAGTTCTCCCGCATCCAGCATATTCTCCAGAACTGGCCTCGAGTGATTATCATTTATTTAGATCGATGCAACACGACTTGGTAGATACACACTTCCATAATTACCAAGAAGTCAAAAACTAGGTTGCTGAGTGGGAAAATGTTATAGGTTCCGGAGGCAAATACTTAGATTGAGGTATTGACACATTTTATTACGACATAATGTTTTAAAAACAAGAAAAAACAGCGGCCTTCAATGCAACCCTCTAATAGTTTATACACTCATGGGTTAGTAAGTATACCCGTGAATATACGAGGGTCATTCAAATATAAAGGGAATTTTGACGTGGCGCTTGAGAAATCGGCAGGATCCGCTCAAGAACAGCTAGGAGCTATCGGCGGGAATGTCAGGAGTGGGGAAGCGCATGCGCCGCGGTTTCAAACCGGTTTAAGTGACAATAGAGAAAATGAGTGAGAGGGAGGTGCACGCTTCAGATGCGCAGCGCATCATGATAAGGTTTTTGGCACGGGAGGGTGTTCGGCCAGCTGAAATCTTTAGGAGACTTAAGGAACAGTTTGGCGAAGACACTCTTTCTCAGACACGGGTGTTTTTTTGGCACAAAACGAAAACGGCGTTGGGCGGACACCGTTTTGCTGACGACGCTGGCGTTGAGGCATTCGTGCACAACTCGCTGCATACACGCTCCGCTTCTTTTTTTCGTGACGGAATACAAAAACTTCCGATAATGTGGAAAAAATGTGTTACTAGAGCGGGAGATTATGTAGAAAAATAATCCAATTTTTGTACTTTCTTTTCTACAGCCAATAAATTGTAAAAAATAAATTCCCGTTTATATTTGAATGAGCCTCGTACGTAATGACTCCATTAAATTCATTTCCATCTCCGAATCGCTTTCATTATTAGTAAAATTAATTTTTTCTGCTAATAATAGGTTTTAGAATCCGTGGATTTAAATTGGGTCGAACAGAATCATCGTCTTTGAGTATACACGATGGACTATTTTCGTGAGAATAAAAGAGTGAATTCACAAATGATTCGTAATGCTCGTGGATTCATTTTCATTTCATCGTATGATGATGTATGATCTATCAATTACGCATTTTTCGAATGCAAGGTTTAATAATATTATCTAGATGATTTACACGATGTTATCTACATAAAACATTTTTTTTTCTCTATTTAATTTATATGTAAATTATAGCTCGAACATAAGTTCCTGATGAAATGAAATGAAAGTCTTATCTAATTTAAGAATTTAAATTAAACTTTATATATAATTTGACTAATGTGGAGTCCTAAAGTTTATAAATTGGAAGTCTAAAATGATATACCTGTGCGTCAATTCCACGCCCTTCGGGAAACCAGTGGTGCCGCTAGAGAATGGGAGAAGGAAAGTGTCCTCGGGATTTCGTCCTGGTTTTTCATTCGTCCAGAGCTCCTCGATGCCATCTGATATTAAATCATCGAATTTGATGGAATCGGATGGTATGATACCGCTACCGTCGTTTATTACTATAGGTGGTAATTTTATTTTCGAGATGTTCTGAATGCTCGTCTTGACATCAGAATACTTTGATGGTACCGTAAAGATGGCCAAGACATCCGTATCCTTCAGTTGCTTCTCCATCTCCCTCGGAGTGTATGCCGGATTGATCAACGTTACCTAAGGATGCGAATTAAATGTGAACAATATTATTAAAACCATCAAATTGATACAATATAAAATTGTTTCCAAAGTGGTGATTATTATTGAATATGGTAAGTAAGAAACGAAAAAATTTCTTCTTTTTAGTACTTGGCGCGAGAGTCTATCAAGTCTCTTGATATCAATAGCTTCGTCGTTATTTACAATTAGTAGAATGTCACGAGAGAACTAATGATATTGTAGTTAGTATTGGTATTGATAACATGGAATGTCAAGTAGTACTGATAATGGTAAGCATATGACTTAATTGTCGTTTTGTAACAGACTAATTATAAGATCAGCTATCATCTTACGGACGTCGAGGGTGATATGACCCAGGAGTAAATATTTTCAAAACTTGTTTTTTGTTCGGAGAAAGTTTTGCAGGTTTTATAGCATTTTTCTCCTCACGGATCGATAATATGAAGAGATTTTTTCACTGGTTAATGGTATTAAAATAGGGTGTTTTATTAACACGTTCCCTCTGCTAGACCGTTTTTTGGAGATTCCGTTCAGGCCGCGTGGGGCGTATATGCTCCACGCTTTACAATGGAAGGATTCAGTGCAATAGCCGGGTAAGTCCATTATGGGAAAATGTTCAGGAAAGCATAAAAGCTGTTCACGTTCAATAAGGGAATATAAAGAATTTGTTAACGCCTCTATTATATGTATATTAGGGTGGGCCAAAAAAAAAGACTATTTTTTTTAATTACTATGAAAACATTGTTGAGGATGACGAAAAAGAAATTCTGCTGAAGTTTCAGCTCTTAATATTAGGATTAACAACTGCCTCATCGCAATTTTCTTTTTCCCGTTTAAATAACATGGGAACATTTTTTTTTGAACTTTCAATTTTTATAACTTGTTAACGGATTAGCGCATTCGAATGATCAAAGCGTATTCTTGTAGGAAATCGGACGACCTACAAAAAAGGCGTCTTATGAATTTTTAATAAATTTATCAGTTCGGAAGTTATTCGAGGTCAAAGTTGAACTGGTGGTCAATTTCACGTTTTTTTTTTTTCATTTTTGACACGAAATAATTTTTTAACCTCTTTTTATTTCAGTTGTTTAAGATTTTTCTTTAATTATTTCCAAATATTCAAAGTTCAATAATTTCCCTAGAGTAATTATTATCGGAATTCATTATAATTCTGTTTTCTGCAAGCCGTTTTTAGAAATGAATAATAATCCTCTTTATGATTTTTCATGGATGCAACATTTATTAGTCAAAAATAAAAAAATCAGATTAATTAAATTAATCTTGATTTTACATGAGTACATGATTATATGCAGTGAAAATTGTTCATTCTTATAATGATATGATCGATACGAATCGATTAAAATATAGATTTTTTATGAACTTGTCACGTTCTCACGTAGCCGTTTTTATGAAACCATAGTGATAAGTAATAGTAGCGAGCGAAGCGACAGAAAACATTCCCCCGTGGGAAGCGATGTACAAAATCCCCGGCGTAGCAGCTATCTCCAAAGGGAATGTTCGCGATTAGGCAGAAAACAGAGATCGAGCTCTGTAAGGATCCCCAAGAAACAGATCACGATTCCGTCACGTTTTATAAGAGTAGCAGAGACGAGTCACGGCAGCGAGCCAGCGACAAACACCCCCGTGGGAAGCGATAACTCTAAGAAGCAGACCAGAGACGAGTCGCGGCAGCGAACCAGCGACGAACAAAGTCCCCGTGGAAAATGATACGTAAAAATCTCCAGCGCAGCGGGTTATCGCCAAACTAACCGCCCGCGATTAAGGTGAACAGTCAAGACCGAACTCTTCCCAGGACTAGTAATTATAAGAAACAAAACAGAGTTCAGCACGGCTTAGGTTTTCTCCCCTAGAGTAGGGATAGGAGTCCGCCCCCGTTTGAAGGAAATAAAAAGGGCTGGAATCTTCTCCCTCGAGCTGACAAAGTGTTCAACTTCTCGTTAGTCCAGAGCAAACTCCCGTATTGTGTCCAAACCACAGTGTTCGCCAAAATTTGTTTAGAGTGTCCGACTCAGATTTGAATAAAACTGTCTAAGTGTCTGAACTGAGTGTTTCCACTAATCTCTCGACCGGACCCTCTCCCACGCTTGCGCATAGAAATCCGAGAAGGAAGGAAGGAAGGAGTAACCGGAAAACGAGACCGACCAACAGGAACAACTCCCGGGAAAAAGGTAGGTGCAGATTTATAAATCTCTCTCTCCCCTGAGTTCGCGAGCGCAAGGATAAGTGTTGTCCCCCCTTTTTCATGCTGGTAGTTAGCCGTAACCCCGAAATTTTTGTGGGAATCTCCGTTCAAATGGTGTTAGCTAGGCGCAGTGCTTTCATTAGTGTTAGCAACCCCTTCGCTTTCCCCCTTTGAGCGATTATTAGTCGTCTGTCACTCCCCAAGACGTGACAAACTGTTGTAGATTAAAAACATAATTTTTATCAATTAACTGGGAATTTCGAGAAAACTTCAATGTTTCATGAAAAGACATAGCATGTGTTCCAAGAACAGAAAGATTTAGTTTATTTTTGAACAATTAATTCGTGTCAAAAATGAAAAAAACCGTGAAATTGACCACCAGTACAACTTTGACTTCGAATAACTTCCCAACCAGTAGACTTATCAAAAAATCATAAGATACCTTTTTTGTAGGTCGTCCGATTTCCTACGAGAATACGTTTTGATCATTTGAATACGCTGATCCGTTAACAAGCTATAAAAATCGAAAGTTAAAAAAAATTTCCCATGTCATTTAAATGGGAAAAAGAAAATTGCGATGAGGCAGTTGTTAATATTAATATTAAGAGCTGAAACTTCAGCAGAATTTCTTTCTCGTCATCCTCAACAATGTTTTCATAGTAATTTAAAAAACAAAAAAGAAGTTTTTTTTTGGCCCACCCTAATGTATACAGCATGTCCTATGGCCAACCGCGCAGGTGAGCTGCGACATGAATTCTTGACTTCGGCAGTATTTATGGTACAGTTAGAGTGGGCTTCAGACGAGTGCGCTGCATAAGAACGAAAAGTGTCGACTGCTCTTCTAATAGCTGTCAATCCGGGAGATCGAAGCGTTTCGTGTAACCTCAAAATCGTAAAGTTTTGAATTAGTAGTGAATAATTTGTAGAAGTGATGAGAAATAATCATAAATAATCTTCCAAATTGACAGCCATCGGGAAATCAGACGACGCTTTTCACTTTTACGCTGCGTTCTTATGAAAGTGTGAAAGTGTGAGTACGATGGCTATCAAATCGGGAGATCGAAGTCTAAGCTCGAAATCGTGAATCTTTGAATAAATGGTAAGTAATGTTCAGAAGTGAGAGTTAACAATCATTCGGGTTTTTTCGATGTCCAACCGAATTACACGCCTCATGCCTATTTGTTTCAGAAATTATTTCCGCGCTAGCACCGCGCGTTCTAGGAAGTAGTTTTACGAAGTGGCGTGAGCGATACCTAAGGTGTCAATTCGGAAGATTATTTATGATTATTTTTCTTATCACTTCTACAAATTATTCACTACTAATTCAAAATTTTACGATTTTGAGGTTACACGAAACGCTTCGATCTCCCGAATTGACAGCTATTAGAAGAGCAGTCGATACTTTTCGTTCTTATGCAGCGCACTCGTCTGAAGCCCACTCTAACTGTACCATAAATACTGCCGAAGTCAAGAATTCAGGTTGCAGCTCACCTGCGCGGTTGGCCATAGGACATGCGGTATAGACTCAAATAGGCTTTCTATGAAATTACCTTAAACCTTTAGGGAACCTTAAAGGTTTTGAAGTAAAGAAAAGAAACTATTAGAAAAAAACTGATGGACTTACCTGGTCCTATTACACAGTATTGATAGTAAAGGAAAATAAAAATGAATAAATAAGGGAAAGTTCAACTTATTTCTTTATTTCAAAAGCACTACATAAAAAGTAAATAATAATCAATGTAATCTGCAATACGGTTATCAAAATTCATTTATTCATCATCACTGAATTCTGACACTAAAGTAACATTGTCAGGTTCTAGAAAACTCCGATGATAATCTTCAATACTTGGTAAAAGGGAAACTCACATTGGGGTACATAATTTTTAGCTAAGGTCATAACATGATCAAATTTATTTTTCTTTAGTTTTCTTTTTTGTAAATATAACTTTTGGTCAATATTAGGTAAGGTCTTTAAAAAAAAACACTTTTCTCAGCGTAAATGCTATCGAATTATTTTTCCATGTAAAAGTACTCAAAAATAAAGAACAAATAGTGTTAAGGGGTAAGGCCACCATGTGCGTCAAGAAAGAAGGACGATTTTGTGCATTTTTTTTAGGAGTAGTGTAAAAGCTATAGAATTTTCTTATAAAGTACTTTATCAAGTATCTTCAAAGCTACTAAAAAATGTTTTGTTTTTAATTTTTGGTTAAGAAATGGCCGTTCCAGGGTCCGGTTTCTACGATGAATTTTTTGTGGAGGTCCAAAACGGGCGAACCGGCTGTACCCACAAGCGTGAACCTAGAACAAAAATCCAAAGATTTTTCTTTAATATACATCATAAACTAATAGACCACGTAGGGGATTTTGAAAATATTGATTTTTCGAGAAATGGTGAGTATATAAAAGAAAAGTTCACGTTTTCGCATAAGAATTTCATACATAATCGTTTATAAAACAAAAAGTTTACAACTTATCGAAAAACCCCTACGTGGTCTATTAGATTATATAGGTATAAAGATACCCTCAAAATTGCAAGGCAATCGATAAAGATTTGTAGCCGCTATCGGTTCGCCCGATTTGAAATTTCGTGTTCTGAGAAAAACGCGTTTAAAGTTTTAAGTAACATTTTACGGTCGAAAATTATAGTATACCTTTAATCCGCGATGCCTGCACCGTATAGTTGGCCTTCTATGTTAATGTTGAGTTCTTCTTCTTCTTTTCTGGCTGATTTTGCGGCAATTCGAGCTGTTTTTGCAGCCTCAGTCAGCGATCGGTTCGAAAAATCGACGCGGAGTTCGTCCGCCTCAACGCAGAAATTGTAGCAATTCCTTCCAACTGTCATGTCCAACTGTCGTATAACTTGCATTATACTACAAATTCCATCGTTGAAAGTGCACACGGCAAGATTCCCAGCAATATCCAGTACGGTTTTTCCGCTTGACGTAGATTTTGGGGACATTGACCACACCGTTGCGTTGAAACTTTCATTGCTATTTTGCGTAAAACCACCTAAGCATCGATTTATAAGGTCGTCGCTGCTCAATTCTTCGTAGATTGGTTTAATTGCGTCGAAAACTGTTTTCGATAGAGCCGGCTTGTGTAAAAAAGTACTAATTGATGTATTGGTGGCTTTTGCCTTTTGCCACGAACACCATGAATTTTCACCAGCTGGACACTTGCTGTGTTGAGGATTTTCATTCGTTGACAGCTTGTGATATAACGTCGCCCAAATTTCATTTCTCATTTTTTCCACAGAGTCGTGATTTCTGCGAATAGCCAAACCATAATAAATTGAGAGCTCGTCGACAAGTTTATTTGTTAATTTTCCTTTTCCGCCGAGACCGCGTACGTTCTTTTTTAAATTTCTTAGTCTAGTGCCCATTCTTTTCTGCACGTGATCGATGCATTCTTTTTTATGTATAACAAAGCTTTCATATGGTTCAGACTTCAAAAGACCTGTAAAGGTTTTACTATCGCCATCTCCAATGTAACTGCCGTATTTTACTTGATATAAAGTTTCAGAGCGCTGAAACATTTCGATAACTGCATCTACCTCCATTTTACCAGCCGACCCCGTGTGATTTATTTGACAATCATTTTGATGTATTTCAAGCCACTCATCATACTCTGCAGTATCACTTATTTTTCTCCAATATTCGCACGCCTTGCAGTAACTGGATTTTATAATTATATCGATTACTTTCCCAGTATTCCATCCGATCAAAGACACCAAACCGAACAATGATGAAAATCCCCGCTTTCTCCACGAACCGTCTCCTGATACTATCAATTCATTTGGTAAACCTTTTCTTGCATTTTCTTCTTTTTCTATTTTTACTGCATTTTCCATGCTAGCCTTGGAAACGCGTTCAGTAGCATCACAAATAATGTTGACTACTTTATCATAAAATGAGTGAAATATTGGCCGAGGAAGTTCCATAAAAGCACAGAACTTCTTCATTCCGTGTAAACCTACTCCAAGCAGTCGCATGGCTATAATAATTCTTCTATTGATGTCATATGCTTTGTTATTGATGAGTGGACAATTTGGAATTTCAGTTTTCGCACACTTTTCACAAGATAGAACTATTTTAAAACCAAGTCCGCGTATACTACTTTCAGTAAATGTGACGCCTGAGTCGCATATTTTACACTTCACTACTGACGAAATTGTTGAAAAAACAGCCACAAAATTGATGAAACGATAACCGAACGATGCATCAACTTCGATATTACGAGCATCGCCACTTAGCTTCAATTTCCTAGCGGACGTGCCGACGCTTTCGGAAGAATCGAGTGCCTCCGCTTCATAACGGTTTGCAGCTCGCTTTCGTGACATAGACGGCTTTTTAAACAAACTTCTTCCACCTCGTTTAGCTTTATAGCCACCATATTTCGATTTATCACTCATTTTATTCACTAATTTCAGTAACTCGTAGTAAAAAGATAAACTGATGAAACACGAAGCAAAATCACGCACGCGGCGTCCGTCTGACAGCTAGAATGACTTTACATAAAATAAATGGCCGAATAGTACTGCTAATGACACGAGCCTCAACTCCGATAATACGTCTCAACATGCATTTAATTAACAGTTAGCCCACTAATCGGGGAGATCTCCCTATTCAATGTAGTTTGGCTCGCCCGAGCGCGGTGGAAACCGTATAGTTGGCTATGGCGCTAAGTGTTAATGCGCCGCGCGGCGTCTCTGTAAATTGACGTAAACGACCGATTCGAAATTTTTTTGACTACGAAACCTTTTTTTTCTTATTCTTGAGGGTTTAAGGAAGGTTTTAAGCTAATAAAAAAAAAATCGATTTTTGAAAAGTTCCATGGTGGCCTTACCCCTTAAATAACATTTGGCCTTTCCACAATTATTAGTCTTACGGTTAATAGACCACAACATGGCAATCATTAATAGGCCATGATTTTTTTTTAATGAAAACAATAAAAAGTTGTTTACTTCACAACTAAACCAACATCTCAAAACAGCTGATATTAAAGTGTTTCAAGCACATAGGGATGCAGATGCACTCATAGCGGAGAAAGTTGTTGAAGAAAGAAAGTTAGAAAAATCGGTAACATTGGTTGGTGAAGACACTTATTTAATGGTATTACAGTTATTCAAATAAAAAACGGACAATATTTATATGTTAAGACCCTGCAGCACTACAAAACCTAATAAAACAATGAACATAAATGCGCTTCAAAATAAGATAGGTACTATGCGCGCGTGCTTCGATTTTATTTTCCTATACCGTTTTTGGATGTGATACTACCTCTGCAATTTATAAAAAAGGAAAGTTATCTACATATAGGCTTTCAGAGAAACATCAGGACCTACAAGCCAAAGTAGCCATTTTTTTAAATCCCACTGCAATCAAGAAGGATATAATCGCTATTGGAGAAGAGTTTCTATTGGCTCTGTATGGTATCGGAAAGACAGTAAAAACGCTAAATCAGCTACGCTTTTTCAAATTTCACAACAATGCATCAAGACAGAGTTTAAGTGCAAACTTCTCATTAACTTCTTTACCACCAACATCAGATGCAGCCGCTCAGCACAGTTTGCGGGTATATTACCAAATCCAGGAATGGCTGGAAAATGAGTTGGAAGCTACCTCTTGGGGATGGAGAAAGCAAGGAGAACTTCTTTTAACAATAACGACCAACAAACAAATTGCACCAGAATTCATCCTAAAATTGATATTCTGTAACTGTAAGACTGATTGTGGAAAGCTGTGTAAGTGTAAGAAATCTGGTCTAGACTGTTCAAATCTGTGTGGGCAATGTCAAGGACAGTCTTGTAGCAATATATTTCAACCCGCTGAAAACGAAGACGACGAAGAAGATTTGATCTAGATTTTTTATTGTACATATATCTACTCTAATGTAAGTACGAGTATTGAATGTATATTGTTTCTTGAGCGTAGGAAAATAAATATTTGATATATACTTTTAGTATAATAGATACGATTCTTTAGCCATATTAATAGCCATTTTTGAATCGACTTTAAAACTTCACTACACGCCACTGCCCTAATTTTGATTGGATTTTCTCCAAGTGATAAATAATTTAAACTTCAATTGTTCTGAACAGAACAATTCAAACCAATTGCATCATTTTTGAGTATTGTGGGGAGAGGATGTTGGGATTTGGAAGGATGAAATTAGAATGAGGAAGGAGCCGGTCGGACGTAGGAAATTGATTGATCTCAGCACTAATTGATTAAACGAAAGTGGACTGTATTTTTATTAAAAGAAAAGAAATGAGATTATAACTGAACTTGAACAAGATTGAGCGAATGCCGCGAAGGGTTGCTATGACTCTACAGAGAGAATTCTCGACCGTTTCGTATTGAAGCACGGAAGCGACTGCCTAGCTGGGGGCAGAGAGGTACGTTCCTCTCCTTGAATTCGGGGGAGGAAAAGAGAAAGCACCGCGAAAGAGAGAGTGGACGCTCTGAGTCCAGGAATTTTCGGTAGGTTGAGGGGCTGAAGGCGACCCTCAGCAGGTCAAATTAGGACAGCCTGAGTCAGGGTCGAGTTTATAGCTTTATTTGCGAGTTGCCAGCTCCAACCTTCCAGAAAACCGTTGGATTATTTTTATTGAGATTTTCTCGAAGGTCGGCAGACCGAGCCATGGGAACGGAACGTTGTTGAAAGTTTCACGAAACAAGTATTAAAAATTCTGTATCGTCTTCGGACACTTGCTGCACGACTCTAACGTAACATATGTTGACATACATACATATACCTATATATGTTTACTTTTATATTTATATTTTATTTTTATATACCAATATTTATATTTATTATACATATATATTTTTTACTTTTTTCGCGAGGTTTTAACATTCCACTGTCTTAAATAAACTAACTAGGAGTATTTTTACTGCGTAAAACGTAATATTGAGGGTGGATATACGTTTCGAAATTTTAAACGCTTCCAGCCCGCCACTGGTTTCCACAAAATTATGCACTGCTATATGTATACCATTTTATAGGTAATTTTATTGGCTTTCATTTTGGTCTCTTTCATTTAAAAAAAGAGCCATTTTTAAGATATTTGAGAAAAACTAAAAAAGGTACCCTTAGGGGTAGTTTTGGGGTTCTTTGCACCCTCGGAGGGATGGGGACTTTTAGTATGTTAATCAGGGCCACAAGAGTTAAATAATCCCGCATAAATCAGCTTTAGGGCATTTTGTTCCACGAGCGATCTTAATTGCACTGGCCTAATGGCGCCACGGGGGCCACCGGTGACCGGCGGTCGCATAGTAGTCCAGTCAGTGAGGGCCAAAAAAGGCCTTTGCTCTACAAAAGGTGGGGTAGTAGTAATTTTTTAATATGTTAAGGTCTAGGCCTTAACAAAAAATCCAAGTTTTCTACCTTGGGGAGAGACCGCTCGAGCCGCCATCTTGAATTAAAGGGACAAAAAATATGTTTTTTTTCAAACTAACTCCCCAGCGGTTGATTTTGCGACAAAAATGTTTAAATAAAAGTTAAAGAAGATAAAATTCCTCACATTTTTTGTATCATCGTTTTTTTTATAAGTAATGTGTTTCGAGTTACAGCGGCGGGAAGATGAATAGTCCGGTCAAGTTGGCCTAAAAAATAGGGGTATCCTTGCATAAATTCCCAAGAAACTGAAAATTTACATGAACGTTAGGGATACCATTATAATGAAATTGTGAAAAGTTCCCATCGATCCCGCGTGTGCACAAAATTTTATGCAAGGTCAAATTTCGCAAAAATGGGTTTTTTGGATTTATTAGTGAAACGGTTAGTGTGTGTGTTTCATGATAATTATAGTTCCGACAAAAATTGTAGATCATACAATTCTCTACAAAAATTGTTTTTTACACTTTTTTCCTAAGATTCACCATTTCTGAGAAAAAGCCATTCTAAAGTTGTATTCTCCATAATATGCGTGACTACGCTGCCTACGTACATCATTGGACGTATAATATAAGTAAAACTATTGGTCTGCGTGACTAATACATTAATATTGAATGATAATTCTAAAGGAGCGTCCTCACTGAGTCGACAGAGTCGATC
This sequence comes from Xiphydria camelus, assembly GCA_963678675.1. Classification (NCBI taxonomy): domain Eukaryota; kingdom Metazoa; phylum Arthropoda; class Insecta; order Hymenoptera; family Xiphydriidae; genus Xiphydria; species Xiphydria camelus. The sequence continues at coordinate 15,427,369 of OY783198.1, forward strand.
GATAATGTCGACTCATTGTCAGTGAGGACGCGCCTTTAGAATTATCATTCAATATTAATATATTAGTCACGCAGACTAATATTAGGTTGGTGCATAATTATTGCGGTTTTTTTGGCGACTTCTTTTTCTTTAAAATTGGCATTTTGTTTATTTTTTTTCATTAAAATAATCTTCTCTATTTAATTAATAAAATTCGTGTCGAATTTCATGTCCATATTCGTCATATTATGCTCTACCACTTCGAGAAAGAGGGAAGGCGGCACAGTCATTTCGCGATCTCATCGAACTTTTCGGCGAGAGAACAATCAGCAAAAGCCAAGTTGAAAGATGGTTCAAAAAGTTCAAAGCGGGCGATACAAACATTACAGATGAAGAAGGAAGAGGTCGACCATCTAATTTCAACGACCAGGCACTTTTGGCAGCCGTCGAAGAAGACGAAAGCTTGACAATACGAATGCTGCCCGACGACTTTGATGTGGACCATTCGACCATTGTTCGTCGTCTCAAAAAGCTCGGAAAAGTATGGAAATTGGCTGTATGGGTTCCCCACGAATTCTCCGACCACAACAAAGCTGAACGCGTGTACGAATTTTCACTGATTTGCTGCAGCGAAACGAGCAAGCACCCTTCCTGAAGAATCTTGTCACTGGAGATGAATCGTGGCTTCCTTTCAAAAACGTCGTCTTCTTCCACGGCTGCCAAAAGTGCCTGGTCGCGAAATCAGATGGCTGACCTCTTCCTTCGTCATCTGGAAGGTTTGTATCGCCCGATTTGAACTTTTTGAACTATCTTTCAATTTGGGTTTTGCTGATTGTTCCCTCGCCGAAAAGTTCGTTGAGATCGCGAAATGACTGTGCCGCCTTCCATTCTTTCTCGAAGTGGTAGAGCATAATGTGAGTACACCGGTATCCGTCCATGTAAGATTTTTTACCATGGCCAAATATAGGAAGAAGAGTAAATATAATACAATGATGGACTCTTTTTCATCAATAAAAAAATTAAAAATTTTGAAAAGGGATTCATAATAATTAAATAATTAAATTTAAAGTGAAGGGTCAAAAGGGTCAGTATTCGACCGTCTGTTTTTGCTCTGCACCGGTACCGAATAACGTAATTTTACAATAATAAAATGTCTTTCAGCACTTCCAATAATTTTAATTTATATTACAATATATTATTCATCGATTTAAACATATTTTAATACGTTTGTTACTTACATTTTGTCGTATCCATCTGAACTACTGATTTCCAATCCTAACCTACTTTTCTAACGAAATACATTCAAAGCATGATGTTAGCACCACGCATCGAAATAAATTAATAAATTTGAAACATTTAAAAATGTTAAATATTAAATATTTCCATAATCGACCTTCGGTGGACGGATACACGGTCGGATACCGGTGCACTCACGGTATGACGAATATGGACATGATTTTCGACACGCATTTTATTAACTAAATAGAGAAGATTATTTTAATTAAAAAAAAATAAACAAAGTGCCAATTTTTAAAGAAAAAGAAGCCACCAAAAAAAGCCGCAATAATTATGCACCAACCCAATAGTTTTACTTATATTATACGTCCAATGATGTACATAGGCAGCGTAGTCATGCATATTATGGAGAATACAACTTTAGAATGGCTTTTTCTCAGAAATGGTGAATCTTAGGAAAAAAGTGTAAGTACAATTTTTGTAGACAATTGCATGATCTACAATTTTTTTCTGAACTATTTTTATCATAAAATTAACCGTTTCACTAATAAATCCAAGAAACTCATTTTTACGAACTTTGACCTTGCATAAAGTAGGTTTTCATGCAAACTTGAATCGCTGCGACCGCTGTAAAAGAAGGGGGAGGGCCACCTCTGCTTATTTGGAGGAGCGCGCATGCGCCGTTGGCTTTCATAAGGATTCAGTGCCTTATTGCGGTTTTGACTCGCATTGTTTTCTCAACTCTCAATGAGATTGGACTGCCTAATACCTGCTCTCTCGTACTTATTGCGCTTTTTGCTTTCTGCTTTGTTCAGCTTATCGCTTTTTTTTCGAGTTTCATTGAAACTCGGTAAATCAGTCTTTTCGAAGACTCTGTGGTAGTCTTGTACTTTGTCAAACCTTTCGATATGGCTAATTTTCTCAGCGAGACTGATCGGATTCAGATTCTAATGATGGTCGGTTACGGTGATCGAAGAAGAACCTATGACCAAGTTTGCACATTGTTTAATGAAACGCATCCTGATAGGCTAATATCAAAATCTACAGTAGGCAGGCTACTGCAAAAATTTGAGGCTTCTGGTCATGTGAAAGACCTGCCAAGATCAGGCCGACCATCTTTGTCCGAGGATGATCAGCTGAACGTCTTACTGGCAGTTCAGGATAGCCCTCAGTCGTCATGTCGTCAAACGGGCAGGGATCTGCGCATAAGTAAAACGTCAGTGCATAAGGTTCTCCGTAAAAACAAATTTCACCCTTACAAAAGGTAAAATTAGTTAAGGAGTTGTCAGACGACGACTTCGATCGGCGAATTGAATTTTGCGAAATAATACAAGAACTTTGTAATAATCCACATACGAATTTTGCTGACAACATTCTTTTTTCTGACGAGGCCTCTTTTACATTGAATGGCACGGTAAACCGACACAATTGTCGATATTGGTCGGATCAAAATCCTCACTGGGTGGAGGAAGCACATACCCAACATCCAGAAAAAGTCAATGTTTGGGCGGGCATTGTAAGAAATACAATTATAGGGCCGTTTTTTATTGAGGATAATCTGACTGGACAACGTTATCTTGAACTATTGCAAAATGAGGTAGTCCCTGCTCTCTTTCAAAGGCTTCCAGCGCCACAGCCATGTGGAATTGATCCTCAGATCTGGTTCCAGCAAGACGGGGCACCACCGCACTATGCGTTGATAGTGAGAGATTATTTAAATCAGCTGTTCCCCAATCGCTGGATAGGTCGAAGGGGTCAAATCGAATGGCCAGCGCGATCACCCGATTTGACCCCTTTAGACTTCTTTTTATGGGGACATCTTAAAAGCCGCGTTTATGTAAACAGGCCTTAAAATGTGGAAGACCTGAGACATCGCATTCGAGTCGAGATCTAGATGATCACTCCAGCGGTACTAGCGAACGTACAGCGCTCGTTTGTGGAGAGAATGGCCCACTGCCAAGCAGCTCACGGTGGCCACTTCGAGCAACTGCTCTAATTGGTTACTCTTATCAACTTTTCTTCATTACTTTTTTCTTTCAGCGGTCGCAGCGAGTCAAGTTTGCCAAAATACGAAAACCTACTTCGTCATAATAAACCTGCATTTTCTCAAAAATTTTCTCATGTAACCCCCCACACGTGGCACACCGCTGTACTCAGGATAACAGTGGCTACCCAAAAATGCAATAAAAAATAGATGTTGCAATTTAAGAAAAAAATAACATCGATCGTAGCGCCTTCATGCGGCAAGTTTTGGAAAAACTACCTAGGACAAAACATTGCTAGGAAAATAAAAAAGTTGACGTGTCAGGGCGTTTTTTGAAAAAATATTCCGTTCTCGAAATAACTGCAAGTTGCGGGACTTTACGGACACACTGTATATCTGTAACGTCGGTTCAAGTTTCCCAAGAAGTATTTTTAGCCAACGAAGACGATAAAACCCGTCTAATTTCGATGCTGACAAAAAAAAAAGAACAGACTACTATTACTGTTAAACAGGCGGAAGAAAATGTTGATGTGTTGATTGTCAGAACAGCGATTTCCTTGTGCTCAAAATTTGATGCTGTTTTCGTAGTTGGTGAAGACATTGATCTTCTTGTTTTGCTGACAGCACTAGCACCATCTCAAAGTAACATCTACCTCCGCAAACCAGGAATAGGCAGAATTTCCCCATCTGCCACAGAGACCATGTCGATCGAGGATACGGACAAGGTCATCGACGGGCTCTTCCCGAGGACACCTGCGAGGGTCTTACCGAACGTGGGGAAGGATCCCCCGCCGCCACTACCTGGCCCGGATGAAGAGGACCTGGTTATCACACAGCACGCAACAAGACGAGCCCTGGTCAAGGAGAAGCCAAAGGCGTCGGCGCCCGGCCCGGACGGTATCCGCGCCTTTTGGTGGATCCAGGCCACGGGGGAGGCCCTGGAGGAGTTGGCCGAGCTCTACAAGGGGTGCTTCAGGGTTGGACGTTTTCCGGAGATCTGGAAAAGGTCCAACCTTGTGTTGATCCCTAAGGGACATGGTGAGGAGAGTCGGGGAAAATTCCGGCCAATATGTCTACTGGATGACGCGGGCAAGGGGATCGAACGAATCATCGTGGACAGAATTCGGCGGGCTTTCACCCGGCTTCCTGGAGGAGGGTTGTCGGACCGGCAGTTTGGTTTTTGTCCCAGGCGGTCGACTATAGACGCGATGATCGAAGTCCAAAGCTTCGTAGAACAGGCGAGGGATGATGGTGAAATAGTAGTGGCTGTTGCGGTGTATATTCGGAATGCCTTCAATACCCTCCCCTGGGCGAGTATTATCGCTCAGATGAGGGGTAAGGGGCTGCCCGAATATCTCATCGCGATAGTCAGTGACTACCTTGATAAGAGAGTCATCTGTTTCCGTGGGGAGGATGGTCAAGTCCACACGAGGGAGGTCAGTGCTGGTGTTCCGCAGGGATCGGCCCTTGGCCCCTGCCTGTGGAACATCGCATATGATTATGTTCTCGAGGTGGATGTGGAGCCGGGATGTAGGGTCATAGCATACGCGGATGACACGATTGTGCTGGCACGCGAACGTAGTTCCAGACGAGCTTCCCTTTTGGCGGCCAGGCAAGTTGGTGCGGTGGCGTACCGCATCAGTGAGCTTGGTCTGGAAATCGCGCCGAAGAAGACGACAGCTATGATATTTGGTGGAGAGGCTGGTGAATCGGTCTTTGTGGGTGGAGAAATGATCCGGATCCAGCCCTCCATGAGGTATCTTGGCGTCGAATTCGACAGGGCGATGACCTTCCGCCCGCACTTCGACAAGGTGGTAGTTAAGGTTGAGGGTGTTATAAAGGCGCTTTGGAGTCTTGTACCGAACCTACGTGGGCCCCGGGAAACTAAGAGGCGTTTGTACATGAACGTGGTTCATTCCGTCATTCTGTACGGTGCCCCGGTGTGGAGCAGGCAGTTGTCTGCTCGTGCGAGCAGCAGGAGGCAACTGTTGGCAATACAGCGACGAATGGCCCTTCGGGTCATTAGTGCCTACCGAACACTATCTTTGGAGGCTGCGTTGCTAATGGCCAGGGTTCCGCCCGTGCACCTTCTGGCGGAGTGCCTTAGGAGGGTGTACGAGCGGATCCAGGTGGTCAGGGCGACTGGCGTGGAAGACACGGAGTCAAAACGGGACATCGTGAAGGCGGCAAAGCTACTCACGCGTGTACAGTGGGAGCTTTCACTGAAAAATGTGAATTTGTCCGGGGGCAGGTTGCGCAATGCCATCCTCCCAAGCTTTGACGGGTGGTTGGATAGGAAGCATGGGTGCATGTCCTTCTATCTAACGCAGCTCATGGGGGGTCACGGGTGCTTCGGGGAGTATCTCTTCCGAATCAACAGGGAGAGATCTCCTCGATGCCACCACTGTGACGAAATTTTGGATTCCACCGAGCACACCCTCGGGGAGTGTGAGGCGTGGGAAGTTGAGAGGGTGGCAATGCGCACAGTATTAGGAGAGGGAACTGAGCTAACATTTCGGGCTATGATACCCCGAATGATAGCAGATAAGGAGGTGTGGGCAGCCGTGGCAAAGTTTACCAAGGCGGTCCTTACGCGAAAGGAAGAGGCCGAGAGGACGCGCGAGAGGGAAGGGCGTAATGGCTAAGTTGCCACTGCGTGCCTGGGGTGCGAAGATGCGCTGGCTGGCTACTGAACCGGAGGAGTGGGGCTTGCCCCACCACTCCATTGGGAGTGCTCCGGTCACTGGTTGAAGCCCAGCCTGGTGCATGATAAGGCAGTAGGCCGTGTTGTGTATGGGTGAGTGAATGGGAGGGTTAGTGTGGTGGGTATGGGTGTGTGCGTGAGTGAGTGTATACATGTGGGCCGGGCCAATCCGAGATGTCAGGTCGAACTTCCCGGCATCTTTGGAGCGGCCCGTGCATGAGTGTGTGGAAATGTTGTGTCGCCGAGAGCAGATATTGTGGGGTGACCCACCACTTCATTGGCGTGCTTGTGTTTCCCGGCCGGCGCAAGGCGCGACAGGTATGTACGCTAGGGGTGTTCGTTAGAACACATAGTTGGAGTAATTGGAGGAGTGGTACCGTGTCAGCCCGCGAGTCGTGAGCAGTGCAACCCTCGGGGCTCCTGAGCTGACTAGGTCCTCCCCCGGCGAAAGTGGGAAGTCCCAAGGGTCGGTTGGTGTCAACCGATTTTGCCTTGAGGACGGCTCTTGTTTGCCGGACGAGATACGTCATGCATGGAGATGACGTGGTACGAGGTCGCGGGCACTTGTCACGAGGAGAGCGACGAGCTCATGCCCAGATAGAGTTTCCTGCAGCAAGACCCTTGCTGGTCGTTACCAGGAGCTCTCTTCATCATCATCTGGGCGGTGAGGACGGAGGTTTAGGTTTAGTGGGTAGGGGGCCCCCGTATTGCACTCGCAGGCAAAATATACTGCGGCGGGGTGTCTCGAGTCCCACACTGTCCGGGTTTTGCCAACCCGGTCGTGCGTAAAAAGCACTCCCCCTCCTTAAAAAAAAAAAAAAACGAAATAGGCAGAATCGCTAAAAAAAAACTATATTCCGCGAATAGTTTAAAACATGAATAAGTGGCTGAGAACATTCTGTTTCTCCATGCGTTTAGTAGCAGTGACACGACATCGTCAATCTTCAGCCAAGGAATAATAAAATTTTGTTCACTTCTCCAGAAAACAGGAGGACTCTGTGCCACCATTAGCATCTTCAAACATCAGAATGCAAAATCAGAGCACATCGCAGACTCTGGAGCACGCTTTCTCGTTGCTTTGTATGGTGGCAACATGGAAGAGGACACCTTAGAAAAAATCCGCTACCAATGTTTCGCTAAATCTACCACAAAAAGTAAATCCAATCTTGCTTCTTTGCCACCAACGAAGGACGCCGCGCGGTATCATCAGGACGTACCATCAAGTCCAAAAATGGTATGGAATCGAGAAAAAACCAGAAGACTGGGGCTGGGAACTTGATAGTAATGGTCTTGCTCCACTCACAATGACAAAGCAACCAGCACCCGACACCTTATTGAAATTCATTTCATGCACTTGTCGAAAAGGATGCGGTGCAGCATGTGGTTGCGGGAAAGCTGGGTTAAAGTGCTCCGTTGTGTGTGGCTTCTACAGTGGTCAGTTATGCGAAAATATACCGGTGGTTCGAATCACCAGTGAGGACGAAGATGACCAAAATTTACCAATGGAAGAACAATGTATGTTCCGTCTCACCGAGCGACGGAAGTCGGCAGTTATTTCATGGCATCGCTTAAAATAACTCGCCGACTAGATTTAATCGGGTCATCGGCGATTTGATTATTTCGGCGAACGAAGGTCATAATATCACGGTCCCGAACCTTTCTCGGAAGGTGCAATCGGAACCGGCTTAAGGAGAGGAGTGTCAGATACAGTCGATTGACAATTAGAGAAATTCAATACCTGAAAGGCCTTTCATGCATTTAGGTAGCCTGACGTACCCTCACGGTCGACAACGAGCATTCGGCTGGCTCGACCGTTAAGTGCGTCACTCAGGTACCGTTAATAACGGCGTCTTCGCCCTTTAGACTTTGACTCGGAAATTTCCTAAACATCATCTTCTGCTCCACCGACGCTCCTCCCCAGCCAATCAGGGGTGCGTAGCGACTACCGACGCTATCCCTACCATAGCCCATGTACCGGTAGATTTTAAGGTATATAACCCGAGACTACCGCGTCAATGTAGCGCAGTCACAGTCTTACCGGAGCTCTCGCGCCAGTCGGACGTTAAGAAAGTGCAGTGTAGTGCAACGCAACATAAGGACGATCGCATAGTGACCTCGACACTCAGCTCACCGGCGACCTCGTCGCCAAGGACCTAAATCACTGGAGCTTCCAGCGCCAGCCATATCCAGGTAGGAAAACGGCTGCCCTGCCGGGTGGCAGCCGCCACTCTCGCTAACAGGCCTTTCACAGGGTCGCCCGCCGCTTTAACGGCGCATCTCCTTCCCTCCGTCGCAATGAGCCTCAACCAGGAAGGTCTTTCTCAAGGAAGCCTCGTTAACGCTGCTCCCACCGAGCAAGCTTTCCTCCAGAGAGGCTTCGCGCCTTCCCCCATCTCCGCCGAATCGATAAGCGAGTTAGACTTGCAAATCCTCCAGACCAATTCGGAACGTGCTCAATTCGCCATCCGGTTAGCCCAGCTTTACGAGCTCCTGTCGCAACTCCTGGCCCGCAAAAACTCGGCCCAAGGTACTCCTCCACCCCCCACCAACGCCGACGCCATCGCCAATGCCAACGTCATCGATAACGCCAACGCCAACGCCAGCGCCAACTCCCAAATCCCCTCCTCGTCGCCTGCCGCTACTCAATCAGGTTCCTCTATGGAAACCGACGATAACCCCTGGCAAATCCAGACGCGCGAAAGTCGAATAAGCGGAGGAGAACTAGCCCTCCGGCAGCCAGTTCCTCGGAGTCTGACTCTGACTCTGACTCTGTTTCGGAGCCAGTTGCCGAGGATAGTAGCACCTCACACCTCCCTCCCATCTGCCTCAAGCAGAAATCCAATTGGACCGAAGTTCAAAAATTCCTGGCCGAGAAGGATATCCCCTTTCGCCGTGCTGTCAATACTTCTGACTCGGTCAAAGTATACCTCCATTCAGTAAACGATTTCTGTCTCCTGACTTCCAAACTGGATAGGGACAAAACTCAGTACACTACAAACCAAATCCCCCAGAACAAAGACCTGTGTGTGGTGCTCAGGGGCGTTTTGGAGTCCCTCTCCGACGACGATATCCGCTCCGAACTTGAAACCAAGGGCCTGCCAATCAACTCCGTTTATCGCATGAGGAAAGGCGATAAAGTATGGCCTCTAGTCTGCGTCTACCTCGACGCCAAATCCCCCTCCGCTAAAGCCATCTTCGATATTAAATCGCTTTCCGGTCTCAATGTAAAAGTTGAACCGAAAAGGAAATCAAAGCTAATCCCGCAGTGCCGCCGCTGCTTGAAATTCGGGCACACGGCAAGCTACTGCCATGCCGCCTGGGTCTGCGCCTTCTGCGTAAAAGACCACGAGACTTCGACCTGTCATTCTAAAGACAAGTCGAACAAATTCCCAACCTGCGCCAATTGCGGCGGCCCGCACCTTGCCACCCACCGTGGTTGCCCTAGAGCTCCGCCAGTAACCGCGACCCCCACGCGTGCATCGCCCCCCATGCCTCAGTCCTTCGCCCCGTCTACGCTCTCGCGCAGCCGTCCGGGTGGCATCTCCCCCTCGCCCCAATCTGCACCCCCTTCTCCTCCACTCACCCGCTTGTACGCACAGGTCGCTGGGGGCCCCTCTTCCCCCCTTCCCCGCTCCACAATCCCCGGCTCCCGCCGTCCCGCTCCAAAACCAGACTCTTTTAGAGCTTTTTCGTGACTTCGCCACCAAATTCACCTGGGCACTCCCAACAACCTAACGTCCAACTCCAATAAAGATCACCTCACCATCCTAAACTGGAATGCCAACGGTATTCTAGCAGCCAATAAGCACAGAACTCTCCTCTTAACGCAGCTCCTCGATGAATCCTCCATTGATGTGGCCTGTATTACGGAAACGCACCTACAACCTCTTCACAAGATCTTCATCCCCAATTTCTCCGTCTACAGACGTGACCGCCATAACTCCAAGCATGGGGGAGTAGCCACAATCGTACGAAACTCCATCCGCCATAAGGCCATTAGTACCCCTACTCCCTCTCTGGAGACTTGCGGCATTGAGGTCATCCACAATAACAATCCACTGAAAATCATAGCTTGTTACTCCTCCCCGGACGCTAACAACCTATCCGAAATACCGGCCCTTCTTGACCAAAATACTCCTACGATCCTGGCAGGGGACTTAAATGCCAAACATGACTCTTGAGGTTGCCGCGCTAAAAACTCGAAAGGCAAGACCTTATTCAATCTCCTCAGTGCGCATAATTTCTCCGTCGACGCACCTTCAGATTACACACACTTCCCAGGTTCTAAAAACCCCGATATTCTAGACATTTTCATTTTCAAGAACTTAACTTTAATCAAAGACCCTTGGACTATCCCAGCACTAAATTCCGACCACAACCCAGTCCTTCTCGAAATCCCAGGTAACCTCGTCTCCGAATCCCTGACTAAGACAAAAATAAACTGGATGGCACTCCGCTTTCATCTCGATACCACGTCCTACAAATGCCCAATCATTCGGACCCCTCAGGACATTGACTCCGCCGTTGACTCGCTTACCCATGAAATCAAATCCAAAATGGACCTAGCAAGCAGCCCTATTTCCCTCCGCGCGCTCGACACCCGTCTCCCACCGGAAATTAGAGCTCTTATAGCCAAAAAGAGAAGAATTCGCAGGCACCTGCAACGCACAGGCAACCCCGCCCTCCGCCCCCATCTAAACACTATAAAACGCGACCTTAGGGCCGCCCTCCAGTCCTTTCGGAAAGAGAAATTCAATAAATATATATCCATAGCCGAATCAAGCCCCAGAAGTTGCTGGAAAGTTATCAAGTCCCTCAGGAACAGACAGCCTTATTCCCCTCCTCTCCTAAAAGACGGTATCGCCTACGCGGTAGACAGCGACAAGGCAAATATCTTCGCAGAATCCCTCAAGGAACAATGTTCCCCGTTTCCTATCCGCGACAAATTCGCCTTTTTTCACACCATGGTAACAGAAGCCGTCCAAAATATCAGTCTCGATGACCTCTCCTTCCCTCAGGTGTGAAGGGGGGGGGGGTTGGGGGAGGTGTCCCCTAGTGAAATCGCTGTAACCATTCAATCCTTAAAGAAAAACAAAGCTCCAGGATACGACTCAATCCCCAATGGGGTCCTCAAAATTCTCCCACACATCCTCATCATCGCAATCTGCAATATCAACAACGCTATGATGCTGTTACAATACTTCCCCCCTGCTTGGAAGACAGCTATAATTATCTGTCTCCCAAAACAGGGCAAGCCTCTCAACCAAGCCTCCAGCTACAGGCCAATTAGTCTGCTCCCCGCCCTAAGTAAAGTTGCGGAAAGTATTATACTAACCCGCCTGAACAGATTTTGCTCCGCTTCCAACATCCTCCCGGATTTCCAACATGGCTTCCGTCCTCGGCACGGTACTTGCCACCAACTCCTCCGTGTAGCTGAACTCCTCGCGGACAACCTCAACAAGAGCCGTCACACCTCTATGCTCCTGCTCGACGCCAAGCAAGCCTTCGACAGAGTCTGGCACACGACGGTTTAATCTTCAAATTAAATGAGCTGAAGCTCCCTCACTACTTAATCGGTCTGATTCGGTCCTTTCTCACAAACAGATCCTTCAGAGTTCGTTCGGGAAATAGCTTCTCCGCTGCGCAACCCATCACGGCGGGAGTTCAGCAAGATTCTAAACTCTCGCCCGCTCTATTCAATCTTTTCTGTCACGACATCCCCACCCACGACAAAACCATAACCGCACAATACGCGGATGACGTCGCACTGTTATATTCCTCCAAAACCAAGAAGCTTTGCTCCTCAGTTGTCAATAGATTCTTACCCTCTCTCCTCGATTGGTATCATATGTGGGGCTTCTCCCTCAATGAAGCCAAGTCGGAGGCAATTTTCTTCTCTCGCCGCAATATCCCTCCAGATCCCCTTTCAGTTAACAATCATCTCATTCCCTGGAGTAACTCTGTCAAATATTTAGGGGTAATTTTTGACAGGAAATTAAACTGGGGTAAGCAGATCTCATCCTTGCGCGGCAAAGCCAACGGCGCTTACGTCTCTCTGAAACCATTTTTCAATAATAGGAAAATATCTCAGGTCACCAAGGTCAGGGCCTTCAACGCGTTGATTAGGAGCATTTGCTCTTATGCCATTCCCGTCTGGGGCTCGGCCGACCCTAGGAAGCTAGCCAGACTCCAGGGTACCTACATGAGACTCCTCAGAGGTTCCCTAAACTCCCCCTGGTTCATTAGGAACAAACAGCTGCTCCAAGAAACCGGTCTCCCGTCACTCGACACAGCCGCAATAAAATACGCAGGCAACCTTCGCAACTCCGTCAAGACCCACGACAACCCCTCTATCAATGCGCCCAGCAATTACACCAGGAGACCCACGGACAAAGTCCGCAGACCCTGCATACTTATTAATTAACGCCTAACTTTGCACTCGCGCCATCCGCGCCATCGGCCCCTGCTAGCTGCAGGGCCTTTTGCTTTATCGTCTTACCCCCCTTCTTCATCTTCTACTTGGTTTATAACCCCTGAGGTTGGTAACCACGAGGAGGGGTTTAGTCGGTAGAAATCCGACACTACCCTACTAACATCTTGGGTGTCTTGTCGAAGATTCCCCTCCTCGCTAGTTCTTCAAAAAAAAAAAAGTCAATGTAGCGCATTCAATTCAAATCATTCTAAACCATCGCTCCGCTGTATCTTGTTAATATAATATACGATCATTAATTAGTGAGAGTGCAGTGTATAATTATTTGAACTAGCCGATCGGTTTGAATCTCTACCTTTCGGTCGTTCGGTTAACATTCTAATAACACAGGTTTACAAACAAAAAAAAAGTCCGGACTATTTGACCGGACCATGGTATCCCGAGGTATTTTTGCGTCCTGAATCCGATCCCGAGGTCATCTGAGCCCCATCACGTCAGAAAAACGAGATTTCGAAATAAATAAATAAGGAAATGGGACTGCCCTTAGCAGCACCCAGAGCATGACTCCAAGGTTCTAAGGCTGAGTGCTGGGTCCACTGTCACAGTGAACGGATCGCCGGAACTGGATGCCTTGACAGGGAGATCGTAATCCACGAGATACAACGATCATGGCAACATTTTATCCACTGGGGTGGTTCTGTGATAGTCCCGGTCGAGATTTAGGACTCCATTCCAATGTTTGGAAGGTATTCAAGACCTAAACAGCTACCCTCCAACTCAACAGGTCGCTTGAGAAATTGTCCCGGATCCAGTTTCAAAAAATGGTCATTTTAACCTCTAAATGACCTTGAAATCTCATTTTTCTGACGTGATGGGGCTCAGATGACCTCGGGATCGGATTCAGGACGCAAAAATACCTCGGAATACCATGGTCCGGTCAAATAGTCCGGACTTTTTTTTTGTAAACCTGTGTAATCGCGTCACGCATAGTGTCCTCGGGATTTACGACCCCGAGGAGATCCGATTAATTCATCGCGCGGGGACCGAACAATGCATTTTCAGAAGCACCGATGATGATGACATTGAGGATACAGATTACACTCAAGACGTCAACACCAACCGACCAAAACCATCAAACAAAGGCAAACGCTAATAATATAATCGCGTAGCTCAAGCGTCATTTCCACCTAAGATCACGACGCTGTTGACTATTAGGCCTATTAGGGATAAAATTATGATAAATAGCAAGAAACACTTTAAAAAATCACAAAAATGGCGAGTGTTACTATTTTTTTGGGAAAAATGTTCATCTTTTCGCCGTTGTAACTCGAAACACATTAGGCTTATAAAAAAAACGAAGATACAACAAATGTGAGGAATTTTATCTTCTTTAACTTTTATTTAAACATTTTTGTCGCAAAATCAACCGCTGGGGAGTTATTTTGAAAAAAAGAAAACATTTTTTGTCCCTTTAATTCAAGATGGCGGCTCGAGCGGTCCCTCCCCAAGGTCGAAAACTTTGATTTTTTGTTAAGGCTCAGACCTTAACAACATATTAAAAAATTGCTACTACCCCCACCTTTTGTAGGGCAAAACCCCCCCACTGACTTAACTATAGTAGAAAATTCATCGTGACGCCTCGGGCAATCTCTGTAAAACTGGCGTGGCATTCAACGTGTTAAGGTTGTTAGCTCTTAACTGGTTATTTCGACATATTTTTTTTAATTTTTATGGTAGATAGTTCAAAAAATTAACTACGAAATGAGCACAACCCGACGACGATTGACCGTCTCAAACTTTAATTATAAATTTTTGAAAATAATTAAATTTACATGTGTTTAAATAGCATTTCATCTATTTTAATTTTTTTTATATCAACGGCTAGACATTTTTCAATGAAATGAAACATAGAGTGTAGAAAAAGTATCAATGAATAAAGCGAAAAAAAAACGAAATTAATTGACCGTTTGGTTATTGAGAAATAATTAGTGAAAGTTCATTTATTTTGCTCAATGGCCGGGACAACTGATTTGAGAGCGCCAACTTGGCAACAGAACACAGAGCAAAACTTAAATAAGGTAAGGGAGCAGACTAACAATAAGAGGTAGAATAGAACGCGAGAGGGACAGACTGCGCGCGGTTGCCACGATCGCAACCATCCGGCGTTACTTGTATGCGTAAGTATTCATGTATTGTACTTTTAGGTGTGTGTGAATAGAGAGACTGTACCTCACCAAAATTTTCTGCTTCAATTCGGATCTTTTTTACTAAGCGTAACGCCAACCCAGAGCGTCCAAAATTTTTATGTGTATTGTCTTGGGCCAACAACCTTAAGAGGGCAACGACCAATACACCAATATATCGCGTATAGTATTACTTTTACATCTTCTTTTTGCACTGGATGGTATACAAATATTTACTGGGCAGCAATATACACATATCTCAGTTTTGTAAAAAAATGGACTTACCCGGTTATTGCATTGAACCCTTCCCTGATATGCAAATATGGCCTTCACTGTCCTTAATAAGTCGGATATATTCTTTCAAGCTAGTCGATGTCCTAACACGTGCTGTTTAGCTCTTTTTCGTATAATTTAAAATTCTTAGATAATCAATTAAACATTTTGAACGGAAAATTATTTTTAGGTAGCCTTGAATTGAAAGGAAAGGGGGGGGGGGCAATGTATTAGCAATTTTATTAATTCCTCTCTCTACCGACGGTAAAAACTGCCGAAGTGGTGTTGCGCTTGCCGTCAGACATACGGTATAATGTTGATAAATAAATAAGTAAATAAATAAATAAATAAAAATATACACATTTTTGTGAATGAATAAAATATAGATAAATAAAATCAAAATTTAATTGTCTTCATTGAAAGAGTAATTGAGGGGGTTAGCTGATTATGAATCCATGGTCAGATTTTCAAAATTCAAAATGGCGAATCTAATATGGCGGATATAAATTCAGAAAAATCTTTGCAGCACGAAAGTATATTGTAGCCGAACGTCGTGGATCGTTGTATCACTTGCAATGTGCCCTAATTTGTACGTTCATCGGGCCACTTTTTGCATTTTTGTCCGCCATATTGGATCCGCCATTTTGAATTTTGAAAACCTGCCTACGGATTCGTAATCAGCGACCCCAAAACCCCGCAGATATACATTTTTATGATATTCGCACCGTTTTTTAAATTTAGATCCGCCACATTGGATCCACCATGTTAAATTTTAGAAATTTGACGATAGATTCGTAATGAGCGATCTCAAAACCACCTAACTGCCAATTTTCACGTTCATCACGCAACTTTTTGCATTTTCATCCGCCATATTGGATCCGCCATTTTGAATTTTGGAATTCTGAGCTCCGATTCGTTATCAGTGACCCAAAAAACCCCCGAGTGATGAATTTCAAGCAGATTGAACCGAAGGAAAAATGCGTGACACAAAGGGTTAATAGAAAATAGATACAGGTTTTATTTTGTACTTCAGCAACGTCGTCGCTACAGCAGTAGCGACTTGGAACATAATCTCTATCCACATCAGAATTTTATTCACAAATCTACGATTACCGACTCGACCTCTACCAGGATAAAATGATTCGAATACCGGCCAAGCACGGCCGATGGTAATTTCAATGTCCCGGCGACTGGCCGGCTCTGCGTTGGATATACGATATTTAATTGTTTATTAACGATTTTGTCAGTGTTAGTTGTCGTACTAAAATCGTGCAAAATAGTGATTGAAGTGCATTTTCAATTATTTCAAAATGTCAAAATCAGATGAGGAAAGAGATAAGTACTTATTAGGAAGGAAAATTGTATATTTTAAATAAAAATTAAGGTAAAATTTTATAATATCAATTTTTTAAGGTTATGATTATACAAGTCGAGCTTTAGTTTCATTATAGCGTTACAAATTTATAAAGAACTAAGAACATAATCATATGAATTGTTTTTATTTATTATTATTTAAATACCTATAACACAGATTTCAATAAAATAACTCTTTTTTTCAGAGCCGTTTTCCGGAAATTCTAATGTGGATAGAGATTATTTTCCAAGTAGTAGTAGCGACGATGTTGCTGAAGTGCAAGACTTAAATGAAACTAGGAATGGGAAACCCAAGAAAAGGGTTCGTAAAACTGCGACGTGGAAAAGAAATTATTCAAAAATTTTAAGAAACAGTGGCCAGGAGTATGTTGGTCGCAAGGGTGAACTACATCATGCAAAATCAGTAAAGGTTTATGACCATACATGCAGATACAAGTGCACAGAAAATTTTACAGAGGAAGTTAGAAACAAAATTTTTACTGATTATTGGAATCTTGGAACAAAAACTAATGGATGGGATGTACAGAGCGCCTTTATCGCATCATGTGTACAAAATAATACTCCAAAAATTCACCGTCTAAACATGACCAGACAAAAGAATATTAGCACTGTGATAAAACTCCAAAATAAACGTGTATGCAAAGAGTTTTTTTTGAAAACTCTAGATATTAGCCGCAAACGGTTTTATAACGTTACGAAGAAAAAGAAGGAGTCTCTCTCTGGAGTCATCCAAATGGATCAAAGGGGTCGCCATATCCCTAGTAATAAAATAAACGATGAGTCTTTAAACTTAGTGAAAGAGCATATAAACTCATTCCCCAAGTATGTGAGTCACTATACTAGAAAAGACAATCCGAACCGCAAGTATCTGTTTCCCGAGCTAAATGTAACGAAAATGTATAAGCTATACCGAGAATTTTGTCAGGAAAAAGAAGCCCAACCATTAAAGCTGAGCAAATACCGCGGCATTTTTAATACTCAATTCAACTTATCTTTTCACCGACCATATTCAGACACATGTTCCAAGTGTGACACGTTCATTACCCAAAAAAACGCTTGTGATCCAAAATCAGAAGAGGGCTCCCGTGTAGCCGCAGAACACGATCATCATCTACGTCAAGCTGAAGCAGCCAAAAATTTAAAAAACGCCGCCAAGGAATCAGCAAGACAGTGTCCAGAAAAACATGCCATTTGTTTTGATTTGCAAAAAACCTTGCCCACTCCACACTTGACATGTAGCAAGGTATATTATTTACGCCAGCTGTGGACCTACAATTTAGGAATTCACGATTTATCATCAGGAATTGGTAACATGTACATGTGGCATGAAGGTGAAGGGTCGAAAGGTTCACAAGAAGTCATGTCTTGTTTGCTGAAGTATATTGAAAGCTTGCCAAAAACAGTGACTCACATCGATGCATTTAGTGACAACTGCGGTGGACAAAATAAGAACAAGAACATAATAACATTTTGGCTGTATATTGTGCAATTTACACAAATCGAAAGTGTTGACCACCGCTTTTTGGTTTCGGGACATTCTTTTATGGAGTGCGATCAAGATTTTGCTGTTATTGAAAAAGCAAAGAGATGGCTAACTCACGTTTTTACTCCTGATGATTGGGTTAATTTTATAGCAGGAGTCAGTAGAAAATTTATTGTAGTGAAAATGCAGCCTCAAGATTTTAAGTCTATATCTCCCATGGAAAACATAACGAAATCAAATCTTACAGGAGTAAGTAAAATTTTCGAAAAAAAGTATCCATTCAAACTTTTTTATAAGGAAGTTTATAACACTGATTTTCCTTTTGAACAAATGGATTGTAAAAATGCTGCCCTGCGTGGTAGACCTGCAAAAATACTTCTACCTGCACTTTATGACAATCCTCCAAAAATAAAAGTAGCCAAATTCAATAACTTGATGCAGCTTCTACCGTATGTACCTCCAATACACCATGATTTTTATAAGTCGTTGGATCCAGGACAGTCGTTGAATGCAGAGCAACAAACAAATCGACGAAACGATGAGAATGATACTCTCGGTGACATCATTGAATCGGATGATGAGTAGGGGAGAACGGGGTAGCGGCGGTCAGTAGGTAGCGCCGGTCAGGGCCATTGTTTACGACAGATACGTCTCAACGCAAAACTGACAGTAGACGGACCCTAATGGTAGACGCCTGAGTTAATTACCACCTAGCCATCAGTCTGCTATTGTTGACAAATATGCCGCGTTCTGTGAAAGTTTTTTCTACTCTTCGCTGTAATTTTTTTCAGAGTTCAGATCACTGTAAATAAATATCTTACTTATTTGTTTAAAGTATAAGCCTAAAGTATAAGCAAAACAAAAATAAACAATGTCCGATACATAACTGGTGCATTTTAGTGTACTAGATTTTTTATGAGTAAAAATGTTTCAAATTGAAATATCTCAGTATCTACTTTTTACTACTTGGACCCCTTGGCTTCTGACTCTCTCACTTGGACCCGTTTAGCTCTAAGCAATTGTTAAAATATGGTAAGCAGTAAAATTTCTTACGGATAAATGGCAGATTTAAGACTTATTTTTTGCTTCGATTTCTTCGTCACCTAGTAAATGTATATATTAAGTTTTGATTTCTGCACTTAACTCGATATTGAAAAAAACTCGACTTGGACCCCTTGGCTTCTGACCCCCTCAATTATTATAGCGGGAAAAGGAAGGAGTGAGGAATATGATGTTCCTATTTTCTCAACTCATTTCCTTTTCAACGAAAAGAATATAATAAAAATCTGACTTAAAATTTACTATCATTTTCATACATTAAGTTATTTAATACATTTAGTAGTTTTCAAATAATAATTAATTAATAGGGAACTTGCCTGTGTCAGATTTTTAAATACTTTTGGTATTTATCTACTCTTTAAACCTTAACAATAGGTATTTGTAAAAAAGGAAATGATCAGTTATCTTGTTTAAATATTTTGTGATAGTATGTGTTTAATTAAAGTTTGACATGTGTCACCCGGCGACCCGTCATGCTTTGGCGGTCTGACGCCAGATAGCGCCGACCCTCTCGGCCCTCGGCTCATGGCTCCTGGTCCCCAGCTGTCGGCTCTCTCTCGGTAGTAAAACGGCGGTAAATTACTATATAAGAGGACCACAGGGCGTCTAAGGCAGGAGTCGGCCTAGCCTTACTGTCGAGTCCATAGGCCGATTCCGGGTCGAAATGGCGAATGTAAGTTTCGTTCGCCACTAACAATTTTTGAACACTGTTGTTCGACAAGTGACGTTCATGACACTAATTGTAAGTGTGTTGAATACAAATTAAATAACGGCATATTTATTTACCTATGTCCCATAAGAAGCGCAATAAGCGACATTTACCTTCGGCAGTATTTACCGACGGTGCACATATACCGACTCATGCACCATCGGCAAATACTGCCGAAGGTAAATGTCGCTTGTTGCGTTTCTTATGGGACATGCGGTATACGTGGGAGAAAGGGGAAAAGGGTGGAGAAAACATAATTCAGAAGGCCTTCTTAGACCTTGTTAGTACCTGCGATAGCATAATAACGGCTTTCCTAGGTCTACTGTGAAAAGTCCGTGTTAGACCTGTTTGCATCTGATATTCACCGTAACTAGACTATGAAAGGATAAGCAAGGTTTACTTTCTACATTTCCTTAAGACCTGGTTCATTCCTTTTAGACCTGCAAACGTTCATTCTTAGCAGGGCTTACCAGGACAAAATGTTCGACCCGGGGTGGTGCGAATGGCGTAAAGCTCTGGCCAGTAGATTTCGGGAAAAATATTCCCATCCACCAGCGCTCGATGAAGATGTGCAAGAGGTTCTGAAGCCAATTTACGATGATTTAACCACAGATGATTTGTTGGAAAGATGTACGGGCGCCAACACGCAGAATATCAATGAGAGCTTCAATCATTGCGTGTGGAAACTCGCTCCTAAGCACATTTTCTGTGGAAAACAAACCGTGGAAATCGCTACTTATACTGTGCAGCTTGTACATTCAATGAAGGGTACAATGCGATTTTAAAAATCATGGAGACAATGGAGTGCACCATAGGATCGGTAGCGGCAGACTTCGCTGCGAAGTACAGGGCGGAGCGCATCGCAACCGCGGAACGGCGAAGCGTTCTGGACAGCAAAGAAGAAATGTCTGCAGAAAATCAGGAGTTCGAGGAAGCCGAAGGGATATTGTATGGGCCGGGCATCGCCGATTGATCGTAAGTGAACGATTTATCTGAAAATTCCTGACTTCAAACTTTAAACACGTTTTTCTCGGAATGTTTTTTCAAAACGGTGTCCGCTGCCGAGGGAAGAGTTTTCAAGCTATCGACTTCAAATTTTGACAGAACATTCTTCTTGTCATTCTCTATCGTCCTATGGAAGCTTTTTTTTTTTTTGAAAACTTCCTATTTTTCACGAAAAACTGTCGAAAAAAAGGCCAAATTCGATATGTTCTGTTCCAATCGCCGCCATTTGGTCAAAAAAAAGAAAAGCCTCCATAGGACGATAGCAGCTTTCCTATAGGTTAATAATCTTTTTGAAATTTTTGTTTCACATCAAAATTGAGGCCGGAAAAGTGGACACCGATGAAGACCTTTTTTTTTACAAAATGTTTGATAATTAATATAATAATAATAAACAATTAATAAATCACCTCAAAAAAACTATTTCGTATTCTTCATCGCTGCTTTAATTTATAAAAAAAACCAGACCGATTAGCTTATCCTAATAATAAAAAAAAATATCGCGAAAATCAGTGATTTTCCGGCCGGTCACACTGTGATGATCCCTTAAGATGCATAATACAACAAAGCAATAAATTTATTTTTCTAGGAATTAATTTAACTCTTTAAGAGAGAGAGAGAGAGAGGCGCAGAAGACTGGGACACATTTTAAAACACATTGTATAAGCTCTTTCTATGTATATAATATTTCTTGCCATGAAAACATTTTTTTCATATTTTTTTCTATTTCCATTGTTTTTTTTTGAGGTGGGAAATTATTATCCCAAAGAACGTTTAGCGCAATAACTGTCCCTAAGAATTTTATGGGTTAATTATTTTCCACAATAAAAAACTCAAACTTGCAAATATTTTATTAATCTCAGAATTATTATAAAATATAAAAAATAGGTAGTACATTAGGATTTATGAAATGGAGTGAAATAATTTTTGCATAAGCGTACGTTACAGGTTAGGCACACTATATTGCTGCGCTTCTCTTTTACTTCAGTACTGCATCTGGCGCATCTTCGATATGTTTTTATCATTGTTAGCATATGATCTCCAACGTTTGAAAGTCTAATTGTATTTTGGACCGTTGTTTGGCCACATCAGGGTGATTTCTCTTTCTTGCCGCTCCTCGTCCAGGATAATATCCAGGTCGCTTTTTGGTTGAAAAATTACCAATAAGTTCGTTGACTAATATGGACCTAAATTTCAGGTGACTTATGGGCTTTTTCTTCCCCTTTTTCATAGATATATTGTACAAAATATAAGAATTTACAACACAAACTTCTAGAAGGTATACAAATATTTTGATCCACCACCTTCTCGATTTACGATTTATGTTGTAAAATGCCATGTACTGATCAAAAAAATCTACACCGCCCATGTATTTATTATAACATGATATCATTCTTGGACAATTTACAGGCAGTTTCTCGCCTTTTTGATTTCTTTTTGACACTGTCGTAGATTCACTAAGATCATGAATTGTAGAAGCAACAGATACACATTTTGTGCCTCGATCTTTCCATCTTACTATACCGATATTTCCTGACTGGGCGAAATCAAATTCTGATTTCTATAGTTCTTTATTATTTCTCATCATATTTTTGGGATAATGTTTCCTATCTGTGCGTAACGTACCACACGCAAATAATTGTTTACCCAGAAGCTTATCAAGTAGGGTAATACTGGAAAAATAGTTATCAAACTACAAACAGTAACTTTTTTCAGCATAAGGTTCCGATAGCTTCAAAACAACCCTTTCGCCTAGGGATAATGCAACTGTACCATCATCATTTTTTCCAGTGTAAACGTCGAAATTCAACAAATATCCTGTTTCAGAACAGCAGCATGCCCATACTTTGAAGCCCCTTTGAGTGGGCTTCATTGGCATATATTGCTTCATACTCGATCTTCCTGTATAGCCTATCATGGATTCATCAATTGAAAGGTTCCGGGAAGGGTTATACATGTTTGGCAGCACAGATTTTAAATGGTCTATCAAAGGACGTAATTTGTATAATTTATCATACTGGTCTGTGCCTCTTACTGGCATTTTTGTATTGTCGTTCAGATGCAAATGCCGTAAAATAAATAGGAACCGTTTTACTGTCATAATCCTGGCAATTCTATCGATATGAAAATTTTCGTCTTCTGACCAGTATAATTTTATGCTAGGTAACGGATGAATGCCCATAAAAACCATTATTCCGAAAAATACTTTCAACTCAGAGAGCGTAATGTTTGTAAAGTCGGCACTGTTGTGTAATTGTTGAGCATACGTATTACTTTCCTGTACTATTTTCATGAGAAATGTGTCAGGAAGAAATTGGAGAAAAATTGAAAGCGGACTATTGGTATCTATTATAGTGTTTGTACTCACATGTTCAATAAACTGGGCTTTACTATACAAATCTGGAATTTGAGTGGATTTAGTCCATTCATATATCTTTGTATGTTCCCTATTCCCATTTTTAGGTACACCTTCTTTTTTGATAGGATTTATCATTTCACTATCTTCTGCTTCAATAATTTGTGTGTATCATTGTCTGCAGCCCTAAAAGGTCTATCATTTTGAAAATCTTTAGTACTAACCTCTAATTCTCTTAAATATAGCTTTCTACGTTTGACTGTATGTTCTACTTCATAATCTGGGTCTGCTACCGAATCATCTGAATCTTCAGACCAGCTTTCACTATCACCGACCTGATTTTCTTGAATATGGGGAGGGGTAACAGTTCTTTTCTGTTTCTTAAGAGACAGTGAATTAATGTTTTGCCCTGATGTAGATGGTACATTTTGATATACATATATATCTAATGGCAGTTTTCAGGTCTTTTTTAGGTACGCAACGTATATTACCGGGACACTTGGTGCTTTTCAGGACGGTCCTGAAAGATTTTTCTATATATCGTATACTTTCAGGACAGTCCTGAAAAGTATCCTTACATATAAATGCGTTTTAGCTGTAATATTTCAGAATATTGACATCAAATATTGGTTCCGTTCCTCACATCTTCTTCATCTTCGACATGTTTGTAACATATTAATGGTTAAGAATATAACTTTATATAACCTAACAATAACACTACACAGATAAATATTTCCTTCTACTAATGAGAAAATGGTAAATGTTTATTCCTATCTCAATTCCAGCTTATCGAATATTCATATGACGATACTGTGATATATATAGGAAACAAGGAATCCTGATAACGTTCTACTCTTGCATATTCTGGAAGACGCAGTTAGAAGTAAGATGCAAACCACCTGCACACGGCAAATGGTACATCACTTAAATGACTGCTAATTACTGTTCAGACATTAATAAGAAGTACGGTTTAGTATTTCTAGTAACTGAATCCCGACACGAACCAACAAGTCGAAAAGAGTCCTAAAAGTTGTCAATGCATTACATGGCATCATGAGATATAACCTCATTGCATTCACGTAGAGTCCTGAAAGCAGTCAATACCTTTCATGACGATCTTGTAAAAATATCTACAATAATACTTTGGCAGGTTCGATAATTTTCGCTTTGCAGCGGTGCTGCCATTTTGTACAAGTAAATTCAGGGTCAACTTTGGTTGCGTTACATTACGCCAGGGGCACACGGTTGAGCCAATTTATTTATAATTGTTTACCAGTTTTCACACAATGAATTTATTTATACATAATTTACTGTACCCATTAAATCCTGCAGCTGTTTCTCGCGTTTTTTAGCAAGTAGAATAGAAGGTGATGCCAATTTAGCATAATAATTGAATGTGAAAATGATACTGGTAGCCAGATTCGTTCATACGACCCTCTGTGAACGAAGTGGATGCTATAGCCATTGTATCAACTAAAGTAAGTGTAAACACATTTATATCTGAGATATATTAACTACGTCTTGGATGCTTGCAAAACTTCACGGGATGGTAAACAGAAGAGTAAGACCAATTTGAATCAACGGCCGATAACGGGTCGTCTTATTTCAAGTGCACAACAAACTCCTGACCAACAGATTAAAAGAGTTCTGAAAGCTGCCAATGCGTCATATGACATTCTGCGATGCAACGGTTCATACCAGGACTGTACTCACATAGAGTCCTGAAAACAGCCATTGCGTCTCTTGACATTCTGCAACACAATGGTTCTTTTTGGGACACTAGTGTCGCAGAGTCCTGAAAACTGTCAGTACATCCCTCTGTGATTCGTGTTGCATCGATGTTACTAATATGTGTAAATGAATTTAACATCAACCTCAGATACGTTACATTACGTTAGGAGCACACGGTTTAGCCAATTTGTTTATTTGTTTCCTCTTTTTGGATTAGTTTATTCATTTGCATTCACTATGTCTACTAATTCCTGCAGCAGTTTTTTGCATACTTAGCGAGCAGAATAGCAGCTGATATCAATTTTCCATAACGACTAAATACAAAATTTTTTAAAATGCACTGGTAACGAGAATCGATCATAGGATCTTTCGTTTAAGAAGCGGGTGCTTTAGTCACTACGCCAACTAGAGATCTTGTTATCGCATTTACATCTGAGATTTATTAGACACGTCTAAAATACTTGCAAATCTTGAAAAATCGATAAATCGAAGGGTAAGGCTCATTCTATTAAACGGCCGATCACTTATGATTTTATTTAAGTTGCACATCAAAGTCCAGACTAACCGACCAGTAAAGTCCTGAAACATGCCAGTGCTCCAAATGACACTCTGCGATGCAAGGGCTCATATCAGGACTCTAGTCCCGGAAACTGCCATTGCATTTCTTGACAATCTGCGATGCAATGGTTCATACAAAGACTCCACACACCTAGTGTCCTGAAAACTACCACTGCGTCTCTTGACATTCTGCAACACAACGGCTCTTTACGGGACTCCAGTGGCGCAGAGTCCTGAAAACTTCCAGTACATCCCGCAGTGATTTGCGTTGCAACGATGCTGCTAATTTGTGTAAATAAATTCTGTGTGAACCTCGATTACGTTACGTTTCATTAGGAGCACACGGTTTAGCCAATTTTTTCATTTGTTTACACTTTTTGGATGAGTTTCTTTATTCATTTGAACTTACTATGCCTAATATTTCCTACAGGAGTTTTTTGTATACTTAGTGAGTAGAATAGCAGCTGATATCAATTTTCCATATCAACTAAATTCAAAATTTAAAAAATGCACTGGTAACGAGAATCGATTGTACGAACTTTCGTGTACGAAGCGGGTTCTTCAGTCACTACGCCAACTAGAGCTCTTGTTAAAGCATTTACGTCTGAGATATATTAGGTACGTCTAGAATACTTGCAAATCTTGAGTGATCGACAAATCGAAGTATAAGGCTCATCCGAATGAACGGCCGATCACTTGTCATTTTATTTCAGTTTCACGTCAAACTCCAGATTAACCGATCAGGAAAGTCCCGAAAGCTGCCATTGCTCCAAATGACATATTGCGATGCAACGGTTCATGCCAGGGCTTCACTTACATAAAGTCCTGGAATCTGCCATTGCATTTCTTGAGATTCTGCAGTGCAATGGTTCGTTTCAGGACTTTATTAAAATGAAGGTTTGAGAACTACCCATACGTTCCCAAATATTATGGGTTGCAGTGGTGTACGTCGGCACTGTACAATGATGGTTACTCTGATGTTAATTAATTACTGATCAGATGGAAATTGAATGAAAAAGTCGATCACGCTTTATTCGCGAATTGGAACGCTGTAATTAGTGTGGAATTGACACGTAATTATAGTTCATCTCTTGGGCTTGTAAGACCTCTTCAATGAGCTGCAGTAAAAATAACAGTCGTACTACTTTGGTTTTAATATGGTTTCAATATGTTTCCCTTTGAAAATATCAGATCGAATAACAGTGATTGTCTACGCGTTGCGAGTGATTTGTAGACGACTGACAATGGTTAGTGGATAATGGTTCTCCAGATTTCGATGAGAAATGCTATACTGTGTTTCCAGTTCCGACATAAACCACCAGATCCAGAAAATTCCTGAATCTTCAAATGCATTTCGTTACATCTTGTGATGCAACGGTTCTATTCAGGACTCTGCGCAGAGAGTCCTGAAATGTGCACGTGTGTATCTTAATGTTTTGCGATGTAACGGTACTTATTGGGACCCTATATATACAGAGACCTGGAAACTGCCAATTCGCTCCGCGACTTTCGGCGATACAACGGTTCTTTTCGGGATTCCGTTGAAATTGAATTGTAAAAACTACCAACACCTTTTCTCTCATATTCTGCGATGCCGTAATTCATATTGGGAATCTTTTAGCATAGTGTCATTAGAGTAGCAGTTACATTCCGCGTGTGTTGTGTCTTTAATACCATTTGCATTCCCGTACCGCGTTACTGTCCCGAAATCTGCCTATGTATACAGAGTCCTGAAAACTGCCAATAGTTCACGGGTGTCCTGAAAAATGCCATTAGGTACGCCTTTTCCTGTATATTCGTGAATAATCAATTTTTTACGAAAATTTCTGCTCACTATCTGTCAGTGTTCCACCTTTTTCAGAAATAAGTCGCAAAATCTGTCACTTTTTACTGTCCTGAAAACTGCCATAAGACATATATATATATATTGCTGGGATAATACTTTCCCGCAACACAGATTGCGAACCTACCGCACTTTGCATTAACTCCAAAAGATGGCAGCACATTTGAGGGGGTCAGCGGAAAAGTGGTACAAGTCGCAATTTGGATTATTTGAGTTAACTGCAAAAATGCATGGTTAAAGTAAATATCTGTTTCGAAAAAAAATGGTATTAGTGTATAATGGTATGGTTGCCACTTATACCACTTTTTTTTCTAAACAGATATTTACTTTAACTACCGCATTTTTGCAGTTAACTTAAATAATCCAAATGGTGACTTGTACCACTTTTCCACTGACCCCCTCATTTATTAGAATTTATATTCATCTTGTGGAGTATTAGTTTCCCATTAAAACATCAACTAGGAAATTTAGGCCTGGTGGGAAACTATTCTCCCAGTACAACTTAAAGGGTTAACAAATACCTGGCTGTGAACATTGGTCTACCAAGCGGGTCGCATCCTCGAACATAATATTTTTTATGATGTTTATATCAGTTTAAAATCAAACATTTTAGTTGAAATATATTTAATATTATATTGATGTGATAAGTTTGTATACAATCACAAAGGGATCTTACGGTGAATTTTGTTATTATAAAATATGGCAAACATAAATGTGGTTTATCCACACAACTATCACAGAATGTTGCAACTTTTACAGTACAGTTTTTTGCCGATTAGAAATCTAAATTTTTAACGTTTTTTTCGTAATAAATTTTATAGCTCCTTCATATCGAATTAAAGTTTCCTTCCTTTTTTTTCTCATTACGTGACGATTTCTTCTTAGTCTAATGGGTAGAGAATTATTATTATTACAAGACATCAGTGAAGTAGTAATTGTCGCATCAACGGCACGCGAATAAGTTGACATGCGTCATTTTTATAGGAATAAGTTTTATAGCATAGTGTTATACATTAGAGAGCGCTTGGCACTTCCGGGCAGCGGGCAGTAGACACTGACCCGCTCGCGGGGGATTGGTGCGGCGGATCGTCGAGCACGTCACGCCGCGCCAATCAGGGGACTGCCGCCGATCGCCCACACCCGGCCGTTACCGGCCAATAGGGACCGATAACGGACCCGCTAACCGAGCGCGCTAGGTATATAAGAGCGTACGCGGAGTCTATCCCGATTTCCCTCCGCGCTATTGACACCCGTCTTCCACCCGAGATTAGAGCTCTTATAGCCAAAAAGAGAAGAATTCGCAGACACCTGCAACGCACAGGCAACCCCGCCCTCCGCCCCCATCTAAACTCTATAAAACGCGACCTTAGGGCCGCCCTCCAGTCCTTTCGGAAAGAAAAATTCAATAAATACATATCCATAGCCGAATCAAGCCCCAGAAGTTGCTGGAAAGTTATCAAGTCCCTCAGGAACAGACAGCCTTATTCCCCTCCTCTCCTAAAAGACGGAATCGCCGACGCTGTAGACAGCGCGAAAAGGTAAATATCTTCGCTGAATCCCTCAGGGAACAATGTTCCCCGTTTCCTACCCGCGATAAATTCGCCTTTTTTCATACCACTATAACAGAAGCCGACACTACCCTACTACCATCTTGGGTGTCTTGACGAAGATTCCCCTCCTCGCCCGTTCTTCAAAAAAAAAAGTAGCAGGCACTCAGGCGTCGAGGGAGACGCCTAGACCCGACTTCTCTCAGTCCTTTTCAGGGCTCCAGCAATAGAGGACGCAAGGACACTCATCGGTTTTTGCTCTCCTCGTCTTCCCCTTCCGCGGTGCCTTTGTGCCTTTCCCTCGACCGCGGCGCATTCGCGTCTTGTCTTTTCCTTCCGCGGCGCCTTCGCGCCTTTTCCCTCGACCGCGGCGCCTTCGCGCCTTTTCCCCGACCGCGGGGCTTTCGCGCCTTGCCTTCTCCTTCCGCGGCGCCTTCGCGCCTTTCCCTCGACCGCGGCGCCTTCGCG
This sequence comes from Xiphydria camelus, assembly GCA_963678675.1. Taxonomy (NCBI): domain Eukaryota; kingdom Metazoa; phylum Arthropoda; class Insecta; order Hymenoptera; family Xiphydriidae; genus Xiphydria; species Xiphydria camelus. The sequence continues at coordinate 15,456,288 of OY783198.1, forward strand.
CCTTTTCCCCGACCGCGGCGCCTTCGCGCCTTTCCTTCGACCGCAGCACGTTCGCGCCCTTGTCTTTTTCCTTCCGCGGCGCCTTCGCGCCTCCCTCCTCGACCGCGGAGCCTCCGCGCCCCTTTCCGTTCCCCTCACGCGCGTCAATTTGGCGCCCAACGTGGGGCTCTCTTCTCGAAAGAGGAAGAACGAAGGAACCGCAGCGGCAGTTCCCGAACTTACACGACCTGAGAATGCCACATCTCAGCCGGACACCCGGATCCGGACGCCTTACAACTGACCGTCCGCGAACACAGGGTATAACCAACACTTCCGGGAGTGAAACTAACCCGGTGGCGCCCAAACCCCTTCGACAAAAGGACATCACCAGAAGAACGATCAACCAAAACCTCGAGCAGGAGCGCTTGGGTTCCCGGAGGAAGCGCGGAGGCAAACAAGTCCGCGCACGCCAACAAGCAGCATTCATCAAGAAAGCGGCTGCAAGACAACCCGCGTGGGCCCTCCGTACGTCTGGAAGCCATGGGAAGCTAACCCAAGGATTAAACCAGATCACCCCCGTACCACTTCCGTCCCAGGACAATAGATATTTCACCGACGCGGCACTAATACCCCCAGCCGAGACCTTGAGCAAACCTCACGCCCTGGCAGGACTGCCAAGTCCATTCCGGATCATGACAACGACGGGGGTTACCCTCCTGTCCCCCCTACCGCCAACTCCCGGGAAGGAAATTGAGGAGTTCCTTACCCACTGTGCGGGGCCAAACAACCAACGGATCGTCAAGCACCTTCAATTCTAAGCCACACCACTGGACCTCAACAACAACGATCACGTCCCAACATCTCAGACGAAATGTGTCCGGTAGCCACGATCTATGGCTGCCGGCCACGGCTTCGCAGGCGCGAAGCCCGTTCCTTGGGAGAGGATCAACCTCAAGGGAGCTCCGGCGGCGAGACACCCGCCGAGACTTCCATAGCAGTGGTCCTTTCCCCGCCATCTTTGATAAGAAGCCCCTTCAAAGGAACTCGGTAGCCACAATCTGTGGCTGCCGCCCACCGCTTCGCGGGCGCGAAGCCCATTCCTCGGGAGAGGATCAATCTCAGGGGAACTCGAGCGGCGAGACGACCACCGAGACCATCACAACAGTGATCGCTCCTCAACATCTCAGACGAGATGTCCGGTAGCCACGATCTATGGCTGCCATCCATGGCTTCGCAGGCGCGAAGCCCGATCCTCGGAAGAAGATCAACCCCAGGGGAGTTCCGGCGGCAAGACACCGCCGTGACCACCGCAGCAGTGGTCCCTCCCGCCATCTTTTGATAAGAGGCTCCATCAGCATAAGTTACACCTACTGCTATTATTATCACCATTAGTATAAGAGTTACATCTATTATTACCATTAATCGCGGACGCAAGGCCGATCCTCGGAAGAGGATCAATCTCAGGGGAGCTCCGGCGGCGAGACACCCGCCGAGACTACCACAGCAGTGGTTCTCCCCCCCCCCCCTGCCATCTTTGATAAGAGGCCCCGTTAGTATAAGTTGCATCTATTAATATTATTACCATTATTATTATCATTTCCTGTACTCTATTTTTTTTAGCTAGTAATCATTGATCTCTAGAATAATCCGTTAGGAATAATTGTAGCATGGAAGTAAAATCCGGGCTAAGTGCAAAAAAGCAAGTTTTGAGATATGCAGTTCTGAAAGCAAGCAAGCAAGCAAGCTTTGCAGCAAGCAAGATTCTTGTGGCAATTATTTGAACTAGATTTTGAAGGATCTAGACATAGCCCATTTTTTACAGCGTATTGGAGTTGTCACATAGTCCACTTTTTAGCACTTAACTCAATTTTTCATATTCTGGCACTTAGCTCGGATTTTACTTCCATGTTACAATTAGCGTAAGTTCTTCCTCATTACTTTATGTACATAATTCATAACGGCGCAAACTAGAGCTCCAACCTCTGCGACGGTTGGTAGCCTGAGTAGGGGGGAGTTGACATGCGTCATTTTTATAGGAATAAGTTTTATAGCATAGTGTGTTATACATTAGAGAGCGCTTGGCACTTCCGGGCAGCGGATAGTGGACACTGACCCGCTCGCGGGGGATTGGTGCGGCGGATCGTCGAGCACGTCACGCCGCGCCAATCAGGGGACTGCCGCCGGTCGCCCGCACCCGACCGTTACCGGCCAATAGGGACCCATAACGGACCCGCTAGGACCGAGCGCGCTAGGTATATAAGAGCGTGCGCGGAGTGTAGCAGGCACTCAGGCGTCGAGGGAGACGCCTACCGTATGTATCATCCCAAATTAAACAAGCAGATATACCGACATTGCCGAAACTTTACCGACGGTCAAGAATTTTATAGTTAGAGTTGGCTTGAGAAGAGTGTGCTGTGTGTGCTGCGTGAGAGCGAAAAGTGTCAAACGTCTGATTTCCCGATAGCTGTCAATTCGGAAAATCGAAGTATTGAATAATAGACGAAACACTTCGATCTTTCAAAGTGACTAACCGAAACACGATATGTGCAGTTAAAACACATTGCAGTCGAAAAATAATAACTACCACGGCGCGTGGGGTGTATACGCTTGAATGAAAAGCCCAGCGTGGGGCGCATACGCCTCATGTGGCAGGGAACGTGTTAAAAACCATTTCGAAGAGACCTTATTCGCTATGTGCGTTACACGTCGCGACATCTGTTGTTATAAATGTCGCGAACTTCTTAGCTAGATAATACGTCTACTGTATAGCAAAGGAGTGAAAATTGAAGAATAATTGTTGATGTTAATGCAATATAATTAGTTTTTGAAGGCAATACTTTGTGATATAAGAATATTTATCGATTTTGCTGCAAAAAGGTAAATTCGATATTCAATTCTTTGTGTATTTAGCATAATACTACAAATTTAGAGGTTAAGAAAACGTAAACACTGGATTACGAAATTGATGTAATTAAAAATTCTAATCATATGAAGTTTTATTAAAATTCATTTGAGAAGGAATGAAGACGATTTAGAATAATTTATTTTATAAGTTTGAAAAAGGAAGTCTGAAATTTAGCTAAGTAAAGTTCCGCAATTCTCCAATTCGGCGCGTACATTAGTTCTTCATTTCCCCCACTAGTCTGTTGCACAGTCCGAATTTATAAAAATTAGAAGCACAACTCACTTGAAGTCCAGCCTCGCTTGCTCCCATTACGACGATCGCATACTCGGGAACATTTGGTGCGACGATGGCGATGGTGTCGCCTGGATTCAGTTTGTTTTTACGAAGAGAAGTGGCGAATCTGCCGCTTAATTTTCTTAGTTGACCGTATGTATACGATCTCCTTGTATCCGTGCAAATCTATGACAAAATTGAAATATATTTTTATGGTAAGTATAGAAGTCTATATACGAGGAAAAATTATTATTCTATTGCTTTCAACATTGTCAATGAAACGAATAGTTTTCTACTGGAACTCTAGCCTTAATTCTACGCTATCTCATGCGGTAATTAAATTACGAATTAATGAAATGAAACCAAAAGCCGTGTGTGGGTGTAGACACGCGTGGGAGCGTGGCTGCACCTATTGTTAGTATAAAAGTATAATAATTTACGAACGCTCTCTCTATGGTGGTGTATAATTTCCCCATTTCCACTATACCATCAAATTGTTATTTAATTGTATTCTCTAGTCGCACTACTGATATTCTTCTTTAATATTGCGACAAACTTCAAGGATGGATTCCTTGGATGAAAATAAGAAATAAAAGTTCCTATGAACAAGGGTCCGGAAACGCTGAGTTTCGGAATTGCATTTTTAAACGGCTTATCAAAAAAAAAATTAAAACGCAATGACGCATCCCTTCTTCTGAAATGATATTTAATACTCCTAAAAAGATCCTATAACAAAAAATAAATAAAATGGAAGCTCTGCAAAAATTATATAAGTATTTCCTATTATTAGTATAGAAAATTTGTATAAAAATGAACACCCTGTTTCTCCGAAACTTAGTGTTTCCGGACCCATGTTCATAGGAACTTTTTTTCTTATTTTCATCCAAGGAACCCGTCCTTGAAGTTTGTCGCGATATTAAAGAATCACCCGGTATTTATACTTATATATACATATATATCTCCCTCTCTTTCTCTCTCTTTCTATCTTTTTGTATAACCATGAACCATTGATATCATTAAGGGGAAATATCTAGTCAGAAGCAAGAAATGAGAAGGTTCTTTGTGAATTTTTGGTGTCTTTATTAAACAACCGATTAATGCGAAATTATAAGGGCTCATTGAACTTGTCTTCAGGTGCAAATAAACATTTTTTATTTTAATTTTTTTAACAAAATGGCGGCTCAGCAGTGCACGGAACGAACGTCAATTTTGTGTAGGCGTCCCGCGGCTAGCAGTAGAAGTCCTCAACGAACGTATATGGAATAATAAGAAAATTTCTTTCATGATATACACGAGTATAGCTACAGAAGTACACATGGATATTCAGAAATCTTGATTTTTTAAAATTTGGGAGCACTGAAAAAAAAACGAATTTTCGACTAAATAATCGGCTTCAATTTGTCTCTAACAATCGTAATTGTTTATCAAATTCAAAAATCGTCTATACTTCTCTAGATAATCTATCTAAGAAGGTACAGCCAAAATTTCAAGTCAATCGGATAAAAATTACTCGAGTTCTACTGCTAGCCGTTTTTGAAAACATGGCCGAGTCGAAGATTTTGACCTGTTCCATTCTGAATAGACCTGCTTTAATGTCTGTTTAGACCTGGGTAGACCTGGTAGAGTCTTAAGGCGCGTCCTGACTGAGTCGACAGTGTCGATCGACACTGTCGATCGACACTTTTGACTAGAATTTGTCGACCGGCATGTCGACTGGTTTGTCGGTAAACATCAAAGGGTAGTCGAGTCGACGGGTCTACAAGGCCCGACCCTCCGGAGGTATGTTCCGACCCTCGGCGTAAACGGGCCCCCGGTTAGATTGGTCTTTCCGGACGGTCATCTATTGAATTCGTCATTCTCTCCTTTACAAGACAGATTTAGTATTCCACGCATAACGGTATCGATTAAAATTTTCGGGGAATGTGCGGGACTGCAAGCGCATTTGCCGCTTTCGCCAAAATATATCGTTTGCTAGTGAGGTATTCAGATCGCGGTGCTATCGAACGGTACGAACCGATATTCTGAATTCCGTCTATCGTGCGATGGAACACGAATAAAAAAATAAGCATTCAAGCATGAGCCAAGTAATTTAGTGTCTACACGAAGCGAACAGTTTGGGGCGGCCTTTGAGCATCGCCAAAAACCGTACGCCGTACGCCGACCGTTATCGCACCGCTGCCGAAACAACCGCTCGCCTTGCCGAACCCTCTGCGTTCGACTCGACTACCTTTGATGTTTACCGACAACTCGTGGAAAACCAGTCGACATGTCGATCGACAAAATATGTCGATCGACCAAGTCGACTGCCGCGTCCTGACTGAGTCGACAGTGTCGACCGACAGTGTCGATCGACAATGTCGACTCAGTGAGGACGCGGTTTTCGATGTTCTGGTCGACAGTGTCGATCGACAGTGTCGATCGACACTGTCGACTCAGTCAGGACGCGCCTTTAGAATACCTGTAAAGGGATTTTCCTCTAAAACGCACACACACACACACACACACACACACACACACACACACACACACACACACACACACACACACCACCTGAGTTGTCCTGATATGTAAATATGGCCTTCACTGTCCTTAATAAGTCGGATATATTCTTTCAAGCTAGTCGATGTCCTAACACGTGCTGTTTAGCTCTTTTTCGTATAATTTAAAATTCATAGATAATCAATTAAACATTCTGAACGGAAAATTATTTATAGGTAGCCTTGAATTGAAAGGAAGAGGGGGGATGTATTAGCAATTTTATTAATTCCTCTCTCTATAATGTTGATAAATAAATAAATAAATAAATAAAAATATACACATTTTTGTGAATGAATAAAATATAAATAAATAAAATTAAAATTTAATTTTCTTCATTGAAAGAGGAATTATTACAGCGGGAAAGGGAAGGAGTGAGGAATATGATGTTCCTATTTTCTCAACTCATTTCCCTTTCAACGAAAAGAATATAATAAAAATCTGACTTAAAATTTACTATCATTTTCATAAATTAAGTTATTTAATACATTTAGTGGTTTTCAAATAACAATTAATTAATAGGAAACTTGCCTGTGTCAGATTTTTAAATACTTTTGGTATTTATCTACTCTTTAAACCTTAACAATAGGTATTTGTAAAAAAGAAAATGATCAGTTATCTTGTTTAAATATTTTGTGATAATTTATGTTTAATTAAAGTTTGACATGTGGCGACCCGTCATGCTTTGGCGGCCTGGCGGCGGTAAATTACTATATAAGAGGACCACAGGGCGTCTAAGGTAGGATCCCTCTAAACTCGCACACGCGTCTTTCGGGCCTGCGGCCCCATCTAGCGGCACGGCCCTTTATTATGTTTCTATGTCTTCCACCCCCACACTTCATCTTCTATTTGGTTCATAACCCCCGGGTTGGTAACTACGAGGAGGGGTTTAGTCGGTAAAAATCCGACGCTACCCTAACAACATCTCGGGTGTCTTCGAAGATTTCCCTCCTCGCCCGTTCTTCAAAAAAAAAAAACAAAAAAAAAAGTCTAAGGTAGGAGTCGGCCTAGCCTTACTGTCGAGTTCATAGGCCGATTCCGAGTCGAAATGGCGAACGTAATTTTCCCATATGTATACGGTGCACATGTAAAAGACTCATGCACCGTCGGCAAATACTGCCGAAGGTAAATGTCGCTTGTTGCGTTTCTTATGGGACATGCGGTATACGTGGGAGGAAGGGGAAAAGGGTGGGGGAAACAAATTTCAGAAGGTCTTAGACCTGGTTAGTACCTGCAATAGGATAATAACGGCTTTCCCAGGTCTATTGTGAAAAGTCCGTGTTAGACCTGTCTGCATCTGATATTCACCGTAACTAGGCTATGAAAGGACAAGCATGGTTTACTTTCTATATTTCCCTAAGACCTGGTTCATTCCATTTAGACCTGCAAACGTTCATTCTTAGCAGGGCTTACCAGTTCAAAATATTCGACCCGGGGAATGATTCATTTGGATTTTGGGTGAATCCTCCCAAGCAGCAAGACAAAAGGTCGTCTGTACTGAGGTCGTCGTAAATTGGTTTTATCGCATTGAAAACATCGTCGTGCATTGCAGGGACGTGTGTATAATCATCGATTGTACCTGAAGCTTGCGCTTGTTGCCAAGAGCACCACGACGTTCTTCCAGTCGTACATTTATCGTGTTGCGGGTTGTCGTCGGTTGACATTTTGTGTTCTGTTGTTGCATAAATATCATTTCGCATTTTTTCAACCGATTCCGGATTTCTTCTGATTGCAAGGCCGTAATAAATAGTCAATTCATCTATGAGTTTGCCAGTCAATTTGCCACGGCCTCCCAGACTTTTAGTGTTTTTCTTCACTAAAATGGCTATTCAGCCAACGTATGTTCAATATTTGCTTCAAACTACCAATTATCACTATCTGTACCTCATTTAGGAACTAAAAGGGGTACCTTCGCACCGCAGGTACCGAGTAAAAGGGGCGAAACTCACTCTGAAACTCAATTTGCCATTTCCAAGCGTTCGGACTTGCTTCAAAAATTCGTCTTTTACGAACACTTAAAATTTTTTTCAACAATGGACGATGTCAGACATTACTCTTGACATGTTTTTACGCCATTTAAGCCAATAAAAGAATGGAAAAAAATTCCCACTAGATATTACCCCTTAACTCATGGACGAAGTCTTATTTACGCATGATTTGTCTCTACTGATATTTGAAGCATAAGCTGACTTTTTTAGTAGCATTTATCAAATGTTAACAAAAAAACGATTACTTCGATTTATAATTGATTCCTCTTCTTATCATTTTTAGCTGTTGAAGTCGCGATTTTTTGTGTACTTTATTGTATTATTTGACACAGAGTATTCGATGAAAAGGCTAACAATAAGTAAACGCATCGCGGAAGACAAAGACTACGTGAATAAATACATTTCATAAGTTTCTAATTTAAGGCTATAGTAAAATCTCAGCGAAATCCTCGGTAACTGCTAAAATAACCCTGTTTTACAGGGTTGCTTGATTTTTGATATAAGTACTTTCTTCTTCTTCGGATAATGCAGGTAACTAAACAGGTATTTAGGTCACTAGCTATGTACCTCATCGTAAAGCGAAAGGGGTGAAGAGGAACTTTAGCCAGCAATGGCAAAAATGGAATATGTATGTAATATTGTATAAATTGGTTGCGATAAATATATCGCCAAAATTTCGGTGAATAATCTAATCATTCCTTTGTGCCCTATTTCTTCTCATACCAGAATAAGTGGTTTGAAATAAACGAAGTCGAAAGGGACTTGTATTTGAGCTGTTCTATTTTGGGTAGTCAATATTCGAAGAAAAAGTTCAAATTTTCTCGACTCAAAATATTATTAGTGAAGCTTTTCAAGAACCGTTTTTTTTTTCAAATCATTTAACATTTTATTGTATTTCTAATGCAATGAGTTTTATGGAGAAAATGTGGTGTTACTGTTTTGCAAAAAGCTTCCAATTTTGGCAATTACACGCGTTATGTGAAATTACCGTAGGTGAGCGCGGTTGTATTTAAAAAATTTTAACATCTGTAGCGATACGAACCATCAAGCTCTGTCTTTTCTGACATGGAATAATCCAGATATGTAAATACAAGGTTAAGTCATTCATAGCTTATCAATAGATGCTGTAAGTTTTTATCAGAGTTAACCATTCAAATCTATCGCGATGAACAACTCGACGGAATCTAAAATGTGCATTCGTTTTATATATCTAATATGCTTCTCATTATCAGTCGGTCCCTAAGCTAAAACGTCTAATAGTTTTATGAAGCTACTTTTATACGAGGTGTTTCTACTACCTGGGAAAAAAAGATTTCATATAATCAGATCAAATTATATTTGAACCATTAGATATAATCAGATCTGAAATGTGTCTCTGTCTAACCTGATATGATCAGGTATGACCATTTTTGGTTATACCACATGAGGCTAAATTTACTCGTTAGTAAATAAACTTAAATCATTATTATCTCATTATTTATGAACTTCTGGCCTATATTGATATGACTTTGTTAAAGATAAAAATTTAATCTTTAAACAAGTATTCTCTACTAATGTGACCAAAAGCTCATAAATACTGATTGAAGCTTCATTCCTGACGAGTAAGTTTAGCCTCATATGATATCTGATTATACATGTATACATACCTATGATGAAAATGATGAATAATTATACAATATATGATCATATCGTCTCCTTCCTGCAAAAAGTCACTAACTAACATTTATCATCAACTGACTTAGGTAGTTTCTGCTCTATAATATCGGTATTATATTTCGGTTAATAACTTTTTATGATGCGCGCATGCTCACTTCCAATGCATTTAGCACTTAGTGAGTTTTACCATTTAAAGATTTAATAAAATTAAGCTACTCTAGGTCCAGTTAGGTGAATTTTACAAAATATGTTAGTTAGTGACTTTTTGCAGGAAGGGGACGATATATAGGGTGATTCAGAAATAAGTGGCACAAATTTAATATGTCATAGATCTTGTCGAAATATGAAAAAAAAGTTAAATTAAATTTTTTTCTACGCCTCACCGTTTAGAATATACAGGGTGTTAATAGAAGGCATTTTAAACATTTATTGTAAAGTTTTATAAAATGTATTAGGTATTAGTTGTGTTAAAAAAAGTTGTTCCTTTAAAATTTCATTATGTATTTTGAATAAAAATTGAGTTCTCTTATGATTTTGTTATTTTATTTAACACCTCTAAGTGTCTGGGACAAATTTCTTAGGCATTTTAGTACGCTACGACAGAGTAAACTGCAAATATCTTGAAAACGAATGGATTTATGAAATAAAACAAGTGTGCGTTTTTGGTGTTAAAAGGTTTTAAAAAGAAATTTATTTCGTCAAAAGTCACATATGGTGTAGCACAAAAAAGTTAAGACATTTATAATAACATTAAGATTTGTATGTGACGCCCTCTATAATATTCAACAAAAGAGTCATCAAATTTCGATTCCTTGTCCCAAAAAACCCCTGTATACCAAATTTTGTAAAATTATTTTGCGCCCATCACAAGATATTATTAACAAACTTTTTAAAACATTCAATTTTAAAACCCTGTATATTCTAAACGATGAGGCGTAGAAAAAAATTTCATTTAACTTTTTTTCATATTTCGAAAAGATCTATCACATATTAAATTTGTGCCACTTATTTCTGAATCACTCTGTATAATCAGATTTTAGATTTGTCTCATCTTTTTCAAGCTACAGATCTGCAAAATGACAAAACAAATATTTTTACGGTGCAAGTGGATACCAACGACAATTCGACAATATACCTACGGGTCAATTCGATACTTTTTTGAAATCAATAATAACTTGTATTTTGTTCTTCAATTTTTTACAATTGAACATATAAGAATGTTATTTTATCAAGATAGTGGTATGAAAGTTAAATATATATTACCTGTTAAGGAGTTTCGAGACCATTTATCTATCTAGGGGATCAGATGAGATTTCTATTGTATTCCTGCAGGCTTTTAACTTCTAAAAATTAAAATATGAGAAATAATAATCTTTATTTTATAAGAAATTAATAAATGTTATCAATGAAACATTTATTATTGATATCTCAATGTAAATATAAATTTTTTATAACATGTTTTAACATCAATTTTTACGATTATTTATATCGTAAATAAACCGTTGAAATCTGGCAACTACGCATTATTTTTAGGTAAAACTTTTTTTTTAGTAGTCAACACTGAAATTTACTAGCCCTGAGTATAGGAAAATGTCAACATGTGTAATGTGCGCTAGGTCCGTAGCTCAAGTGGTGCGGACAAGCGGTCAAAATGCGCAACTTTTGGAGGAGTCATCCACTCATATCGTGAGGCAGGAGTCAACCTAGCCTTTTTAACAGATATAAATATTAAAACTATTGAATATTAACAAGTATTCATTTATATAGCGTATTAAGCTTACACTTTTAAATTCTATTCAAACTACGCGCCATTCAACATACGAGCAACGTTGCCATGTTTATGTGTTGAAACTGCTATTTTCCATTTTTATGCATATTTTAATTGAAATAAATAAATAATGACATTGAGAAAGTTATTAATTTTAGTATCATCGTGAAGCTTAAGATTTTATGAATATCAATAAAAGTTTTTAATACTAATGGTAACGTTTTATTGACTTAAAACCAACATTTATTACAACTCCTCCATATACTACCATGTAAAAAAGACTGTCTTTAATAATTAAATTCACGAAAACGGTACAGAGAATCGACTTGAAATTTTAACAGAAAGCGTATTTAATATTCATTAATTGATCCACAAAATTTTAAATTTTTGGTAAAATGCTTTCAGTTTGGTCTCGAAACTCCTTAAGGTATTTCCATGGTTTTGCGTTTTTCTTACGAATCTCATGAAATTTTGCCAATCAAAAGACTGAAATATTACCCATCGATTCCCAAAATTTCAAAACGCTGAGCCATGTAGTTTAAAAGAAAATGTTAATTCAAAGTAGCATTTTCTACACTGACTTTCAATGGCTAACATGTAGAAAGACGGTACCTCAGTGACGTTTTGAGCTATAACTGCAGAACCAATCTTACAATGTTAAAGAAAAACTAACGGCGAATAAAATGATATTGTAGGATTATGTTCACAAAAACTGGAAGTGCTGAGCCATATAGTTTCAGAGAAATTATAACTTAAAAACTGAGATTTTTCTTGACACTGTAAAGTGGTGGGGACGAGTAACGATGATATGGCAACAGTGCGCACAGCTGATTTAGCCCTCTCCTGTGACTATGGGACTCAGTAGTACTTTTGCTACCGGAGAGGGGATAGCCAGTGGCATGGCGCGGCAGCCCCCACTACGGCACGTAGTGGCAGGCACATAGCGGTATTCTAAGGAGAGAGAAGCACTGTTGCCACGATTATCGGGCCAGGCAGTGTATATGTGTGAGGTACATTTGTACACAGGAGGTCTCTGTGTAGCAAGGAGCTCAGAGTACAGAGTTACTCAAAAGTTTCGTTCGTGCGTAATACAGTTTGTGATCAGTTGTACTGTCCTGAAGCAAAAAATTTGAATACGACTGTCACCATTGAAATACCTTAAGAAAGAAAATGTGTTCATGTTAATTAAAGCAAATGATGTCAGTTTCATACCTATGTAATGTTATCAGAGTTTACGATTACATATATGTACCTAAGCGTCTGAATTTATTTTTTTTTTAAATTAAACTACAAATTTGTCTCGAATTTGTTATTATAGTAATAATAAAATTTGATGTTTCCATAAACCGTTTATCTTTCTTTTAGTTTAAGTGTAGAAAATATACAAACCTTCATGAGTCATATTTTCGAGACAAACTAAAAATTCAGATCTAATTATATGTTTCACTAGCCGTACTCTGCCACGCGTTGCTGTGGCTCAGTCTGATTAAATGAAAAAGAAAGAAAAGAGAAATAGTCCAGTCAAATGGGGAGCTAAAATGGGGTCTACCTTACATTAAATCGGGGAGTTTTGAAATTTGGCATATTTGTTCAGTTTTACGTCCTGAACAACATACTAAGTTTGCGACATCGTACTGTTGTGGGAAACGCCGCCATTTTAACAAAATGGCGGCAAAAATAATTTTTTTGGTATTATCACCTTTTTGGTTGCTTCCATCCAAAAAGTACTTATCACCGAAATTCCGATTGACGAGGAAATCGAAGATGAAACCCAGACCGCCGTTAACTATCTTTTCGCTACTGAAGATGGTGAGGAAGAGGAGAATACCGAAGAGGCTGCCGAAGAGGAGGATATCGAAGAGGACGATGACACTCAACCAATCCCAAAAATTGACATTGATCAACCTGGTCCTTCTAGAGCAGCCAAACGATCAAGAATTATTTAAAAAGACACTTATGGAGTAGGCCTACTGGGGAAACCACAATAAAAAAAAAACGCGCCGTTTACTCTACCTCATGGTGGTGTGGAACGAGTATAATTGATTACTAGTAGATAATTTGTAAATAATAAGTGCAATTTCCTGTGAAAAGGGCGCGTTTTTGCGATTTTAAGAAATATGCCTCACTTTGATATAATATAGCTCAGAAACCATTTGTTTAATAAAAAAAATATTTCAGACGAAACTTACAGAGAATTGAGTCCTCTACAATTTTTGTAATAGAGATAATACCAAAGAATTGATTTTCGCCGCCATTTTGTTAAAATGGCGGCGTTTCCCACAACAGTACGATATCGCAAACTTAGTATGTTGTTCAGGACGTAAAACTGAACAAACATGCCAAATTTCAAAACTCCCCGATTTAATGTAAGGTAAAACCCCCCATTGACTGGACTAAAAGCATACGTTTCTAATATGTTTAATTTCACAATGCTTGTGGGTATACAATATTTTTTTTATAACACGTGCATCGAAAGTGGTGCTTTTCATGCTAGTTTTACGGGACGAAAATAGCAAATTGCACGCTAGGATAGAAAAGTTGAGCTCGCGCATGCGCAGTTTATATTTGCTTCACTTTCGTCCCTTGGGTGAATTTTCGTTCACTTTCGTCCCTGAAAACTAGCTTGAAAAGTACCACTTGCATTCACTTGTTATAAAAAATATCGTGTGCAACACGGACCAAAGTTGGCGCCGACGAGTGTGATTGCAGCCCTCGCTTCGCTCGGACAGCAAACTTCACACTCGTCGGCAATCGCCAACTTTCAGCCCTTGTTGCACAATATACTATTTTATAATACGTGCATCTCGAAAGTGGTGCTTTTCATGCTAGTTTTACCGGACGAAAATAGCAAATTGCATGCTAGGATAGAAAAGTTGAACTCGCGCATGCGCAGTTTATACTTGCTTCACTTTCGTCCCTTGTTTGAATTTTCGTTCACTTTCGTCCCTGAAAACTAGCATGAAAAGTACCACTTGCATTCACTTGTTATAAAAAATATCGTGTGCAACACGGACCAAAGAAGGCGCCGACGAGTGTGATTGCAGCCCTTGCTTCGCTCGGGCAGCAAACTTCACACTCGTCGGCAATCGCCAACTTTCAGCCTTTGTTGCACAATATACTATTTTATAACACGTGCATCGAAAGTGGTGCTTTTCATGCTAGTTTTACGGGGCGAAAATAGCAAATTGCATGCTATTATAGAAAAGTTGAGCTCGCGCATGCGCAGTTTAAACTTGCTTCACTTTCGTCCCTTGGGTGAATTTTCGTTGAATTTCGTCCCTGAAAACTAGCATGAAAATCACCACTTGCATTCACTTGTTATAAAAAATATCGTGTGCAACACGGACCAAAGTTGGCGCCGACGACTGTGATTGCAGCCCTCGCTTCGCTCGGGCAACAAACTTCACACTCGTCGGCAATCGCCAACTTTTAGCCCTTGTTGCACAATATACTATTTTATAACACGTGCATCGAAAATGGTGCTTTTCATGCTAGTTTTACGGGACGAAAATAGCAAATTGTGCACGCTAGGATAGAAAAGTTGAACTCGCGCATGCGCAGTTTATACTTGCTTCACTTTCGTCCCTTGGGTGAATTTTCGTTCACTTTCGTCCCTGAAAACTAGCATGAAAAGCACCACTTGCGTTCACTTGTTATAAAAAATATCGTGTGCAACACGGACCGAAGTTGGCGATTGCGACTCGTGTGATTGCAGCCCTCGCTTCGCTCGGGCAGCAAACTTCACACTCGTCGGCAATCGCCAACTTTCAGCCCTTGTTGCACAATATACTATTGTTATTCCATTGTCTGTGCAGATATAGAGATTGTCTGGTTTGCCGACTCTAGAATACGCAACATATAATTGTCCATGTGAAAAGCAATCCGTGTCTAAATCTAAACCGCACAATTATAAAGATTAGCCCTGAGCTTTGTTGATGGTGATTGCAAACACTAATCGAATTGGGAATTGCATTCTCTTCAATTGAAATAGCATATCCGTTGGAATCATGGGAATGCGAGGAGTGAGGACATCTTCACTTTGAAAGGTCCTGTCAAGATTGTTGCTTCTACGACGTTGCTCATTAATTTTTTTAATGCAAGCCGCGTGCCGTTGCAAAGTGAATTTTTTTTCTGTATTTCGAATCGGACCAAGTGATTCTTGTAGATTGATGTGCACTAAAAACGAATCTAACTCTCAAATTTGCGCACCGAGTCAAGATATCGAGATACTTGAGGTTAAATGTACGAAAACGGGCGATTTTGGCCATTTTCATGGCTCCATTACAATGAAAGTAAAAATTTGTTCTCAATCGCACCTGCAGCATTTGAAAGCGTTGTTTTTGAACTTTTCAATATATTATATTAATTGATAGTTCCTAAACGATTTTATAAAGCCAAATTTAAGTACGACAAATCTAGTGTTCAGGTTCATCGCGCCATGCGCCTAAATGTATGCAACTATAAAAGTGTCGTTTCTAGTGCCACACTTCATTTACTAGCTTGCTACCTGAGTGTATAAAAGCCAATTTTTTATCAAAGATGTAAGATTATCAATTTCTTTGTACGCCATAGTATATAAAATACTACGCGTTTAGACGTGTAGCTGTAGGCATTATAATAATTAATATATTAACCCTGTATTAACCCTTGAAGTCCGGAGTTTCTATAAGAATGCTGTTGCTATATGGTAACGCCAGTCCTTGATGGGTTTATCGCATTTTCTTCTTCTTCCATAGTTTTTTTTTTAATACTAATCTTTATAGAATATGACTTTCCATCGAAATTATAGAAGATGTACTAATACGTCATAGTTTTTGGACACTGATGGAAAGTTTCAGTTCATGTGTGCACATGCGTATAAAAGACCCCGCACAAACCTTATGGGAATTTGGTCCCGGTGGATTTGGCTAGGCTTCACATATTTTGTAGATCTTGACGTTCTGATCAAAAGTTATCATTGCCGCAATAACGAAAAATGGACAGTTTTTGAGAATTGAGACCTTAAAGTTCATACTTTTTGCTTTCCGTCATACGATCTATTGGATCGAAATAATCATGTAAAATCAGGTTTTCTGTGAATTTTGCTAAAAATGACGTATTTTGTAGTTGGTGAGCTAACGATTCAGGTATCACCCGGTTAGACAAAAAATAAGCAGTTCTGGGGGAGGGGGGGGGGAGACTTTAAAGTTGCTGCTTTTTACTCGAAACCATACGCTCTTTTTCAGCCAATTCAAACACGCATTCAAAATCATGTGCGATCTTGTGAGCACGTGTTTGCCTCCATATACTTATGCGCAAGTGTGTGCGTGCGCATAGATATTTATTATAATGCTGATTTTTCTAATTTTTTCCGTGTATCTGCATTGTTTTAGCGCACAAATCTGATGGAAACTGGTTCAGTACTGAAATTCTCGCGTACTTCACATATATTGTAGTTTATGACCTCTCCTGATAAAAAGTTATCATTGCCATAAACTCAAAAAATGTACCAGAACTAAGAGACTTTTAAGTAGTACCTATACCTTTTGCTTGCGATCGTACGCTCTGCTGTATTAAACTAGTTATATTTTGCTCTTAAATCCTGGTGAATATGTCTCACCTGCACGAATATTGCAGGTCATGATCAGCTTTTCAAATGTCACTGTTCCGACAAACGATGGTCGGAATTCTGAATATCGATCCTTAATAATTAGCATCACCGCGATATATATAGCTCGTTAATGTCCATTACCTTTCAACTTCTCTACTGCATGCTGTTTTAGATGCTGGTGATAGACCACCGCAACACAATCCGAATGAAGTAATAGAAATGCTGAATAACGAATAGAAAGCTTTTATCAAAATGTAACCACACTAGAGATATGCGCCAGAAACAATACAATCTTACTCTAATTCAGATATGTCCACGTCGTTGATCCTGGGCAACGCAAAGAGCGGATAACATTGTACACATATGTACATTTGTATACATATGACAAACACATACACAGATGCACACACATGTGTGGATGTGTAGAGGCAAGAACATGTCCATACGACTCGAACCATGTTGCATACATACCGGAGATTGATTGAGTAGAACGTAAGATCGCAAGTAAAAAACGACAACTTTAAAGTCTCCGATTTTCGAACCTGTTTAATTTTTGAGTTTGCATTTATGGTGACATTTGAACAGCTGATCATGACCTGCAATATTCGTGCAGGTGAGACATATTCACCAGGATCTAAGAGCCATAAGACTAGTTTAATATAGCAGGGCGTATGGTCGCAAGTAAAAGGTGTACTACTTAAAAGTCTCCTAGCTCTGATACATTTTTTGAGTATAGACTCAAATAGCGCAATGGTAACTTTTGATCAGGAGGTCATAAAGTACAATATATGTGAAGTACACGAGGATTTCAGTACTGAACTAGTTTCCATAAGATTTGTGCGCTAAAACAATGCAGATACACGGAAAAAAATTAGAAAAAGTTAGAAAAATCAGACATTATAATAAATATCTATGCGCACGCACATACTCGCGCATAAGTATATGGAGGCAAACACGTGCTCACAAGATCGTACATGATCTTGAATGCGTGCTTGAATTGGCTGAAAAAGAGCGTATGGTTTCGAGTAAAAAGCGGCAACTTTAATGCCCGCCCCTCCCCCCCCCAGAACTGCTTATTTTTTGTCTGACCGGGTGATACCTGAATCGTTAGCTCACCAACTACAAAATACGTGATTTTTAGCAAAATTCACAGAAAACCTGATTTTACATGATTATTTCGATCCAATAGATCGTACGACGAAAAGCAAAAAGTATGAACTTTAAGGTCTGAAAACTCAAAAACCGTCCATTTTTCGTTATTGCGGCAATGATAACTATTGATCTGAAAGTCAAGATCTACAACATATATGAAGCCCAGCCAAATCCACCGGGACCAAATTCCCATAAGGTTTATGTACGTCTGCCGTCATCGCTCGCTAATTCTGAGTATTCGAAGTGCTTAATTATCGCGAGTCCCCTTGTCTCCCACGTCATAATCAAGTATCCCGAATGTGAGAGATAAGGGGACTCGCGATAATTAAGCACTTCGAATATGAGAATTTACAAACGACGAGGGCAAACATACATAAAACGTACATAAACTGAACGTATGTGTGAACAAATTTATACGCATGCGCACACAAGAACTGAAAGTGTCTATCAGTGTCCCAAGAACTGTGACGTATTAGTAGGTACCTGCAGCTTCTATCATTTCGATAGAAAGTCATATTCTATAAAAATGAGTGGTATTAAACTATGGGAAGAAGAGGAAGAAAATGCAATTATTAATTGGGCGGTGACCAGTGCCTTTAATTACACGTCTAATATAGGTACATATGGGGCATTCCATGCCAAGTCACCGAGTTTTTGACTCGACCCTCTTCGATTTCGCTCATTTTTTGATGTTTTAGTACCTATTAAAAGCAATTTGTACACCAATTTTTAGCCTTTTATTCCAAATTGTTATTGAGTAATCGAGTTTTAAAATTTTGAAGATTATATGAAGTGTAAAATGATATGACCAAATAAAATATTTTAAATTGATTAAAATAATTTGATCGCTTTCAATAAAATTGTTTTTAATGTTTTTGGACGATATTTAGTCAAGAGAGTAAAATTATAGATAATGTGAGGGGGGGGGGGGGGGGTAGGGGTAGGGTCTAACGCGTGGAAAATAACTATTTTTACGAATTTTTTTTAGAGCTATTGTTGAAGTAGATATATTCTAATGTTTCGCATGTTACAAAGCATCATTCGAACAACATTTTGAAATTTTTTTGTAGAAAAATATTGAGAAATAAGCCACTATATTTCAGCGTAGAATTATCTCAAATCAAAAAATCAAAGCAATTTAGTTAAAACAGATGTTTTTCTAGACCCCTACGTTTTTCTTTTATTTTTTTTCCATTTTTAAATGTTTGATGGTTGTTTGAAGTAAAAATTGCGATTTTTCACGAAAAAATCCGTCATTTTATGCTGTAAAACCCCCTTAATGTAACAAAAAAATAAAAATAAAAACGTAGGGGTCTGGTATGTTATATGTAGAAAGTGTGTACAAAAGTTGAAAAGAATCGGTGCAGTAGTTTTTAAATGACGATGTCCACAGATTTTTAAAACTTGGTTTCGAGAAACGCGTTTAAAGCGCCGTTCTTGCCGCTCCGCAGTATTAGAGGAGCGGAGATTAGGTCTATGACTGAGAGTTTTGCTCTGATTGACTTGAAATTAGGACACAACATTCTTTAAATGTTTTACTACAAGAAAAGGCAATTTAAAAAAAATTTATTTGTAGACCCTACCCCCCCCCCCCTTTAATCCAAAAAGAAAAGGAATTAAATTATCAATAAATTCGATAAAAAATAGAAGAAATTGTGATCACATCTCAAACTGCGGCTTAAAAGTTGCGTAATATGGAGTAGAATTTTGGAAAAATTTTTCAAAAAAATCGAAGGAGTCGGAGTTTTTGAAAATGTCGATTTTAATATTTAAACGTTAATAATCAAGTGATAATTACTTCGAATAATTTTATTTTATTTATTTTCTGAAACTACATTTAAAGACGAAAGAAATGATACCCTACTTTTTATAGATATCGATATTTATTACTAGTCTATCGTTAATTGAATATTTTTTGCTTCCAAATTTAAAAAATCGATTAGTCAATAACGGTTTGGAATAAAAGGCTAAAAACTGGTGTACACGTTGCTTTTAATAAGTACTAAAACATATCAAAAAAATGAGCGAAATCGAAGAGGGTCGAGCCAAAAACTCGGTTACTTGGCATGGAATGCCCTATATAGGGGAGAGGAAGGTTGTACCGCCCAGTAGGTAGGACCGCCCACCTGCATTTCTTTACAACGAATTGAAAAATAAAAATTTTTTGTTTGGAAATTTAAAAGATTCAATACTAATACCTAAATTCAACAAACATTTCCCATTTTTTTCACTCAAATTGTAAAAAATTAACAAAAGATTATCGGTGGAATTCTTATAAGATTTCCCAAGTCCCATTTAAGGTTTTTCATCATTCTAACTATTTATCAACTATATCAAATAATGAAATATCAATTCGTCATAAATTTTGTATTCAAAATACACATCTAAATAATTAAAAAAGCTTTTATTAATTAATATTCATGTTTTTCATGTGATGGACGTACCGTATGTATCATGCCAAATTAAACAAGCAGATATACCGACATTGCCGAAACTTTACCGACGGTCAAGAATTTTATAGTTAGAGTTGGCTTGAGAAGAGTGTGCTGTGTGTGCTGCGTGAGAGCGAAAAGTGTCAAACGTCTGATTTCCCGATAGCTGTCAATTCGGAAAATCGAAGTATCGAATAATAGACGAAACACTTCGATCTCTTGAATTAACAGCTATCGGGAAATCAGACGTTTGGCACTTTTCGCTCTCACACAGCACACACAGCACACTCTTCTCAAGCCAACTCTAACTATAAAATTCTTGACCGTCGGTAAAGTTTCGGCAATGTCGGTAATTCTGCTTGTTTAATTTGGCATGATACATACGGTATTTGCACGTTGCACCGCCCAGTGTGTAGATCGAATACCGACCGGGCCAATTGCTAGATCGCTCAGTTGCGAGTGAGCTCAGGTGTTGGCGCCTGCCAGTCAGTGAATAAAATTCACGTAAGTAAATTGGTCTAATCAGTAACAAAATAAGGAAGAAAAAATGAAATTAAAATGGTTTTTGTAAATAATAAAAACATAATATTTAATTGTAATCTTTAATTTTTATATGTTGGGCGGTTTTAGAAACAAGCTGAGCGGTCATACATGCATCTATGCAATGTACCGCTCAATTGCCGATTGTATAAAATATGCTTATATCATTTTTGTTATAAATAGAAACTTCATATATGTACCGTATGTCCGTCTCTGTACTGGCCAGTTTGAAAGTTACCTTCGGATAGGCTTGGTCGGTACTCGAGTCATTTAATACGGTAGAAGTCGAGTTGTCAGTTAGAGTTGATGTCAATTCGGGAGATCGAGGCGTCTAACCTCGAAATTGAGAATTTGCGAATAATGGAAATTACGAAAATAATTATAATTACGGTAAATGTGTCTCGATTACCGACCAAGCCTATCCGAAGGTAACTTTCAAACTGGCCAGTACAGAGACGGACATACGGTATGTATGAAAAAATTGAAATAGGCACTACACAAGACCCCTTGAAAATGCTTTCATGCATTAAATTTTATTTTAATGTAATCAAATTCTCCTAGTTTCCTTAGGTGGGCGGTACATCCATCACCTCCCCTACAGGATGTTTCACCTAACTTGACCACCTCAAATGTCACGGCAGTCGTTGATGATATGAAAAAGTATTCACAGGAAAAATTGTTCGATACAAAGGGGGAAATACTGTTATTAGAAAAGAATTATTTTCTAATTAGTTTTTTTTCAAAATGTCAAGGTCATCGATTTTATTTTAAATGGGTCGACATATTTTCATTACCACAGTCTTGTAGCTTGTAAGAGGACAAATTCAGCAACTGTTAATATGATGACCTTCACTTGACCTTGAACGAGAAGAATCACGAAATGCGTGCCATGACTGCCAATACTTGTTCGAAGACGATAAATGAATGAATTTAAATGTCATTGGGATTGTGTGAAATGTTATTGTTTGATGCTTATAAACAAACCCCCGAGGTGTCTTGTTCCGTCAGGAATGAGAAAGCAGGGTCGGTCTTCGAACAAGTATTGGAATTCATGGTACGCATTTCGTGATTCTTCTCGTTCAAGGTCAAGTGAAGGTCATCATATTAACAGTTGCTGAATTTTTCTTCTTATAAGCTACAAGACTGTGGTAAAAAATATATTGACCCGTTTAAAATAATATCGATGACCTTGATATTATGAAAAAAATTAATTAGAATATAATTATTTTCTAACAACAGTATTTGCCCTTTGTATCGAACAATTTTTCCTCTGAACACTTTTTCATATCATCAAATATTGCCGTGATATTTGAGGTGGTCAAGTTAGATGAAACATCCTATATATATATATATATATATATATATATATATATATATATATATATATATATATATTATATTAGGGTGGGTCAAAAAAAAAGACTATTTTTTTTTAATTACTATGAAAATATTGTTGAGGATGACGAAAAAGAAATTCTGCTGAAGTTTCAGCTCTCAATATTAGTATTAACAACTGCCTCATCGAAATTTTCTTTTTCCCGTTTAAATAACATGGGAACATTTTTTTTTGAAATTTCAATTTTTATAACTTGTTAACGGATTAGCGCATTCGAATGATCAAAACGTATTCTTGTAGGAAATCGGATGATCTACTAAAAAGGTGTCTTATCAATTTTTGATAAATTTATCAGTTCGGAAGTTATTTGATATCAAAGTTGAACTGGTGGTCAATTTCACGGTTTTTTTTTTCATTTTTGTCACGACATAATTTTTTAACCTCTTTTTATTTCAGTTGTTTAAGATTTGTCTTTAATTATTTCCAAATATTCAAAGTTCAATAATTTCCCCAGAGTAATTATTATCAGAATTCATTATAATTCTGTTTTCTGCAAGCCATTTTAGAAATGAATAATAATCCTCTTTATGATTTTTCATGGACGCAACATTTGGTAGTCAAAAATAAAAAAATCAGAATAATTAAATTTTAATTTTTATGCGATTTAAAAAGGTAATTTTTTTTCATTGATTTACTTTTCATGAAAAAGAAATTTAAAACTTTTTTTCAGAATAAAAAAATCTTGATTTTACATGAGTACATTATTATATGGAGTACAAATTGTTCATTCTTATAATGAATGAATGATATGATCGATACGAATCGATTTAAAAAAATACAGATTTTATGAACTGTTGTAGATTAAAAACATAATTTTTATTAATTAACTGGGAATTTCGAGAAAACTTGTTTCATGAAAAGACATAGCATGTGTTCCAAGAACAGAAAGATTTAGTATTTTTTAACAATTAATTCGTGTCAAAAATGAAAAAAACCGTGAAATTGACCACCAGTACAACTTTGACCTTGAATAACTTCCAAACCAGTAGACTTATCAAAAAATCATAAGTTATCTTTTTTGTAGGTCGTCCGATTTCCTACGAGAATACGTTTTGATCATTTAAATACGCTGATCCGTGAACAAGTTATAAAAATCGAAAGTTAAAAAAAAATTTCCCATGTTATTTAAATGGGAAAAAGAAAATTGCGATGAGGCAGTTGTTAATATTAATATTAAGAGCTGAAACTTCAGCAGAATTTCTTTCTCGTCATCCTCAACAATGTTTTCATAGTAATTTAAAAAGAAAGTTTTTTTTGGCCCACCCTAATATATATATAATATATTATATATATTAATAGCATGATTACCTGAAAAAAAATGATTTGATGTAATTATATATGACCGGCCAAGAGTAGTAATACTCATAACTGTAGTGAGAATGGCCGTGAAAGCCTAACATTTTTGAAAATTGGATTTGATTTGATATAATTTTGTTCGGTCGTATATAATTATATCAAATCATTTTTTTCCGGTAATCATGCTATATATTAAATTATCCTTCCCAAATCAGTTTCCATATCATCAGAGCCTAATTCTTTACTTATTCAAATATAAGTGTGGTCAAATTTTTATCATTTCGTACCTGCACCGTTAAGAAGGACTGATAGATTCTGGCAAAAAGTAAAACACATCGAAGAAAACGCAATGATGTTATAAGCCCTAAAATCAGCTTCTAGGTTATATTTTGTCATGAAAAGTGGTAGAAGGAATAGATTGTATCGTAAAGAGAGCGAGGAAATGATTTATAAAACTTCAAAGAAAACACCGTTTATCTTGTCAAAGCATTGGGTCATAGCTTTGACGTAACTGAACGATTGATGTATGCTGCATCATCCGTATGTCACGCAACTTGAAATAACTTTTAAACAAATTGGCACTACCAAGCGTCAATGAATGAAGGTATATTTGAGAAGAGTAGTTTTCGATCTATACAGGGTGTCCCTAAATATCATGTACAAACGGAAGTAGGTAATTCTTTGGCTTATTTCATGACTAAAATTTCATATAAACATAGGTCCGT
This sequence comes from Xiphydria camelus, assembly GCA_963678675.1. Taxonomy (NCBI): domain Eukaryota; kingdom Metazoa; phylum Arthropoda; class Insecta; order Hymenoptera; family Xiphydriidae; genus Xiphydria; species Xiphydria camelus. The sequence continues at coordinate 15,480,523 of OY783198.1, forward strand.
AAAAACTTCGTTACTGATCTACAGGGTGTTCAAATTTCAAAATTTGTTTAGTTTTTTTTTATAGCTCATGCAGTTTTTAAGATATTTAGCTCAAATTTGGAATGTAGGTTATGCTGTAGGACTTATAACATTGGGCATGTCAAATGGTTGTGAGAATCTACAGGGGGTTATTTTTTAGGGGTCGTGCCCCCTTTTCTCCCCCTGAACTTCTTCGCGATGTGCCTCTGGTAGATTCTAAAATACAAAATAAATTTTCTGTTTTGTTTACAATCTTTTTGGTCTCTTGTAGTTTTTTCGTATCTGCCACCGCGTTATCGAGAAAAAACTGTAAGAAATACTCTGGGAATGTTCCAAAGAGTCCGGGAATCAATGAGAAGAAGAGCGGAAGCATATGTGTAAGGGTTGGAGGTCACTTTCAGCAGTTTTTGTAACGTTGTTTTGTTATGTTTATTATTTAGGTTTTCCTTATTGTAATAAATCATTGCTACAAAAACCGCATTATCTAAAAAAATTTTGAAATTTCAACACCCTGTAGATCAGTAACGAAGCTTTTACGGGCCTATATTTATATGAACTTTTAGTCATGAAATAAGCCAAAGAATTACCTCCTTCCGTTTGTACATGATATTTAGGGACACCCTGTATATCAAGAAAGTCAGCGTTTTTTTCCGAAGACATATTTCGCTTTGAACGTGGGAAAATCTCGATTCTTCCTTTTTTTGAGGAAAATTCATAGTTCGCAGTTTACAGTTTATACGACACTTTTACTTAGCAAGTGCTATAATTTTTATTTTATTTTGGCATCGTTACTGCCTATATATTTTTTGCTTTAAAGACATCGTTATCATTTTTTAAGAAATAGCGTCACGAAAAAACTATTTTCACGATTCTCTGAAAATATTTAGGCGATGGAGCAAAACGACTTTAGAGTTCATATTCAATGCGTCAGAATTCTACAGAATTAATGATCAAAGCAAAAAGCATAAAAATGTTATCAGTCTGGACTCTCTACGAGTAAATAACGCAATCTATTTCTCACTTCTATAACATGGTATCCAGTTGTCAGGGAATTCTAGAAAATCTGGAATTGTGAGGGAGTTATGTGAGTCAAGAAAATATGAGAGATAAAATCAGGAAAATGAAAGAATAAGAATATCGATTATTGATGGAAGCAATGAAAGTATATATGAAGAGTGCTATGTCTAAATGTACGAAATTAAAATGATGATCGTATATTTGAAAATTTCTTTATATGTTAAGGAAAGTTATTAAATTGTAAAAATGTGATTATGCAAAATTATAATAAATTATTTTCATACTTATTACTCAACTGGCATACCCGTTATATAGATATTCGTTAATCTGTTCATTTGATGGAACGTCTGAGGCATAATACTCCATATTACATCTATGCCTCTAATATGGTCGGAGAAATTTTATTATTCTACTTAAAATCCTGGAAAAGTTAGGGATTTTTTTTTCATACTTCGATGGACATCATGTATAACTTCAAATTTCCTTCCACTAATTGTAAGATAATAGCCATATGGAGATTACATTTATTCACTTATAGTTGTCCAGCAGCATTTATGAATTCACTATTATCTACTAATCGACATCAGAACTAAGGGGAAGTTAAGACATTTTTAATCTCATGCAGATAAAAAAATATTAATGTATAATGCACATGAAACTAATTGGAAGTTACAAGCACTAGCAGTGAAAGTTCTCTATGTCTAAATGTACGAAATTAAAATGATGATCGTATATTTGAAAATTTCTTTATATGTTAAGGAAAGTTATTAAATTGTAAAAATGTGATTATGCAAAATTATAATAAATTATTTTCATACTTATTACTCAACTGGCATACCCGTTATATAGATATTCGTTAATCTGTTCATTTGATGGAACGTCTGAGGCATAATACTCCATATTACATCTATGCCTCTAATATGGTCGGAGAAATTTTATTATTCTACTTAAAATCCTGGAAAAGTTAGGGATTTTTTTTTCATACTTCGATGGACATCATGTATAACTTCAAATTTCCTTCCACTAATTGTAAGATAATAGCCATATGGAGATTACATTTATTCACTTATAGTTGTCCAGCAGCATTTATGAATTCACTATTATCTACTAATCGACATCAGAACTAAGGGGAAGTTAAGACATTTTTAATCTCATGCAGATAAAAAAATATTAATGTATAATGCACATGAAACTAATTGGAAGTTACAAGCACTAGCAGTGAAAGTTCTCTATGAACGAAGATGATAATAAATTATAATTAAGTTTTTATAATCGAGAATGAATAATTACTTACTAAAGCTATTTTATCGGACCATCTGTCAACATTTTTCCAAATGCTCTCGTGCAGTAATTCCTTGGGAAACTTTTCTATCATCGGCCGTGGACTGCGTACCACGTTTCCTTTTATAATTGTACTAGTGTCAAGGTTTTTGTCAGATGAGAATCTTCGGATCCACAACGAGGAGTTCGTCTTCTCTTTTCTTCCAATACGAACATCATTGATGGTCGCAAAATCGAAGCTACGGTGTGTAGAGTAGAAACCGTTGATCGTCTTCGCGAGATGTGCGTTACAACAATTATACGTTCGAACCAATCGGACTGGTAGTGTAGCAAAGCGGATGCTTATCATTTTTTTAATAATATTAAAAAAAAGATATTTAAAAAGAAACGAGCGTGCCCCTCACAAGGGGAGCCGTTGAAATCGGAACGAGACGGTATCGCGTACTGTTATGTTTTCATAGTCTGTCTCGAAAAGTCACATCCCTTCTTACACGCGATACGATAGAGATAATTTACATACTATATACGTCTTCGAGCAATATGGCATTCGTTTTTTTCCATGTATCCAAGTCGTCATTGGATTAAGTGCTATGTATCTTTGACGCCGCTCAGAATAATTACATACGATACGAAACACATACATACTCTAATTCGTAGAACACTCAGCTCATCAGATCCACTTATTCCCCTCTAACTGCCATTCACCTACTCTTCAGTTGAACCGTGCTGATAAAGGAAGTTAGGGAACCCGGAAATTCAGAATAATCTGCTACTCAGTGTGCAAGTAGAGTAGTTTATTCTTAATACAAAAACTTTCATTTGTACAATATGGTTTTAAGGTGTGAAATCTCCCCTTGAAACAATGCTGATTTTTCTTCTTTACGGGAATAACTCTCGAATAGTGAAAGATACGATCAAAAAAGTTTAAATAAAAATTGTATGGTTCTCTCAGATCTATAAAAAACGGGAGAGAAATAGTTCTCGAAGAAGAATTTTTTGTTGAGTTATCCTCGTCATCAATTCATAAAAATGGGTATTTGCGTTTTCTAAGTTTATATGCGAAAAGGGGTCATCAAGAAGTAATTTTATATAAATTTAGATGTGGAAACTCTTTTCCTTCTTCGAAAGCTTCTATTTTTTTAGTATAGCTCGGCCATTCTAAAGTAACGGAGGTGACACTTTGACGCTCAAAATCGTGAAAAAAGTATAATTGAAATTATTATTTTTGCACGCGATCAAGTTGCTTATTTCGATTTTGAGCTGATAAAAGAAATTATGATGATTTCTTTGGGGAAAATATGAATCATGCACAAATGCATTTTTCAAACATGGTAACGGAGGTGACGCGCACGATACTAAATTCTCGACTTGCTTTTGTAATTTTGAGATTTCTGTGATTTCAGCAACGATTTCGAGCTACTTTTTTTTTAGCATTTCTTGTTGACATGCAGAATAAATTGACATTCTCATGATGGCTAACTAATTCTTCATTTTCATTCAAAAAATTGTTGTTTATAGTAACGGAGGTGACAAGGAAAGTAACGGAGATGACACGTGCGATTGATTTTTACATTATTTGTATTTGAGATCGTTATAATGGATAGATAATGATGCTTTTAAACAGTATTAAACTTGATAATAATATTATTACGTAAACCAAAAATATGAAGGAGATAAATAACATTTTTTTTTGGAGAAAAATTAAAAAATATAAGATTGACTATTTTTATCCGTTCACTTCTTCGATAGCAATATCAAATTCATAAAAAGTGCGTCTGCTATGCGTTTTCTTTATAGGCAACGGCAAAATTTTTTGAATTTGTTCAAAATGGATGTTTTTCGTGTTCTTACTATCTAATCTAAAAGTTGTCTTCGCCGCATTGCACGCTTTCATCATTACAATAAGAACTTTTCCATGCTCAGGTGAAACAGATTCTTGACAGACGGCTACATATCTCTGAATCTTACCTCTTTTGCTCTGAATTTCAACAAGAACATGTATATTTGGACCAACATTTGATTTTGCCAAAACAAGTTCTGACATATTTGGCTCAGAATCAGATTGCATATGTTCTTGCTCGTACAATCCATATTCAAAAACTTTTATCTTATAAAATTCAGATTCTGCCGTTTCCGCAGCAAGAATATGATATTTATCGAATCTTCTAAAAGAATGAAACGAAGTGAGACCGATTTTTCTATGCTTCGCAGTCACAGACTTTACTTCTGAAACCTTTTCCCATCTCATATTTAGAAAATTTTCATTCTCTTTAACATCATTTTCTGGCACGAAGAAAACAGTGACTTTCTTGCAGTATTTCTTAGCATTTTCGTAATACTCTACAGCAGAATTGATATTTAAATGTTCAGATTTTACCTTAGTCCAAATAAGATTTTTCAGAGCAGCACCAACGCCATCGACAGCTCCTTTGCCATGGGAAGCAGCGAACGTATTCCATTCAATGGAAGACAAATCGAGATCATCTTGTAAATAACACAAATTTGAGATGGTATATTTACTTCTAAATTGACTTGCTGCATTGTCCGAAAAAAGAATCAGGCGATTCATATTTGGCATGAAGTGCTTAATGTGTGTCGCAATAACTTTTAGGAATGTCCAGACCGAATTTTTTGAGTGACTTAAATCGTCACTGATGATAGCGACAGAGTCAACTTTATCATTATTCCATATGCAACAAGTAAATATCGTGACTTGACGCTGCTTCCAATGAGCACTCTGAATTTGATTCTGAGCTGTCAAAGTTGCATTTTCAGAAAAGTCAACCTGGACTACTGCTACTTCAAAATTTTTTTCATTTTTACACGTCTCAAAATATCGGGATTGAATTCTTTTCACAAAACAATGTTTTTTAAAGCCAGGAAGATCGACATTCAATTCTGAAACAACATCTTGAACCGTACGTTTTTCCTCTGCAATTTGAAAAAATCCATCAACAATTTTCCATTTCTTTGTCGTGACATGCATCTGGAGATCTACATTCTTTGGCAACAAAATTTTCACGTCGTATTTGCAATTCGGGCAATCGTTGAACATACAATTTTCGAGTGTTTCGTCGCAGCACATGGAGGTCAGTAATTCTTTGTATGAAAATGGAAATTCTTCGCAACAAGTGTGAACTGATTCGACAGCAAACGAAAAATTACAATGACATTTACATACACAAACATTATGTGGTGTTTGAGTTGCGGGAAGAACGCATTTAGGCCGAAATGAATAGAAATACGCTAAGGAAACTTTCACATCAGGATTCTCCTTTATAAACTCATAATACGCGTCGCTGATATTCATTAGCATATGACGTACTGGAATGCGTTCTCGCTTTCCGGTTTCGTTATTTTTTATCGATTTGACATCACGCTTTCCTGGAGCTTGACGACTTACATTATCGTTATAAAAAAGTTTTTCAACCAGAGCTCTTGTTTCATTTTCCTTCGGAAGGCCAGGATTGGAGAGATTCTTGAATTTAAACCAGGTTTCTGGATCGCTTGTCCTTTTTATCAATTTATTTACTACGGCTTTTCGTTTACTTGGGCTTCTTGGAAGTACAGCAGTGACCTTACTAATAGCTTTTCCAAAACTTTGAGGGCATTTGTACGAACCCCTTTTTCTAGTAGGACTTTGGAATAAGGCTATATTAGCCATTTTCTTTAATTGTCGAGATTTATGTTGCTTTTTATTATTATATCTTCTTAGATCTAACAGATCCGCTTCAGTCATAGTTGCTTTTTTTTTGTAGTAAGCTACTTTTTTTTCGTTCTCTTTCTTTTTTTTTATACTCCTCCCATTTGTCAGCATCCTGTTTTTGTTTCTTCCGAGATTTGGCCATCAATTCTCTTTTGGAAGTTGGAGGCATGATCTGTCAAAACAGGACGAGTTTAAAATATTTTTTGAATTTGGTTGGAATGGTTATTCAAACTTTAGTCATTTGTGGGTAACGGAGGTGACGTTGAAACAACAAAAGGTTCTTAACGTCGTAACATTTCAATAAACTCACCGTTCTAGATGAAATTCAGGTCACTCAAAGAACAAAACAACTTATTTAGTTATCTAACCTCAAAAAAGTCATAAGCGCATATAATCGGCTCGAAACAGGGCTCACAATGATGGCACGACAATGCGCTGCCGTCGGCGTTTTTGCCGGTACTGCAGATTGCACTTGAAAAAAAGCGGTAAACTGAAATTTTCGAATCAATTTCCGTGTTTTCTTTATTATGAAGCATCTCTTGAATCATATTAGATGTTAGATTGCCTATTTACATTATCTGAAAATCTGAATGATTGGTTTCACTTTTTTTAGAATGGCCGAGCTGCGTTTACTTAAATATCATTTATAATGGCCGTGCATCTGCCCCCTATACGAGTATGTACAATACGTGAATACTTTTTGATATCATTTTCTTCCTTGCTACATTTTTTATGGCAATCTATAGATGACATCTATATACTCGATTACGACATATGTACAGCTGGAATACGACGATATACAATGAATGCTATTACATACAAATCATGTAGTCTTAAAGAAGTAATTACTGGAAAAAATTATGATGTAATGGCAACCATGTCGCGGGGCTAAGCGATTGGCAGTTGCATTAATTGATTTGCAGTACGTATAATTATATGATTTTTCCTCACTCATGCCCATTTCGAGGCCTTTTCCGGTTTACTTTTAGACTGTAAGATGGCGTTTTTCCCGCGTGACACCGACTGAGAGTCCGTAGACTATTAAAAACACTTTAATCGGACTGACGCGAATACTTAGTCGAAGTGGGTCCTTTTTTCAAATTGACGAACGGAACGTGAAATGGGCAGAGTATAGCTATCTCACTTCGTCAGCTGACACTGTTGCACTCTGATTGGCGTGATTGCTTAGTCCGAAGTGGGTCTTTTCAAATTGACGATCGCCACGTGAAATTAAACGTATCGAATCGATTCATGCGAGTTGACTGAAGGACGCAGGAGAGTATACCAAACCTATAGGTGTAAAATCAAAATATGGAGAGAAAAAACGTCATTATCCCGAACAGCGATAAAGAAGGCGACAAATTTCAAAATATCGTGAAACAAGAGCTCAATTGTACTTCGACATCGAGTGTAGAAATAAATTTACATTCGTTGAGTTATCAAGAGAATGTAGAAAGTGATGATAACCTCGCTGACGACGACAACAACATCCCGCAGGATGTCCTCAATGAAGCTCGTGAGGCTGAGTTTATAAAATTGCTGTAGATTTTGGCTATTTTTTCAATCGGGGGGCTCCGCCCCCCCCCCCCCTTAATCCTCTTCCAACCACTCTCCGTAAATGGGCATTCGTGAGGAAAAATAGTATATGTCATTCGGCTTTACTCTTCGGATTTTTCAGACTATGTTCATGTCGTAGAATGAGGTATGGTCGAGGAACGTCGTAGGCGAGGCCCATCCCCCTACCATTCCTCGTGCTACGACTTGAACACATTCTGAAAAAGTCTCGGATTACGGCCTTATGACATAAGATACTATTAATAGAGTCTATTTTATCAATGCCTTCGACTCAACTGCACGACTGGGTCGCAGTCCAAGGAACACATTTACTTCAGTCATACAAGTGAGATTCGAGTCAAATTTACTCGTTTCACGTTATTTATTGTGATAATTGAATCAATTAATTGATCGTGATATTTTTAGAGATCAAGAAAGTCTACGAAGTCTGAAATTGCCAACGAATTTTCTGGATTATACAGTGTCCTAGATTCATCGGACGTTCTGTTAATGATGAATTCCTTTTGAAAATCTAAGAATATATTCCTAATGAAAAAATGTCAAAGGATCAATATTGTTTAAATGAGAAGCTCTCTTCAAGTTGATCAATCGTAATTCGAGTCTAGCGAATTCCGAGGGCTAACGCATATCGAGCGAAGGTATCTTAGGTGTCTGGCCTGGTATAAGTGAAAATGTTTTGAGTTGTGATCGTTTAGACCTTCAGAATCGACGTCCATCAGACCAGGCTCCTAAGATATTATTTCACGTCCTCAATATGCATCGGTCCTGGGAATGTACTAAACTCGAATTATGATTGGTCAAATTAAACAGCTTTCCGTTTAAACAATGTCGATCCCTCGAAAATTTTAATTAAAAATATAGTCTTAGATTTTCATAATGAATATTCATCACATTAACGAGACATTCGATAAAATTGGAATACCGCGTATAGTCTGGAAAAAGTCAAGTACAGTACAGCCTACAGACAACGGACTTCCAGATAATGAATCAGTCAGTTTGCGATTTCGTATATATTAGGTCTTTAAGTATGAAACGTTCGATTTGAGACCGAAAGTTTGGTCTATTATCGGACGTTTCATACTTAATGACCTAATATTTAAATGTCTTACTTTGATAAAATATGAGTCAAAGAAACTGAGAATTCTACAGTAGCTATTTTTCCATGTTTATAATAATGGAAGCTGGAAAGAAAACGTCTTCATTATTGACTCTCATGCAAGTTGAATGATGGTTGTGTTTTATAAGCAAAATATATGATGCAACATTTTATACAATTATTACATATTATGTATGATAGTATATGATACAATTTTTTTTCTAAATATCAGCGCATGTTCTTAATAAAATTTGTAACATGATATGTGTAATAAGGCAAGGATTCTCACATACATTTCCGAGGCACTCACAGGGGCACTAATTAGAGAGCACTCACACGGGCACGCTGATCTACGGCTATTTCACTGAATTGGTAGCTTCTGTAATCTATAGCTAGTGACATCTTCACACCGACGCAACACATAAGTGTGACGCTCAGCTGTAGAAAGAGAAAGTGGGGGATCCTGATGTCCTCAATTTTTTGTACTTCAACTCCGACACTTTCTTCCCTTCTTTCTTTCTGTAGGTTAAATCTGTAGGTAAATTGAAGAATTCTCTCTCTCTCTCTCTCTCTCTCTCTCTCTCTCCCTCTCTCTCTCTCTTTGTATTACGATCATTCTTAAACGCGTTTGCCGATCTTAATATATGTTCATTGATCCTCAGCGCATCGTAAGTTTGTTGAGGGACACGATCGGAAGGGTGGAAAAGGGATTACTCATCCGTAACTGTGGACAGAGATAGTATACGAAATAACACCTTTTTCTGACTTTAAACTGCGAACACTGCGAAAACGATGCTAAATTGCCTAAAATTTTTCATATACAATTTCATACAAAATTACATTCCCTACAAAAAAGTCTAGAAGAGCCTATATTAGATATAATATTATAATAGTTTAGTCGCAGCGAGCGCTCATATTTATCGCTCGGAAATTCTACGCTTACACGTATCCAGTGCGTCGTACGACTATTAGTCCAGTCATATCGTACATCCAACCTTGCAATAATTAGGGTAAACCTAATTTTTTACAAGTTACTAGGATCTACCTGGGTTGTATAAATCCAGATTTGCAACCCTGAAAAAGTTGTGCCACCTGAGATATAGCCAAAAAACCGCGATATTTTTGGACTTTTTCCAATTCTTTGCCAAAAAGACACTAAAGTTAACTTCCGACGAAAAAAGTCACTCGTACCTTTTCTAAAGTATATAAAATCTGCTACAATTTAAGCTCTAGCGGAGCTCGGTAGTTCTCGTAGTTGATGAAATACAGCTTTGCAAAGATGACACTGACAAGATGAAATTAAGAACAATTTTTTAGTTTCATTGTAATATATAGACCCGTGAATATGGCCAAAATCGCCCGTTATCGTATATTTAACCTCAAGTATCTTGAAATCTTGACCAACGTCGCAAATTTAAGAGTCAAATTCGTTTTTAGCGCACATAAATCTATAAGAATTACCTGGTCTGGTTCGAGTAACAAAATCACTGTTGTCAAATGTAATAATTATTTCCCTCCTGCCCGATCCCGCTCCCCTTGCCTTAGGCCTCTATCGATATCTCACTATGACTTTTTTGGTTTTTGGCCATTTTTTAAATGGAAGGTAATTAAATTTTCTAAAATTTTATTTCTCGATGTTTTTATATAGGATTAGTACTTTTGAAAATAGTTCACTTGAAAGTAGAGCGAAAGCTAAAGTTTGCCCGTTTTAGAAAAAAATGGTCATCTTTGCAATGCTAGGCCAGTCGACAAGTGCATTAATAGCAGGAGCAATTCCGGACAAGCTGGAAATAATTTTTTCCTCACTCATGCCCATTTCGAGGCCTTTTCCAGTCTACTTTTAGACCGTAAGATAGCGTTTTTCCCGCGTGACACCGACTAGGAGTCCGTAGAGTATTAAAATCACTGACGCGAATACTTAGTCGCAGTAACGGAACGTGAAATGAGCAGAGTATAGCTATCTCACTTCGTCAGCTGACACTGTTGCACTCTGATTGGCGCGATTGCTTAATCCGAAGTGGGTCTTTTTCAAATTGACGATCGCAACGTGAAAACCATATCGAATCGATTCATTGGAATCGACTGACGGACGCACGAGAGTATACCGAACCTATAAGTGTAAAATCAAAATATGGATAGAAAAAGCGTCATTATCCCGAATAGCGATGAAGAAGGCGACGAAATGGGCATTCGTGAGGAAAAATAGTATGTCATTCGGATTACCGCCTTATGACATAAGATACTATAATTTGTTTGATTTGGTGTTAGAAAGCACGTATTAAATTTAACCCCCCTTAAAAAAGCCCGGATTTGGCCGCCATCTTAAGAAAAGGGGCTAAAAAATATTGTTTCTTTCTTATTTATCAATAACTCGATTTCTATAAACTTTAGAGCAAAATATGTAGTTACCAAAATTAAAGCAAATTAGATTATCTATAAAAAATGTATGTGTTTTTCCGTGCGACTACCTGGTTCGAAATTATATGGGCATCAAAACTAAATATATTATACGTATTTATTATTTTCTTTATTCTATATAGGCATATTTAAAAACAAGCAATTGCTATTATGCTTTCATGATTATATTTATATTTGTTTTCTGTCGGCCAACCCTACTCCTGTTGTATACGGAATGTTGAACTCAAGGCCATTAACCCTGTAAGCACCTAGACAAGGAATGTCAGGTGTAAGCATCTAGACAAGGAAAGTCGGGCTTTCCCGATCGAGCCTCCCGTTGGGGTGTTACAAAGGACGGTCTACCGCTTTTTCTCGGGCGTTTTTCAACGCCCGCAACATTTTATTTCTACACGCATTTAGTGGCTGCGATACTACATCCGCACTATACAGGCAGGGAAAAATGAAATTCGTTAAACTTTTAGAGAAAGAAAAACAATTACAGAAAGCTGTACAAATATTTAAAGACCGAAACGCATCCCCAACGGATATACAGTATGTCCCGTGGATAACGCAAGTATTTGAATTTGCCTGATATTTGACTTCGGTAGTCCTTGGAACGGTGCTATAGTTAGAGTTGGCTTCAGAAGAGTGCGCTGCATTCTTATGAGCCGTGTTTCGAGAGCGAAAAGTGTAAAACGTTTGATTTCCCGGGAACTGTCAATTCGGGAGATCGAAGCGTCTAACCTCGAAGTTAACTGAATTTGTAAATAATGGTAAATGTGTAGAAGTGATGAGAAATAATCATACAGGTTTCGCGCGGAAACACGGCTCGTAAGAACGCAGCGCACTCTTCTGAAGCCAACTCTAACTACAGCACCGTTCCAAGCACTACCAAAGTCAAATGTGGGGGAAATTCAAATACTTGCGTTTTATCCACGGGACATACTGTAGACAAAGTTGGAGAACAATTTCTTCTTCACCTGTATGGATGAAAAAAATACGACTCATTAAATAAATACAGATACCAGTGTTTCGTACAATTTATTAGCAAAAGCTTACGAAACCTAGCATCATTACCGCCAACCAAAGATGTAGTTCGCTTGCACTCCTTCCGTACTTACCATCAGGTACAGCTATGGTATTCAAGTGAAAAATGAGCTTTAGATTCGGGATGGAAAAATGTAAAGAATGGGTTAACGCCCATTGCTACTTTACAAGACGCAGCTCCCCAAGAATTACTGAAACTTATTTCTTGTAAATACGCTAAATGTTGTAATATACCCAGGCAGCACACTAACGTCGAAATGACGTTTTTTGAAGGTCAGTTCTGACGTCAGATGACGAAAAATATGACGTCATTTTAACGTCGCAAAGACGGCTTAATTGCACATCCACACGACGTCAGATAAATCACGTAATAATGACGTTCTACCGTACGTTGTGATGACGAAAAAAATGACGGTTCTAAGAGGTTAGGTCTGACGTACACCCGGCGTCTCGGATTATGTCGCTGGTAACTTTTTTTAAATGTTATTTTTAAACGTACTAACCAATGAACAATTAATTCTCATGCCCTCATTAGCTACGGTAGTGTCTACTCTAGTTAATAAAAGCATGAGAATTGATTAATCATTGGTTAGTACGTTTAAAAATAACATTTAAAAAAATCACCAGCGACAGAATCCGAGACGCCAAGTGTATATCTTTTCATCATGAGCGGTCACCCATCCAGCTAGAGTGTCCGCACTTTTCGCTGCTTAACTTCGTTGATCGGTCGGTGTCCTCGAGTCCTCATCTGCTGCACGCTCCTGTGGTTAAGAATATTATTACTATGTATTAGAATATTATTACTTACTTATTATTTATTATGTTCATATGAAGTTTGATGAATAAATGTATATTACTTTTCAATAAGAAAGAGCTTGAAAAAATAAGATTTTATAATTGTATTATTCTTTTCTCAACATTTTTCTAAATTTATGATTGTATCTTTTGATAAATATGCTTGCATAGACACAAATTGATACTAATATAAATTTGCGCCTATACAAGAAATAAATAATAAATAAATATAAATAAATAAATAAATAAATAATTATATGAATGTTTATTCATCCTTTTTTTTTTAAGGAGGGGGAATGCTTTTTACGCACGACCGGGTTGGCAAAACCGGGACAGTGTGGGACTCGAGACACCCCGCCGCAGTATATTTTGCCTGCGAGTGCAATGCGGGGGCCCCCTACCCACTAAACCTAAACCTCCGTCCTCACCGCCCAGATGATGATGAAGAGAGCTCCTGCTAACGACCAGCGAGGGTCTTGCTGCAGGAAACTCTCTCTGGGCATGAGCTCGTCGCTCTCCTCGTGACAAGTGCCCGCGACCTCGTACCACGCCATCTCCATGCATGACGTATCTCGTCTGGCTCACAAGAGCCGTCCTCAAGGCAAAATCGATTGACCACCAACCGACCCTTGGGACTTCCCACTTTCACCGGGGGAGGACCTAGTCAGCTCAGGAGCCCTGAGGGCTGCACTGCTCACGATTCGCGGGCTGACACGGTACCATTCCTCCAATTACTCCAACTATGTGTTCTAACGAACACCCCTAGCGTACATGCCTGTCGCGCCTTGCGCCGGCCGGGAAACAGAAGCACTCCCAATGTGGAGTGGTGGGTCACCCCACAATATCTGCTCTCGGCGACACGACATTTCCACACACTCATGCACGGGCCGCTCCAAAGATGCCGGGAAGCTCGACCTGACATCTCGGATTGGCCCGGCCCATATGTATACACTTACTCACGCACACACCCATACCCACCCCACTCACACTCCCATTTACTCACCCATACACAACACGGCCTACTGCCTTATCATGCACCAGGCTGGGCTTCAACCAGTGACCGGAGCACTCCCAATGGAGTGGTGGGGCAAGCCCCACTCCTCCGGTTCAGTAGCCAGCCAGCGCATCTTCGCACCCCAGGCACGCAGTGGCAACTTAGCCATTACGCCCTTCCCTCTCGCGCGTCCCCCTTCCTTTCGCGTAAGGACCGCCTTGGTAAACTTTGCCACGGCTGCCCACACCTCCTTATCTGCTATCATTCGGGGTATCATAGCCCGAAATGTTAGCTCAGTTCCCTCTCCTAATACTGTGCGCATTGCCACCCTCTCAACTTCCCACGCCTCACACTCCCCGAGGGTGTGCTCGGTGGAATCCAAAATTTCGTCACAGTGGTGGCATCGAGGAGATTTCTCCCTGTTGATTCGGAAGAGATACTCCCCGAAGCACCCGTGACCCCCCATGAACTGCATTAGATAGAAGGACATGCACCCATGCCTCCTATCCAACCACCCGTCAAAGCTTGGGAGGATGGCATTGCGCACCCTGCCCCCGGACAAATTCACATTTTTCAGTGAAAGCTCCCACTGTACACGCGTGAGTAGCTTTGCCGCCTTCACGATGTCCCGTTTTGACTCCGGGTCTTCCACGCCAGTCGCTCTGACCACCTGGATCCGCTCGTACACCCTCCTAAGGCACTCCGCCAGAAGGTGCACGGGCGGAACCCTGGCCATCAGCAACGCAGCCTGCAAAGATAGTGTTCGGTAAGCACTAATGACCCGAAGGGCCATGCGTCGCTGTATTGCCAACAGTTGCCTCCTGCTGCTCGCACGAGCAGACAACTGCCTGCTCCACATCGGGGCACCGTACAGAATGACGGAATGAACCACGTTCACGTACAAATGCCTCTTACTTTCCCGGGGCCCACGTAGGTTCGGTACAAGACTCCAAAGCGCCTTTATAACACCCTCAACCTTAACTACCACCTTGTCGAAGTGCGGGTGGAAGGTCATCGCCCTGTCGAATTCGACGTCAAGGTACCTCATGGAGGGCTGGATACGGATCATTTCTCCACCCACAAAGACCGATCCACCAGCCTCTTCACCAAATATCATAGCTGTCGTCTTCTTCGGCACGATTTCCAGACCAAGCTCGCTGATGCGGTACGCCACCGCACCAACTTGCCTGGCCGCCAAAAGGGAAGCTCATCTGGAACTACGTTCGCGTGCCAGCACGATCGTGTCATCCGCATATGCTATGATCCTACATCCCGGCTCCACATCCACCTCGAGGACATAATCATATGCGATGTTCCACAGGAAGGGGCCAAGGACCTATCCCTGCGGAACACCAGCACTGACCTCCCTCGTGTGGACTTGACCATCCTCCCCACGGAAACAGATGACTCTCTTATCAAGGTAGTCACTGACTATTGCGATGAGATATTCGGGCAGCTCTTTACCCCTTATCTGAGCGATAATACTCGCCCAGGGTAGGGTATTGAAGGCATTCCGAATATCCACCGCAAGAGCCACCACTATTTCACCATCATACCTCGCCTGTTCTACGAATCTTTGGACTTCGATCATCGCGTCTATAGTCGACCGCCTAGGACGAAAACCAAACTGCCGGTCCGACAACCCTCCTCCAGGAAGCCGGGTGAAAGCCCGCCGAATTCTGTCCACGATGATTCGTTCGGGCCCCTTGCCCGCGTTATCCAGTAGACATATCGGCCGAAACTTTCCCGGACTCTACTCACCATGTCCCTTAGGGATCAACACAAGGTTGGACCTTTTCCAGATCTCCGGAAAACGTCCAACCCTGAGGCACCCCTTGTAGAGCTCGGCCAACTCCTCCAGGATCTCCTCCGTGGCCTGGATCCACCAAAAGACGCGGATACCGTCCGGACCGGGCGCCGACGCCTTTGGCTTCTCCTTGACCAGGGCTCGTCTTGTTGCGAGCTGTGTGATAACCTGGTCCTCTTCATCCGGGCCAGGTAGCGGCGGCGGGGGATCCTTCCCCACGTTCGGTGAGACCCTCGCAGGTGCCCTCGGGAAGAGGCCGTCGATGACCTTGTCCGTATCCTCGATGGACATGGTCTCTGTGGCAGATGGGGAGCTCCCTCTGATTCTCCCCATTGCTATTTTATAGGCTCTGCCCCACGGATCAACGTTCAACTCCTCGACGAGGTCTTTCCACGCGAGCGCCCGAGCTCGCCGGATTTCCCCACGGAACATCTTCCTACTCACCTTCAGGGCTCACCGGAGGCCTTCGATCAGGACCTTGTCCCGGGGCACTCGACGGTTTGCCCTTTCCAGTTTTCGGCGCTGCCTAACACAGGTGCTCCTCATCTCAGTCAACTCCGGCGTCCACCAGAACACCTTCCTGGTGCCCGGATTTTTGGAGACTCGAGTGGCCGCCGCGTCACAAGCCTCCGTGACAATTGCCACCAGCTGCCTCGCCCAGTCATCCACAGAGATCTCGGCCGCTGCCCTAAGGGAGACCGGGTTCCATAGTCCAATACCCAGACCTGCCCCAAACATATCACCGTTGAACGACAACTTGGACCAGCTGGATGACACAAAAAAGGTCAAGCCTTATATACTGGTGGTCCGAGAGGGATTCGTGGGAGTCGTGTCCAAGGACCCTCCACCCTTTTACCCGTCGGATCATATCCGCAGAGCACCACGTCAGGTCAACAATCGATAACCCGTTCGCCCTCACGTACGTGGGGGTGCTGCCCACATTTGCTAGATACAAATCAAGTTCGGACATAAGGTCCAGCAATATATGCCCCCGCGTGTTCGTGTCCCGGCATCCCCAGGATCGCGACCTACAATTAAAGTCACCGGCGACCATAATCTGAGATCATCCACACCGACGGACCTCGTCTTTAATTTCGTCGAGTGCTTCTTCAAACTCTCCGATTGGGAGATTCGGTGACAGGTAGCAAGCCACAATGGCACCCTTGCCACATATTACGGAGACAAATCCCCTCCCCCTGTGCCGCAACACACAAGGGAAGGGGGCCGTATCCCTCCACACTACTGTCGCTAAGCCTATCCGATCTGCCAACCAGAAAGAGAACGCCCCTGGGATATGGTGTGGTTCGGACACAATAACTATGTCCAAACCCCACTCTCTTATATATTGGACGCACAGATCCTGTGCGCCCGAGCTCCGATTAAGGTTGATCTGAGCGAGCTTAGCCATTTCCAGGCCGTGCTCCCTCAGACCCCCGAATCTGGCTCCTCGACGTCCTCTCTCCGGCTTGGCACCTCGGACATCTCATTCTATGCCCATAGGGTTTTCCAGGCCCGGAACATACGAGACACCTTGCTTCAAATTCGCATGCATCAGCCCTGTGTCCAGGTGTGCCGCAATTAAAGCAAGCGTCCTTCCGCTCCTCCTGGTTAGTGCACGCCGCCCGGACATGTCCAAATCTCCAGCACTTAAAGCACTGGAGCGGTGCAGCCTCCAACAGCTCCACCCTGGCCATCGTCCAGCTGACGCGCACTCGGCCAACAGTACTCGCCTGCTCCGCCGCCGCCACCGGCATCTTAACCCAGGTCATTAAGAGACCTCTCCTCATCGTCTTGATGGCGCCAACCCTTACTTCTCCAGGGGCGCATCCACCAGCCTTGCTGATCTCGATGGCCACTTTCTCGGGCGTCGCGGATTCGGCCAACTCCAGGACCCTAACCTCGGCCATTTTGGTCGGAGCCCTGATAGTGGCCCTAATACCAAAGACTTCAGCCAATCTGCCGGCCAGCAGACCCGCCTTATCTTGTGCCTGTTCGCCTTTTATGGTTATCATCACCACATTCGTTTGTGCCTTTCTCATCCTAGGTTCATCAATACCTAACTCCTCGAGTGAGATCCTCTCCTCCGCTTCCGCAACAACGTCACGGTAAGAGAAGCCCTCACCCTTGCCAGTAATCGTAACTACTGCCGTCCTAGGGATCCTCCTCTTGGCCCTCAGGAGAGGCGGAGGAGGCCTTTGGACTAATGCCCGCCCTGCGGCTGGGGGACTGACCGGACCCACCACATTTTATGAAGTTTGCCTCTTGCTCTTTTTGTTCCTCTTCCTCCTCTTCGAGGGAGAGACAACTTCCAGCCAATTATCCTCGTTAACACTGCGCCCCTCCGGGAGTGGAGGTCCAGACACCTCAACAGTCTCCATCGGAGTGCTGAGGGCCCGGTACCCCGTAATTCTCGGTCGGACGCCGCTGCCTCCCCCGCGACTACTGCTGCACTCTCTACAATAGGAGCAGAAGCGGAAAGAATCTCTTTAACGAATCGCCATCAATGACTTGACCTGCCTATCAATCGTCTCCAGGTGCCCAGCAGCCACCGCGTTAACCGCCGTAGCCCGCCCGGGGCCCGATTGACCCGCGGCCCCCACCTTTGCCGCCGTAATCTTTGTAGCATTCCGCTGTTCAAGGGGAGTCGTTTCCCTCACAGATGTCGAGCTCTTCCATCCAGCCTTAGTAGGGGGAGGAAGAGGGGGAAAGGAAGAGGAAGAGAGAGAGGAGGAGGGAGAGGGAGAGGGAACATTTCCCTCCATCCTCACACTCTTGCTACCTACTCCTCCGTTCTTCCTCGTACTCCTATCCTCCTTTTTAGGGGTCGCACCTTTGGAAATCGAAGGGGGGAGGGGGCATCACCTGCTCCATCTCCACCTTCCCTTCCGATCCCAAACTACGGGCCTTCTTCCTCTGAGGTGAGGCCGGAGAGGTCCGGACACTCCGGGCCGCTCTGACCTCCTCTTTCAATCGAGAGATTTCCCTCTCCTTCTCCTCGAGCTTGTACGTCAGCTCTATGTTCTTTTGTCGAATAAAGGCGGGATTCCCCTTATCCGCAGCCTTCTCGACAAGAGCAACCAGTCCTGCTCCCAGGCTATTACCTGCCACCCTCAACTTCTTAATCATTGTCCCTTTCAGGTTTCTACTTTTCGTTCGGACAAACTCGATGTTTTTTAGCCACTGCTTTAGTAGGACTTCCCCTACGGCTGTGGCGTCCATTCTTCGAAAGTCCTCCACTACGTCCTCCGGTTCGATGACCTCTTCCACATCAGAGGCACGGCCCCTCTCACGGCCAGAACGGTCCCTATCGGACTGCCCTTCGTCCTTGGGCTTAGCCGCTTTCTTCCTGGCAGCCCTGGTCTTCCTAGTGGGTGGAGGCATCTCCTCTTCATCACTATCCGATATTGATGAGGGTGAGGGGGAAGTGACAAGTTTCCTTGCCCCTCGTCCGCCCACCCTCTCCCTAATAACAGGCGATCCCGCGTCTATCGGACTGCCCATCGGTGTTTCTTCCACTGCGCGAGTGGTTGAGTTCCTTGACCCAGTCGCCTCCGGAAGGGGAGGAGGAGTCCTGGTACCCTCCGTACCCAATTCTCTCCTCGCCCTTTCCTCTAATCCATCCATAAAGGCCGCATCATCTTCTATGTCGATGTCAACTCCAACGTTGACACCAACAAACTCAGGTCGCTGGGTCTCTTCTGTTACTCGGCCCTCGCCAACACATTCCGACATCAGTGAACCTCTCCTCGAGCCACTCCTCGAGCCATTACTGGATCCTAACGATCCTCTCCTAGCGACGTTCCTGGAGGTGGTTCCACCCCCCTTCGAAACATCCCTTTCCTCGCTCGTCCTCTCCTTAACTTCGTCGTTTTGTTTATAAATGTTCATTTTGAATCCCACGATTACCTAGGGAAATAAACCGTTCGCGGTGGCAGAGCCCCGGTTGCCACCGTAAGGCCTGCATACGACTGGGTGCGGCCCGGTACCCAGAAGGCCCCGTTTAGAATACCACACCCCTGGTGCCATGCAGCCTTCGGCACGGTCGCTAACGCCTTGGCTTGGGCCCCCAGTAAGGTCGGGGGGAACACCGGCGGTGAACAACCCCCACCACCAAGGGTGATCCCCGGAGGGATCGGTCGGCTCTTAGTTGACCGTCCGCCGCGACGCTCAGCACCCGCTGAGCGCCACGGCGGACAGCCGTATGCCCCCCCACCACGACAAGGTGGCCGACCACGGGGGAGAATGTTTATTCATCCTACATTAATTGATTGTCTTTCATTTACTTTAATAATCTGTGATTTTTAATAAACAGTATGGTTTATAACTTGCTCAACATACTCTGGAGACTAAATGAAATAATTTATTGATTTAATAATTGAACAAATTACAATTTTTATCCATTTATTCACAAATAAATTTTCAAGTCCCTATATATGCAGGAGACGGAAATTTTTCTAAGTTTTGTTCGTCATTAAAAATGACGGAAAAGTTCCGTCAAAAAGACGTTGAATTTTGACGTCCAAGGTATGTCGTAAATATGACGTCCCTGCGACGTTAATATTACAACTGACGTCTGAAACCCTATACTGACCAAAAAATGACGTCTCAGACGTTATTCTAACGTTAGTGTGCTACCTGGGATAGCTTGTAGCTGCCGCAAAGCAGGTTTGTATTGCTCAGTACTGTGTGCATTTTGCCAGGGCGAATCTTGTTCGAATACTTTGGAAGTGGTCGAATTAGACGACAAAGACTACGAGAATTTCCCTATCGATATAGAAAGAGATATAAACCAATCAATACAATATTCTGCACATTATGAACCAGATCCGGACTATGAGACAGATGTTAAAGATATTCAGGATGATAATAAAGGTTATATTGAACAACCAGTAACATCAAAAAGGCGAAAAATCTCTGATGAGCCTACAACCTCAAAAGAAACTTAACCCTTAACTACTATCGTTGTTTTCATACCCGTAATTACTATCGTGGGGTGTTTGAACACCCCAATATTATATATGTATATAAAATATAGTTTGTAATTTTTACATGTTTTGTGATATAGGTATTCATACTGGATCTATACAGGGTGTTCGGAAAAAACACCGACACAGAAATAGGGGTGATAGGTTACGTCATTACAAGTATTTTGATATAAGGGACCTATACCCGCAAGCGCCCCCTTCTGGAGATATCAACTTTTCAAGTTTATAACGACCGAGGTTGATCAAAGTAGAATAATATTGAGTTTTTTGTCTACCTGTACAATTGAAAAACAAATGAAAACTCCTTGTATCCGCATCATCTTCGAAAAGTACAAGGACTTGAGCCAAGCGGTTATCCTTTCCGCAAGCAGTTTGCGCAGTGGCACATCTATCCAGAATCGTTTCCGATGTTGCATGGACATGGGTGGCCGTCATTTTGAGCATTTGCTGTAGTACATTGTTTTTGTATCTCGTAAAATTAAATATTCATTACCATCTTGATACGTTTCTTATTATTCTACTTTGATCAACCTCGGTCGTTATAAACTTGAAAAGTTGATATCTCCAGAAGGGGGCGCTTGCGGGTATAGGTCCCTTATATCAAAATACTTGTAATGACGTAACCTATCACCCTTATTTCTGTGTCGGTGTTTTTTCCGAACACCTTGTATAAAGACCTTATATAAACAAAGTAAAATTGATTACCTTTATATAAGAACAAAATAAATGAAACATTAGCAATTCAAACCTATAAGATACGAGCAAAAATCCACCGCTAGGGTGTCCGGACACCCCACGATAGTAGTTAAGGGTTAATTAAAGTTATCTAAGTTGGTGGCATAGTGGATTAGGCCTATTGGGGAGACCACTTTTTAAAAAACGCACCGGGTACTTTACCTCTAGGTGATGTGGAAGCAAGTAGGTACAAGAGTATGTGACATGATTTCTTTACCAAATAAAAAAGTATATCATCAAAAAGTAATTGAATGTGTTTAAGAGTGCCTACAATAAGAAAATTATTAAGTGCTTATAGACTTATCAAAGTTTCCAGAGTTCGACGCCAATAACTTCAAAACAGGTAGTTGGACAAAAAAATGTACAGAATGTTTTTAATAGAGTATCTACTCTTCTTTAATTTTTATAACTACATATTTTCCTATCAAATTAATACTAATCGAGATATTTGCTAATAAGTATCTTGTTGGTCAAAGGAAAATAGATTAAAATTTATTCCAGCTCTCGTCCGGATTTGCTCCCGCTATTAATGCATTTATCGACTGGTCTTGGAGGGAAAACTCGAAATTGTGGGCATTAAAAAACGCCCGTGAAGAAGCGGTAGACCGTCCTTGGTAACACCCCAACGAGAGGCTCGATCGGGAAAGCCCGACTTTCCCTGTCCAGATGTTTACAATCGACTTTCCTTGTCTTGGTGCTTTCAGGGTTCATGACCTTGAGTTAAACATTCCGTATACAACAGGAATAGAGTAGGCCGACAGAAAACAAATATAAATGCAATCATGAAAGCATAATGGCAGTTGCTTGTTTTTAAATATGCCTAGAATAATGAAAATAATAAATGCTTATAATATATGGGCGATTCCATTATCGCGGGTGCAACATTTAGACTCATATAAAGTTCGTTAACGATAAAATAAAAACATTTATAATGAAATTAATCTTGGAAGAATTACATTTTAACATGTTCACTTTATATTCGTTTACAAGAATTTTAATTTGATATTTATATAGTCAGGAGGAAGGTTCAAAGTGCTATCGCGGATGCAACAGATAGGGCCAATTTTGTTGCACCCGCACCTTTGACTTTCTTTGAACCTTCCTCCTGACTATATAAATATCAAATTAAAATTCTTGTAAACGAATATAAAGTGAACATTTTAAAATGTCATTCTTCCAAGATTAATTTCATTATGAATTATTTTTATTGTGTCGTTAATGAACTTTATATGAGTCGAAATGTTGCACCCGCGATAATGGAATCGCCCATATCCAGCTTTCGATGCCTATATAACTTTGAACCAGGTAGTCGCACGGAAAACACACATAGAACCTTTTTTATAGATAATTTAATTTGCTTTAATTTTGGTAACTACATTTTTTAGTCTAAAGTTTATAGAAATCGGGTTATTGACAAATAAGAGAGAAAAAACATTTTTAGCCCCTTTTTTAAGATGGCGGCCAAATCCGGGTTTTCTAGGGGGTGCAAATTTAATTCATGCTTTCTCTAACACCAATCACAAACGAATTAAAATTATTTCCAGCTTGTCCGGAATTGCTCCCGCTATCAGCTATTTTATACGACTTGGCGACTGGCTTAATCTGCATCTCATCAATTACGAGAGCTACCGAGCTCCGCTAGAGCTTAAAATGTAATGAATTTTATCTGCTTTAGAAAAGGTAAGAGTGACTTTTTTCGTCAGAAGTTCCCTTTAGTGTCTTTTGGCAAAGAATTGAAAAAACTCCGAACATCGCGGTTTTTTGGCTATATCTCAGGTGGCATAACTTTTTCAGGGTTGCACAAATGAGGCGCTCAGAGCTGAAGTGGATCAAGTCCATATATTATAGTTTTGAGAAAATAGAGGTTAAAGTTAATTAACACCGGTTGAATATTAAAGTGATTTAGATGTTAATTCTCTTGCTATTGTTTCAATATGAAAAGTAACTTAAATATTGGTGATAATATGAGAATTAAAAAATAATAATTAAGGTTGCAATTGAATTATAAAGCGTAATTAACTGGACTTGATCCACTTTGGCCCTGAATCATTTTTCACATAAGGTCAATCAAATAAAAACGAAACAGAGATAACTGAAACTTTTTATTAGTTTTACAACAAATGTATTAGAAAAATGAATAAAAAGTTAGGAATTATGTTCTAAATAATATCAAAGATAGGTTCGTCGTTATCTGACTCTGCATTTTCTCCATTCAGAGATGTTTGTGACCTAGTGGTAGTTTCTGTACGTAGCTTTTTGAAATGGGCGTGTGTGTTTGGGGGAAGAAATGGTAAAAGTGAAAGCATATCTTTTTTCTTTGCGTCAGTAACAACTCTTGGTGTTTTGTACAGCGGCTCTTGATTATCAACAAATTTGGACTTTTTGGTGGACATACTTATTGTCGAAAAGGCAACATCTTCATTCAAGGTAGTCTTAAATTGCAATGTCCAAGGTTTCTCCCGCTCGAACCTTATCCACCTCATTTCCAACCATTTGACAGGATAGCCTTCATCAGTTTTTTTTCTGTTGACTATCATGTCTTCAAGCTTTTTGGTGGATAAAATTTCAGGTGTTGCTACTCTGACAACTACAAAAGGCTTCTTAGTCTTCGCTTTCTTGACCACATGAATCCAGTCTTCAGGGGTGAAGAGTTGAATGCATTTTCGTGACGCTGATTCTATTATTCCAAAATCTTGATCGTTAGGCAGGAATGAGTGACCAGAAACCAGAAATTTATGATCAACTGTTTTAATGCTCAACTGATTATCCAAGACCAAGTTCATCAATGTAGCGGCGACTTTGATATTTCGATTTTGGCCAGTACATGAGTCCGAGTAGAGAATAACATGTGTGTGGTTTGAAGCCTCTTGTCGAAGATGTTTGGCAAGCATACATGCTACTTCTTGGGATCCTCTTCCTCCTTCTGTCTCGTCCCATAAATGCATAAACCCATTGTCACTGTTAAAAGAATGGATTCCAAAATTATACACATACATATTCCGTTTATAGTATGCCAGAGATGTCGTTAGTTTTGGATATGGAAGAGCCTTCTGTAGGTCGAATGTTGCAACGTAACATTCTTCAGATGCAGCAGCTTTGTCATTTTTCAGAGATTGTCTAGCCTGCGAAGCTTTGGCCAAGTGCAGTTTTTTTTCTAATTCAAATGTTCCGCGCCGTTCCAAGTTATTTGTTTCAGCTAGTATCTTCAGTTGAAGTTCGTCACATCGACTACATGTATCTTTTGCAGGAACTTTAAAATGTAAATTGAACTTGGTAGAAAAAACATGATAGTAAAATTTTTGTTTCAAAGGTTGCTTTCCTTCACTGTGACATTTCTCAACATACAAGTCATACATTTTTCTGATATTTAAATCAGGGTGGAGATACTTCCTTTCAGGATTTTTTTTCCTGCTGTAATGGCTCTGATACGCTGGAAATGATTTGATATGGGCGACTATATCTGAATCGTCGAGTTTATTAGATGGCACATTTCTCCCACGCGAATCAATCACAGCATTAATTTCAGTCTTTGATATACACCTGTAAACCCTACCATGGCTTAGCTGAAGGGTTCCAAGAAAATAATTTTTGCACACCGTTTGAGAATTGGCACCGTCCCTTAAGGTGTAGGAATACGAAACATTCTTTTCATTACCATTTCCATCTCGTATTCGTTTACGATCCACTGTGTGACTCATGACTGAACTCCTAATATACACATTTTGCTTGCTGAAATCTCCCAACTTCCAGAACGATTCGAATATGCGCTTGCGTTCCTCCATAGTGAATTTTTGGTCACATTTCTTCTTACAATTACAAGGTGCATTTGTGAAACACTTTTTGGCAATTTCCTTACCCTTTGTTGAATGGTAAGCAAGTCCACTGTTTCTTAAATTTTGTCTTTTCCTTTTTTTCCAGGTATCTTCATTTTTCTTTCGTTTTCTACCCCTTTTTTTATTTGCCTGCTCATCTTCTTCAACAAGCCTACTTGGTTGAGCAAATGACGTAGAAGCTACAGCTTCTTCCTCGGCTTCTTCCACCTGGCTTGCATCGGAGTTATCTATAATGAAAAAAAAAGTACAATAAAGTTTTATCGATAGGTTTTCATGTCCAAAATCACAAATTTCAGAATTAAGTGTGAACAACGTGGAAACAGCTTAAACTACCAAATCAATTCAGAAAAGATAACAATAAAAACAAGTCACCAATTAAAAGAAATCCATTTAGAAAAGGTTATGTTGTATTAATTTGTTATTTTTATCATGCTTTACCTTCAGTTTCTGAAGTAGATGATCCATTCTGCGAAGGCACGTAGTCTGCTGATGAATCAGGAAAGTCCACAGATTTATCTAAATCCATTATTAGAACGCTTAATAACCAAATCACGTGCACAAATACACAAACAAAAACAACGTGCTACGATATTGGACTTGATCCACTTAAGCACGGAAAAAACATGACAGTTTTTCTGGGCTAAACACAACTAATGCCATCTATTAGAGAACAGCAGTAGTAGGGACTTAGTTCACTATGGCTCTGAAAAGATACACTAATAACGAGTAATAATCCGGGACTAACTCATTTTTTTATATTTTTGGACTTGATCCACTTTAGCTCTGAGCGCCTCAAATCTGGATTTATACTACCCAGGTGGATCCTAACAACATATACAAAAATTAGGTTTATCCTAATTATTGCAAGGTTGGGCTCGTTTTTATGTACCTACGATATGTGACTGGCCTATATGTACACCTAGCGTCAATGATTCTAATCGACTCACTTTGGGTGAGTGTACTTAATTGAGTCACTCATAATTGAACGGTACGAGCGGATCTTTTTGTTTTACCATGAAGCACCAATAAAACTTAGCCTTCATAGCAAAACACTAAGATTCACTCGAATCTTTCAGCTACGGTCAACTCAATGAAAGTATAGTCATCCAAAGGGGGTATATCAGAATTAATGACGCTAGGTTTACACTAGAGGACAGTGAATTTATCTGACCCGCTTTCAATCTACAACTTGAGTGAGGACTATTGTTTGCAGCACTACACTAGTATACTGAATGTTCTATGGTAATCCGAGCAGGGGCACGTTAGACTTTTCTCTAGAATTTGATGTCGTTGATGTTAGTTTAAATTGGGCGTACGAGATAACGTTACGAAAGGCTCCGTCTGGCTCCGTTTTCCGTCTGTTAGAGCTGTCAGTGAGTCTTCGACCTATCTATAAAAAAGTGTCGGCTCTTCACTAACAGTGCAATTTGTGATTATATCCAAGTGTCAACTTTTTATCCAACGATAAGTGCGACATCAGGGTTACGTCGACTACTTTGACAGTTTCGTTATGCTTCGTATCTGCGAGTGAATATTAATAAATTGTATGTGGTTCGTGCGTTGGAGAATACCTAGTTAGGTTACGTACGACTCACGTACAATTAATATTCACTTACGAATGCAAAATATAACGAAACTGTCAAAGTCATCGATGTAATCCTGATGTTGCGCTCATTGTTGAATAATAGTACCTAGTCATTTTAGATTTTTTTCCTCAGGTTAAGTTACTTGAGGTGCTTTATGGACCAATCGAAAGGGAAAAATCTTGCGAACAATATTCTGATGAGGTAACAGAAAATTTGTGAATGCAAATTTATTTAACAAAAACGTTAAATAAATAAATTCACACATTCCCAAATTTTATGTTACTTCGTCAGAATATTGTTCGCGAGATTTTTCTCTGTCGATTGGTCCATAAATCATCTCAAGCAACTTAACTTATGGATTCACATGCAAATTAGATCTAGATTTACTGTACTACGAGGGTTGTCCATAAAATAAGGTTCCCAATGATTTTTCGCAATGAAAAACATGTTTTTTGGCATTGAATAATACATTTTTGGAAAGCTTAGGCCTTCTCCTATTTTTCGACATAATCCATCTTCTTTATGCCGGTATCGTAGAATTATCCCGCCGCGCCGCGAAGGTAACTTAAAACCCCTTCTCTCAGCTCCTCTCCGGTTCCGAAATGCGTCCCACCCAGTAGTCCAGTCAAATAGTAGAAAATAGGAGAAAGTTTTGGAGTAGTTTTGCAATTTCGTTTGTATATGTTTTTTGTATTGCTTAACAGGAATATCAAATTTGCCAACACGAATTTTGACCGGAAAAGCGTTTTTTAGTACCCCCCCCCCAAAGGTTTTTTTTACTTTTTATAAAATAACTGGAAAATTATACATTTGGATAAATATTAGTTCTATATGAAATTAAAGACCATACAATTTTCTACATTTAGGTTTTCTTTCTAGGATTAACGGTTCAGCCGCGAGAGAGCCGCAAAATTAATAGTCTAGTCAAATGGTGCTCGAAAAGGTTTACTTCTGGCTTTGATCGGTTCAAACCAAAAGTCGGTTCATATCAATGCTAATTACGAGGTTCTCTTCGGCAGAAATTACTTGTAAGCAGGCGAAAGAAGACGCTGACACCCTAATAGTGAACACAACTTTGGAATTGGCTCCAACCAATGAAACTGTGAGGATATAGACCTCTTATAATAATTTTGATAGGTCTATGCAAACACGCAAATGTTTTCTTTTCGTAATCTGGGAAGGACAAAGTCTCTGCAGTTACATTTTCTCCTACTGATGCTGTAAGTGAAACAATAATCGCTGATAATATTCTATTCTTGCACGCAATGGGTGGTTGTGATGCAACATCGGCATTGTACAATCAAGTGAAACTTAAGTTCCTTCATACCCTGAGAAAAAACCCTAATCTTGCTGCCTCAATCAAAGTATTCAAAGACTTCGATGCTACTCAGGATATAGTTGCTGATACTGGTAAACGTTTCTTGGTTTCACTATACTGGTGTACTGGTAAAACCGTGCCTTCATTCAATCACTTGATATATTAAATATATTCTGCTACATTAACTCTGCTTTCAAGCACAAGGCAAACATTGCGTCACTACCACCATCTGCAGCTGCAGCACGACTACACTCACTAAGAATCTACCATCAGGTCCAGCAATGGTTAGGTGTCGAAAAAAACCAGAAGAGTGGGGATGGAAAAGATTACAAACTGGTCTCGCACCTGTGACAAGCTTGTTACCACCTGCACCCCAAGATTTATTGAAGCTTGTCTCATGCAAATGCACTACAAATTGCATAAAAGTTGTGGGTGTAAGAAAGCAGGGCTTAACTGCTCTAATTTGTGCTTGAACTGCGAAAGCAGTTGCGGCAATACAGCAGTCATTCTTGAAGACCCAGAAGATGAAGTGGAGATGACGAGCGAGCTGGAGTTGGATTTCTTAATCACTGAACTTGCCAACCCAATGAAAGAAGACGAGGAAATTATACAAGGTATCAATTTAAAACAATCCGTAACAAACAACGAAATTCTAATACCTTTTTTTTTCTCTTTTTATATCATAGATGAGGACGAAAAGCCGGGGCCCTCAAAGAGGAATGAACTGGATGGATTTCTCAGTTACTGAACCTGCCAAGCAAATGAAAGAAGACGAGGAAATTGTACAAGGTATAAAGTTAAACTAATCATAACCAGACAACAAACTTCTAATTCCATTTGTCTCTTTTTATATTGTAGATGCCGATGAAAAGCCTGGGCCTTCAAGGAAAAGGATACGTCGGTGAAGATGCACTTAACCCTTAGTTACTCGCGCTGGTGTATTTTGTACACCACTGCTCTATTTTCATATGTTACTTAAACTTCAAGGACGAATTGCGCCCACTCCCTCCACCTAACCTACAAACGATGTGTCTATTGTACTACGCATCTTGATTTAGTCGTCTCGTCATTCGTAATTGTATGTTGTGCGTTTTTTTCTGTATGGTGCCTTAAATACACCGCGCGAGTAGTAATCATGTAAGTATTTCTTCTTCTTTTTTATTTCAAATTTTATTCCGTAATATACGAGTACAGGTATATCATTTATTTACTGATTCAATAATTTTCTATAGGTCTCAAAAAGTTGTACGTAATCGAGCGCGTTTGACGGAGGAAGAATTGAGAGAATGTTTGGAGGGAGTAACTACGAAAGAAGAAATGGGAGATTCAGAAATGGATGAAGAGGAGCAAAACAACACAAAGCGATCATAATAGTGTTATGTCTTCGCGAAGGGCTACTCGCGACCGAACCGCTTGGCTGCTAGCTTTCGACTGACTCTCGAGCTTTCCTACCCGACACGCACTCGCAGGTAGCGAGGTTGAACGGGACTTTTGGTAACTCCGGAATGTACGCAAGTTCTCGATCATTCCGGAGGTACCTGTCACCGGAAGCTCCCTTTGTCGGGCCCATTGGCAGGTAACGGAGCTAGCGGACCGGCCTCTGGGGATTTCCGTGGTGAGTAGAAATCCTCGGACACTCCGGAGGCGCTGATTCATGCGCCTTCTTAGCCGGGGCGCAACACCTCCCTCCTTAGGCTTGCTGCTACTTGCGCTTTAACTTCGCCGGTTCCGTTTGGTATTGTATAAGGGTCCGGTTGGCTGCGTGTCCGTGTGGAGCGTCGGGGTTGTTCTATGGTTGCCGGGGTCGTTTGCGGCTCCGGCGTCGAAGGTTCGGCCTCGGCTGTGGTAGGTACTGGTAAATCGAATGTGTGTCTAGAAATAGGTGGAGTTGTTCCTCGTCAACGTCCGTTCGTGGTGGCAGTTGGTTGACGTGATATTGTCCTGCTCCCGTTTCGCTTTTGACGGTATACACGACTCTTTGCCTTTTCTCTATTTGTCCTGCTTCCCATCGGGCATTTTCCGAACGCTTGACGAAGACTAAGTCGCCTGGCGCAAATGCCCGGACTCGGGCTCCATGGTGTTTGTCGTATTGAGCTGCCATTGCTTGGTCGCGGTCCGTTCCGCGTTTTGATGGTAGGAGGAGTCCGAGTCCTGTTCGCGGCATTCGTCCTAGGAACACCTCAGCCGGCAACTTTCCGTTGGGTGCTGACTGGCACGGCGTCGTTCTGTAATGAAGCAAGAATTCGGTGACCGTGTCCGCCACGTTTTCTCCCTCTTTAGCTTTCAGCAACGCCCTTTTGAAAGTGTCGACAAATCTCTCGGCTTGCCCGTTTGATTGTGGGTGGTATGGCGGAGAGTACATTTGTTTTACGCCCTAGCTTGCGCAAAACTCCTTGAATGTCGCACTGCTGAATTGTGTGCCATTATCGGTTACAAGAAGCTCGGGAAGTCCAAAAAGAGCGAATAGTGATTTGAGTTTTGAAATCACTGCTGAGGATGTCGGGTGAGGCGTGACACAGACGTCGGGATATTTTGAGTAGCTATCCACGATGATAAGAAACCACTTACCGCTGATTGGTCCTGCGAAACCCATCTGTACACGTTGCCACGGGTACGTAGCCTTGGGCCATGGTTGAAGGGCGTGTTTGATCGGATCTTTTTGCTGCTTCTGCACATTGCTGACATGCTTTTACGATCTTCTCGATATTTTTATCGATGTGTGGCCAGTAGACGTATGCTCTAGCCAATTGTTTCATGCGTTAAATCCCAGGATGACCTTGATGAAGGAACTTGAGAATAGCTGAGTGGTAGCGTTGTGGTACCACGACACGTTCTTTAAACATGACGCACTCTTGAATTATCGTTAAGTGCTCCCTTTGGCAGTAGAAAAGCTGGACGTCGTCATCGATTGGCCAATCGTTTTCTCGGAGTGCGGTTTTCACCATCGTTAACGTCTTGTCGCTCGTTGTTGCGTTAACCAGATCGGTGAAAGTAATGGGCAGGTTTCGAACATCTTCGGCGAGTCTTGCGCCCAGTTCGTCGTCGACACTGAGCGCGCCGATGACGACCGCGTCGTCTGAGCTAGTGGTGGTGCTGGCGATCAATCTCGACAATGCGTCAGCTTGTCCGAAATTGTGAGTCCGTTGATACTCGATGTGGAAGTCATATGACCGCAGTATGAGTGCCCATCGCTGGAGTTTGTTTGCTGCGTATCCTGGGACCCCCTTCTTGGAACCGAATATTCGTAGTAGCGGCTCGTGATCCGTTTGAAGCGTAAAACGTCGACAGTAGACCGTTTTGTGGAATTTTGTTACGGCAAATATTAATGCGAGTCTTTCCTTCTCGATTTGGCTGTAATTTTGCTCAGCCGAAGTGAGTGCGCGGGAAGCATGAACGACCGCTTTGCGGGATCCATCAGGCATGCTGTGTAGCAAAACCGCGCCAATTCCTTGATTTGACGTATCGGCAGCTACGATCATTGGGAGTGTTGGATCGTAGTGTGTTAGGAGTAGGTCGGACGTGAAGACGTTTTGGAGCTGCTGGAATGCTTGTTTGCATTCGTGGTTCCAATTCCATGTTTTGTCCTTCCTGAGTAGAAGATCCAATGGCCTCCGCATTTTAACCATATTCGCAACGTATGGTTCATGTAATTTACTATGCCCAGATAGGATTAGAGAGTGGCGACGTCGGTTGGTGCTGGCATTTTAGCAATGGCTTGGATCTTCTCTGGGTCAGGTCGGCGACCGTTTTTGTCAATGATGTGCCCAAGGTATTTGATCGACGGTTGGGCGAAGCGACACTTCTTCTCCTTGACCTTGAATTCGTATTCTGAAATTGCTTCGAATATGGCGTATAAGTGCTCGTAATGTTTTTCGCTCGACTTACTGACGACGATGATATCGTCCAGGTATGCGATCGCAAAGCTGAATTTGGCGAGCATAGAGTCCAAGATCCGCTGGAATATGCCTGGTGCTGGTTTCGCGCCGAATGGGAGACGGTTGTATTGGAATAATCCCTGAGGCGTGGTAATAGTGCATACCTTTTTGGATTGGTCGTCCAACACTCTACCTGGAAGTAAGCGTCTGAAAAATCGATTTGGCTGAAAATCGTTCCTCCATTGAGCGTCGCGAAGATATCTTCTGGAAGTGGAAGCGGATGGCTGTCTAATTCCAATGCTTGGTTAAGTCCAGTTGAGTAGTCGTTGCATACGCGGACTGCTCCGTTCGGTTTCCGTATGGCTACGATGGGTGCCGCCCATTCCGCATATGATACTGGTGTGATGACGCCGAGGCTCTGGAGTCGGTTTAGTTCGTCTGACGGTGTCCCGACTTGCGTATGCGATGACACGCGCGCGTTTGAAAGTAGGTAGCATGTTTTGTTTCACCTGCAGCTGAGACTTTAGTTTAGTGCACAAACCGAGTCCTGGTGCAAAAACGTCCTGGAATTTTTCACTGATCGACTTGAAAATCTCGGTCGGTGGTGTATGTACGGCATTAATAGTCCAGTAATTTTTTAGCGGTACATCTAGGAATCCAAGTACGTCGCAAGCATAGATGCTTAGTAAGCTATCGGCTCCTGCTTTAGCGACGCATATACCTTGCTGTGTTGAGCGGCCATTGAAACTCAACGTCATTCTGAGCTCTCCGATGAATGTGCTGCATGCTGTTCCATCGCACGCCTGTCCCTGTGTGTTGCAGCTAGCGAGCTCCGGCGAACCTATCACGCGATGTATGTCCTCATTGATAATGGTGATCTTCGAGCCAGGATCGATCATAAAATTGACTGGCGATCCGTCGATTTGTACGTCGCAGCGAATTAAGTTCCTCGTCTGGCTGATGCTGTTTACCCGCACGTAGTTCACTTTTTTAGAGTGTCCTTTGGTTCGGCGATATTCGTGTACGGCCTGGCAGACTTTCTCCGTATGTCCTTTCTCTTTGCACTTTGTACATACCCGTGCTTTGTATAAGGGCACTCCTTTGACCAGTGTTGTCCTTCGCAGCGGAAGCAGTTGGTTTTCGGTAGTTCCGATCTCCTTCGCTCCTTCCTGTCGGTCTTCTTTGTCTGAATGGCGTTGACCTTGGGTTGTGCTTTTTTCGAATAACCTTGCTTCAGATGATGTCTCCAGGAACGCTCGAACATCTTCGACCAACTCGTCGAACTCGATGTTTTCTCCTTTTGAAGTGAAACTTCTATACGCTCGGTGGAGTAAGTTCCTCTCTTGGTGAATGCGGCTGTTAACGAAAACGTGAAACGGAGGGGAACAGCCTCAGAAGACGGACAGAGGAGAAAGGGAATATCGAACGTCCCACTCATTACCAACGCTCTCTCTCTGGCAAGCGTTAGTAAAGCGAGACTATACCGTTTCATTTCTCCTGCCCCCGCCCCACTCCTTAGCCACGCTCTATCTCATGCTTCGCGCTCTTTCTCTATGGCAAGCGTCAGTACAGCTCAGAAGACGGACAGAGGAGAAAGGGAATATCGAACGCCCCACTCCTTACCCACGCGCTCTCTCTCTCTCTCTCTCTCTCTCTCTCTCTCTCTCTCTCTCTCTCTCTCTCTCTCTCTCTCGCGGCAAACATAATCTCGCTAGTATTAATTTTTATACGCACTTAAGCTTACTCCTATTTACATTTAATGTCAATCTACATTATTATTTTTACCTGCTTTACCTCACATGCTCTTACTTAAATTGAATTGTATCTTATACCCAACTATTATTAGCATTTTTTTTCTTTTTAGTATTTAGTAATTAGCATAGCTTAGTATTTAGTATTTATAGGACTTACTCATGCTTGTACACTGAGCTCTGACAAAAGCACATATTATTTGTTCTACTCTGAATAATAAACAACATCATCATCATCATCATCTCTCTCTCTCTCTCTCCCTCTGGCAAGCGTTAGTAAAGCGAGACTACACCGTTTCATTTCTCCTGCCCCCATCCCACTCTTTAGCCACATTCTGTATCATGCTTCGCGCTCTTTCTCTGTAGCAAGCGTCAGCGAGGACGATAGATATTTTCGTTATAAGAGCGTGAAGCGCCGTTTTTAACGAGTGTGAAGTTTTCCGCACGAGCGAAGCGAGTGCGGCAATCACACGAGTTAAAACGACGCGAAACGCCCTTATAACGAATTCTATTTTTTGTCACTAAGTGTGAAATACGAGGTTGACGGGGTTGAGGACGCCCGTGAAACCGAGTTTTACGCACTGAGTGACGAAAAGAAGCATTCAGTTCTCCTGGCGCCATAAAGCGCGTGGTTAAAACCATTAACCGTTTGCGCTCGGGCCGATTTTCGTAAGAGCGAATCAGCAGCTTGAGAATTCGCGAAGCGTTTTGTGAAGGAGGTAAGGAGGAAAATAACGCGAACACACGAAAATAGATATATTCAGATGGATATGGAATACATATGCATGGAGAGCGATCTCAACTCCTCGAAACCAAGCGAACGAATGTGCACGCTGCAGCTTCGCTGTCACGCCGTCAATCCATCGTCTATGCATCGACCGGTCGTAGCCGAGACATAGCAACCATAAATCTATGGTCCCTATCATCTCTGCAGGCCCCTAAATGCGACGAGGGTAAACAGTTTCGGCGTCGAGGACCAAGACCCTCGAGTTCCTCCATGAATCGGGCGCCTACATTTGCAAATTATTGAGGGCTCAAAAATGTTTAATCCGCCACTCTCACTGCCACAATTTTTCTAGGCGTTTCAAGCGAATTCTAAGCTACGCTGATAATATGCTAACGCCGACCGAGCCTGTTCCATGGCAGTAATTGCAATAACAATAGTTTTGCGATAAGCGAGCGGCGCCGCTCCAGTGGATGCTAGCTACAGCCCAGGCGCCCTGGCGGCGCCGCTCGAGCGCCAAGGGTATTTCGGTTTATTCTTACGAAACCTTTTTTGGGGGGATTTTCCTTAAAAAACGCTTTTCCGGTCAAAATTCGTGTTGGCAAATTTGATATTGTTCTAATGCAAAAAACATATACAAAAGAAATTGCAAAACTACACCAAAACTTTCCCCTATTTGCCCTTTTCGGGCACCATTTGACTAGACTACAAGTGTTTCTTCAATTCAGGGAAGAGATGGTAGTCACTTGGGACTATGTCTGGGCTCTATGGCGGGTGTGTGACAGTATCCCATCCAAATGTATTGATGAGATCGGTTGTTACACGAGCGATGTGGGGACGAGCGTTGTCCTGGTGGAAACGCACTCCCTTCGTGAGCATGCCTCTCCTTGTTTTGAAACGCGCGGCGAAGGTTGTTCAACGTCTCACAGTAGCGGTCCGCATTGACTTTTGTACCGGCAGGTATGAATTTGCACAACAATAACCCCTTCCTGTCCCAAAAGACACTCGCCATTATTTTGCCGGCAGGCAGTATTTGTTTGAACTTCCGCGGCTTCGGCGACTCTGGATGTTTCCAATGACGGGATTGTTGTTTCGTTTCCGGTGTCGTGTAATGGACCCAGGCCTCGTCCCCGTGCTCCGGTGACAATAAAATTCAAGAATTCCTTGCCATCGGTTTCGTAGGCCTGAAGAAATCCACGGGCTGCTGCAACACGTTGCTGTTTGTGGTCTTCCGTAAGCATTCTCGAAACCCACCTTGCACAAACTTTAGTATGAGGTACACCGGGACAAGTGGACCCTATATTTTTGCTTGTTCAATGTTTTTACTTAATTTCTTGGAGATACGGTCAATGGCTTCAATGAATTTTTGAAGAGTGCTTGGTAAAGATGTTTCCTATAAGGTAGATACAGTCTGTTAAGTAAGGGCGTATACGGAATTACTCACAATCGGTAAGTTATACGAATTTAAATCTTTGTTAGCAAGTTCAATGAACCTCTGCCTTTGGCGCTTCGATGCAAAAAATTCAATCTATGTTGATCTAGTGTCTGAGAAACATAGAAATCACTATGAGTAAAGTGCACGCGAAACGTTTGGAAGCCGTATTTCTTTGCAGGCACCCAAAAAGGTCAAAAATGGCAGTGGCGGCCAAGTAGGTACATTAAAAAGTCGAAGGCGTTTATTGAGAAGTGGGTGAATCGCTTTAAAGAGTCGACAAATTTCGACGACTTTCCAGATCGTGGTTCAATAGGGGGGAAGGGTCGAAAAAGAATGAAAAACAGATCGTGACATTGTTTTCGCGGAATCCTGACTTGTCCTTGCGGCAAGGGCAAGCGAAATTGAAGCAAAAAGGACTGGACGTATCGCACGTTACTATTCGTAAATATTTACGTGCAAATAATTTGAAATGGCGGAGTACATTGAAGAAACCACTGTTGTCCGAAACACGCTGCCGAACGATTCTCCTGGGCCCAGGAAAACATTGATCGTGACTGGAGTAATGTAGTTTTTTCTGATGAAGCTTCTGTTTGCGGTTTTATAAGTATTCCATGGGCATGGTGTTTCTCCCCAGACCAGTTCGTCCAGCGCACCGTTAAACATCTGTAAGTTTTAAACGCTTAGCGCCAAAACTTAGTCGCGCGACACTAGCGATCGGGCGACCAACACATGAGTTACTCCTCAACGGAGAGGGCAGTACATTAGTTGGCTCCGAGCTGTAAACATCGTGATAAGCCTAACTAAGATACATCCGATCGTCAATAACTTTCGCAAATTAAAGACAATTGTATTGATTTAGGTAGGTGTTAAACTGTAGGTTTATGGTTATGTTTAATGCGTAAGACTCTGTAAATAATTGTAATATAGTTTTCAGCAACTACATCTTACATTGTCTGAGTTCTACAACCTAAATCAATCCCCTGGTTAAATTTCTGATTTCGAAATTTACACATCCAATCAAGGTGCATCTTTGGGGCTGCTTCTCAAAGAAGGGTTTTGGCGTTTTGCACCTCTTTACCGAAAACCTCAATGCTCCTAAGATGGTCAAAATTTACAAGAAAGCCTTGATACTGACCGCCGAACGTCAATTCAGCACAAAAGACGAAGAATGGATATTGCAGGAGGACAATGATCCCAAACACCGGAGCCAACTGTGTACTGACTGGAAACGAAAAAATGGCATCATCACACTACATTAGCCTTCACAATCACCTGATGCTAATCCAATCGAAAATGTCTGGGCCTACATCAAGCAGAAGCTTCGAGGAAAACGTGTCTTCACTGTGAAGCAGCTATCCCGAAAAATGCGACGCATTTGGAAGGCACTTCCCCGCGAATATGCCGAAAATTCTGTACACACTTTCTACTGTTAGCGCCACTGGCATTTGGTGTCGACGTTTGAATTTCGCGGAGAGGACGCCTGTTCACTTGTGTGTATCGCCCGTCGAGAGGGGGGGACACTAGCAACCTGGTGGCCTGGCGAAGAAGACGTCGAGCGCGACGAGGAGTTTCTTTTTGATTATTTGAATTCGTTCGATCACGTTAATCACGTTATTTTTGCTTAATTGTGTTCTTTAAATAAATTCCGTTCGAGTTGTGTCGAGTGGTTGTGTAAGAGTGGTGCACAGAGTGGTTCTAACAGCAGCGGTGGGATTCCCCTCATTTCCTCTCCTTTGTTTCGAATAACACAGGCACACAAAAAAAAGTTCCTGTTCCCGGAACTAGACCAGTATATCTTTATGTTTTTGAGATCGCTGAATCCGAATCCGGTATCCGTTTATCTCCATCACGTCACGTTCAAGGTCATTTCAAGGTCAAATCCTGGAAAAAATAGTCAAATCGATTCAAATTATTATTTCTATATATCTTTGGGGTCGCTGAATCCAAATCCGATATCCGTTTGATCTGACAAGGTCAAAATCAAGGTCATTTCAAGGTCAAATGTATTTATTCTCCCAAAAATGAATTTTTTTACTGCAGATTCTGAAAGAACGGGAAATTTTACGTCTAGATATGTATCCCATTTTTTTGATAACATAACCCCTAAGGTCATTTCAAGGTCACTTTATATTATTGTATGGAAGGTTCATATGACAATTGCAAAAATAAGAAAATGTGTTCACGAGAATAAACTACCACGTCAATATGTTTTCGAGGTCACTGAGTTAGAATCCGAGGTTCGTTTGCCACCAGTATGTCAGGGTCAAGTTCATTTCAAGGTCAAATCCAGCAAAAATGTTCAAATCTTTTCGCATCATCACTCCGTTATATTTTTGGAGTCGCTGGAACGTGTATTTTGTATTTCACTCTGCTACTTCTTCATCATTTCGCCTTCTTTTATAACGTACTCATTTATTCTCAAAAGATCTGTGCAAGGGATTTCTCTTGCGTTTTTCCCTTTTCCGCGCTTTCTCTCTGCAAAATCCAACAGAAATCTGCCATCATGTTTTCATCCCATCTACCCTGAAATCTTCGTTCTACATCTTTAAAATCTTGGTGGAAACGTTCTCCTTGTTCTTCACTGAAATTGTGCCAACGTTATCTGGAAATTCGTCCACATGACTGTCCACCATATGTAATTTTAAACTCATGTTACATTCCAATCTCCTGAAATTCTCAACCATATCAGATATTATTTTGTTGTAGTCCGGGCTCTTATGATTGCCTAGAAAATTACTACATACTTTCTTGAAGCTGACCCACGCATTCTTCTCAATAGAGCTCATTTGAGTTATGAAGTAGTTGTCTCTAAACATTTTTCTGATCTGAGGTCCATCGAATACTCCCGCGCCTACTTTAGCATCAGATAGACCTGGAAATTGATCTCGTAAGTATTTGTAACAATCGTTTTCTTTATTCAACGCTTTGACGAATTGTTTCATGAGTCCTAACTCGATATGTAATGGAGGTATCAATACCTTCTTTGAATCTATCAACGGCTGCTGTAAGATATTGTCGGATCCTACAATAAAGGATGTTCTAGGTTCCCAAACTTTTTTCACGGATGATTTTGTTAATCTCTACTATCCCATTTACAAAGATAACACGGTTTTTTTGTATAGCCAGATTGCTGTCCCAGAATCATTGTGAGGATTTTAAAATCTCCGCAAACTTGCCATTTGTGGCCATCATATTTTATTGCTGTTAATAGAGTTTTCAAACATTCATACGATTCATTCATAACAGTCGAATGCGCAACTGGTATTGGTGCGTATATATTAGTATTGTGGAGTAAGACTGCTTTGAGACTACGTTTACTAGAATCGATAAAAAGTCTCCATTGATCAG
Organism: Xiphydria camelus; assembly: GCA_963678675.1. NCBI lineage: Eukaryota > Metazoa > Arthropoda > Insecta > Hymenoptera > Xiphydriidae > Xiphydria > Xiphydria camelus. The sequence goes on from OY783198.1 coordinate 15,519,846, forward strand.
CACTATAAGTATCGGGCTTTAATTCGTCGATTAATCCTTTGACATTATTACAATAAACGAGAGACTTATTTGAATTACGAGAGAAAAAGCTCCTAAATTGTTGTTCTCTTGTCCTATAAAACGTTACCTTCGTTTTCTTCACTCTTCAGCAGATTTCTCTTTTTTAACGTAGAAGCACAGTACTCGGCAACATCTGTCGGCAACCCCATGTTACGAATGAAATCATTCAGTTCTTCCTGTGAGAACAATTGAGGCTTTTTATTCTTACAACCCGTTAGAACCTATTCATGAGAATCATCTTCAGTTTCACTTTGTCATCATTCGTTTGGCCATCTTCGCTGCCACTTTCATTTCCGCTCATATATCTCTCATCGTCATTATCAGTTTCATTTTCACTCGTGTAACTTTCATCTTCGCTATCAGTTCCACTCACATAGCTCTTATCTCTATTATTATCATCGTACTGTTCATCCTCATTCACACAATCTCTACGCTGATCTATATTTTCTCTTTCAACGTTTGCTTTAATCTCGTCTATTTCCATTCCATCTGAACTAAAATTCCGTTTATTTGTATTGTCCTCGTTGGAAATAGCAGGTAGTATGACACTCGTAACGTCAGCATACTTTATATGTGATTTATTTTTCATATTGTACCCAGTTAGATATGTTTTGCAGAAATAACAATCTTTTCTAGATTGCGCTTTGGTCCAATGTATTGGTATAAGAAAATTGAGATATTTCTTGTCTCGAGATTTATCATAACGATGAAACATTGTGTTACAAGAAGCACAAATGATGTGTGGTACCCAATCATTGCCTTCATCTATCATGTGTTCAAATCAAAACAATCCTTATACATATTCCTTATACGCTCTGAAATACGTTTGCGATTCTTTGATGCTTCATACTTACCACAAACATAGCAAAATGAATTTGGATCCTTATTGCATATGTGATCCGAACTTGTAGTGATAGACTCTACAGTGGCCAAGTTTTCCACCAATGCAGAGCTGCGGTCGCTTGATGACGACGATTGCGGGCCCGCTTGCTTACCCAGACCAACCGCCGATACTAGGGTTCCTTGTGAGAACCCCTGTATCGTAACACATTTCCGTGTGCCTGCCATGACGGCTTGGACGCCTTCTCATCCAGGGATTTTGCCGGAAAAATAAACAATAAAAAAACCGTTGCCCGCCGTCACCGCGTGGAGGTACCCTGGGTGCAGGCACACCAAACATATTCGCTGTATCAAATTTACAACGATGAGCTCCAATTCACTTGAATTGAGAGATCACGTGACTGGATTTCAAAATTTATTTTGCGGTACGAGAACAGATTTATTCTCGCTCGGAACTGACTGAGTTGATGCATGGAAAAAAGAACTTGGCAGATCTCCAAACAGACCTCCGCGTCTTTTAAACGTCAAAGACGTGTACCGCTCAACGGATCATTCGGTCATGGACGCCGATCCGCGGTAATGCATTGAAGACACGAGAGAGCTAGGAAACCGCCATAGGCGACAGCCTTCCGACTGACCGCTCCGTCACGGCCTCTCTTACTACAGACCCGAGCCGGAGCGATCGAAGCTCCGCTATCCACTCCTTGACTCGGCGCCCTATGAGTGGAAACACGTCGACCGGCACTCCCATGGAGGGGGTCAGGTTGGACTTTAGATTAGAACATTTTTGCTAGATTTGACCTTGAAATGACCTTGGGGGTTATGTTATCAACAAAATTGAATACATGTCTAGGCGTAAAATTTCCCGTTCTCTCAGAATCTGCAGTCAAAAATTCATTTTTGGCAGAATAAATACATCTGACATTGAAATGACCTTGAATTTGACCTTGTCGGATCAAACGGACATCGGATTTGGATTCACCGACCTCAAAAATATATAGGAATAATAATTTGAATCGATTTGACTATTTTTCCAGGATTTGACCTTGAAATCACCTTGAACGTGACGTGATGGAGACAAACGGATACCGGATTCGGATTCAGCAACCTCAAAAACAAAGATATACTGGTCTGGTTGCGGGAACAGGAGCTTTTTTTTTGTGTGCCTGTGTAATAGATGCAGCGCAGTTGGTCGAAATTTTGAAGTCGGTGTCGAGGACGAGTCGACTGAGACCGGACCAGGTGGATCTGCCGTTCTTTCGACCCGAGGTGGATGAGGCTAAGGTTTGGATTGAATAGGTCGAACAGATTAAGAACGAAAGCGAGATATTTCAGCTGCAATTAACGGTGAGAGTTGGTCGCTATTTGCTTCACGAATCTAAAGCTTGATTTGAAAATTGATATCCGTGAAAGAGAGATTGGGCGACTTTTAAAAATGACTTTTTGGAATCGTTTCGGCCCAGGAAAATTCTGGGGCGATTGCTTTCGGAGGCTTCAAGTTGATCTAGTGCTTCTTTTAATGCGTACACCGCATATGTACGTAGAAAGGTGGCGTTATTGAAGAATTTGCGTGCTAATTGGAAAGAGGAGGACTTGATCGAGATTGTTGTTTATGGCATTAACGATAGCAGAGTGCAAGAGTCTGTTACCACACGTAATCTTAGATCGATTGGCGAATTAAGTTCGTTCCTGTACTTTTGCTAACAATAGGTTCGTTCGCACAGCAGTTACAAATCGTTGGCAATTGGACGACGCATGCGCAGTTCGTTAAAAGCGTTCGCACAGGAGCAAACCCAAACTGCTGATCGAAAGTTAGGTGTTCGTACAGAAAAAAATCAGGAGTCAGAACCCAATTTCCAACCGTCAGAAAAATCCGCTGACTCTCACCAAATTTTTGGTTTGGAGTCTGCGCAGTGCGTGCTCCTTGTTTGTGTTTGTGTCTAACCTCAACTTTATGCATTTTCTTCACTGATCTATGCTGTGCATCGGTTGACGGTTTTATGATAGTAACAGTTTAGGTTATGTGAACAATTTCACGTGTAAAATTGCATGATTAGGGTAAATGGGGTAAACCATCCAGTTATTGGACACTTTGCACTTATTGGACAATCTGATTTAAATAAAAAAAAACAAGATTTCCAGTTTTTACTTAAATAAATATTATTAAAAACCGTACCTAGCTTATTAATTCTTGACTGTCCAATAACTAAATTTTTGACTTTATCCCAGTTTTTTATTGTTGAAAATTATATTCTTTCAAACTCTTAAAATTGTAAGTTACTAGAATGTAAAGCCAATATATTTTCAATTAAAACAAGCCACTACTCATATCTCTAGGTAGAAAAATATCTTCTTAACACCTTTCTTAATATTCTGTTATAATTTTTTCTGTTAGACAAATTTTACGTTAATATCTGTTTTTGATAAATTTATTAGTACCATTTTTATTTACTATGGAATAATTAATTTATCAGCCAGATTAAAAAAAGGTAATATATACACAAAGAGATGCAGAAAAGAACAAACATAATGTTATAGGCTGAAAGGAACATCGTAAGTAAAAAATATAAGTAGACAAAGAGATTAAAGTATGTATAAATATCGCCAGAATATAGATGACAGAAAAACGCGATAAGAGCTGTTGAAAACCAAAATGGTGTAAGTCACATTTCATGTAAGCTGAGATTATTTGAGTGCAAAGTTAAGCACAATTTGAAAAATCTGTCTAGATGATACAAACAGATATTTTAAATCGTACACATATCTGTTTTATATCATCTAGACAGATTTTTCAAATTGTACTTAACTTTGCAGTCAAATAATCCCAGCTTACATGAAATGTCACTTACACCATTCTGGTTTTCAACGGCTCATATGTAAACGAATATAAAAGGAACAATATCGTGCAGAACGTTATCGTAGAAATTGCATGGCCAATGCACTGGAGAAAACTTGCACACTGCTTTCACAAATGGTAGATATCGTTGTCGAAGAGTCTTCAGGAGATGTGGAGCCAAATCTTCAATGACGACTGGATTGCTCTGCATGGTCGGTCCTGCGATGTAGCCCGTGCTCTTATACTCCTTCTTCTGATCTGAAATACAAATTCGATATAATACTCCTCATAAAATATTAATTTTTTTTTTCGCTGACTACTGTTAAACTCAGGTACTTTACTCACTCGATAGCCCAGCTGTCGCGCCGACCAATGCCTCCAGTGTCCTTTCTATGTTGCTTCGCCTCCAAGGCGATGGAATATCTGGCCTTCCTGAAGCTCGCGTACATCCCCTCCAGTCTATTCTTTCATTTTGGCTGCATCAATGAAGCTAATCTGCAACATGATGAAAAACGAGCACATGAGACGATAAAGAAATTCATTCTATCTGCCTCCTGCAAATAATTTCATTACATTAATTATTAATACTTACCCTTTTATGCAGGAAGCTGGATAATCCTTATTTTCCGCTTGTAGGTCCTTATTCCAAAGATCTTGCCCCGAATATTTTAATTAATAACACGCGTTAACGTTAAACGCTGACGGCTTCTTAACCAAAAAATCACACGCGAATCGAACTGACAGCTCGCAGAAGCTCGCCTTCTTCTGTGGTGTCGATGGAGGTTATGACACGATATGTAAAGATAAAGTCACAAGTTCACGCCAGGTGGCAGATAAATCGTTGAAAATCACCGTTCGCAGAGCACAAAATCAGAATTCAGTTTGAAATCGGTTTCCAACCGCACATGCGCAGACAAAAATTTCCAACCAGTCACAAACTGCGCTGTGCGAACAAAGCTAATAAGACGGTACCAGATGAATTGGTAGGCAAACGAGAACGCGAACCGATGACATCACCGAAGCGGCCGTGCTTAGATCAAACACAAACAAACGGCCGAAACTGCTTTAAGTGCGGTCGTATCGGGCACACTCAGCGCAATTGTCACTCGAATATTTCTTCGCGGACTCCGAACCCTTCGTTTACGTCATCTAATAGGTTCGTTAACAACAGCGAAGAAAAAACGCAAGCTGAACGGTGTAGTTTTTGTTTTAAGCAAGGCCACAAAGAGGAGAGCTGTTTCATCAAAAGGAGCATAGGCCAGACAACATAGGCCAAAAAAGGGGGTGTAGGCGAAATAATTCGGGGAAAGCTGTGGAAATAGTTTTAATCTTTTAATTTGCATGTAAAAAGAGTTTTTAAAGTTTGCACCAATTTTCTGCTTGTGCTCTATACAGGGTGTCTCTAAAACCTCAACATTTTTGGACTTTTTTTTCAGTTTTTCACTAATAACTCCTAAATGATGCATTTACAGAAAAATTTTACTCTTTTATAAATTAAAGTACATAAAATTCTACGTCGAATGAGTACCACATATTTGAAATTAAGTCAAGTGGTATGGACGATATGCATGTTTAAAAATCAACCATTATCCAATTTTTGAAGGAAAAATCATGTTTTGGAGTTTTAAACCTTAGGGGAAAAGTGTGTACATTGGGACGCAGAAAATAATATAGCTGTATTTTCAAAAATCTTTAATGAAATCGTATATTTTTTAAGCGAGCCTTTGGTTTGGCATATTTCGCAACATTCTTATTAAACTAAACGTGATATAGGAATATAAAAGTTAAAATACATATATTTGAAAAACTAAACATATGGTCCTAAGGTACACTTATGCATTGTGCCTTGGGACAAATGGTAGTGTACCATGGGACAACAGATTACTCTACATTATAAGCCGAAAAATCCACTGAAAAATACATGAACCCACTTCTTCTTTCTGTCCCTCCAGCAACTTGAGGTGGAGGTAGAGTCATTATAACGTCCGACATGGAAATTTCATAGACAGATTCATTTTCCAAAATGAACTTTCCGCCTACTACTTTTTAAAAATAAATCGCTCCTAACAATTCACTAGATATGACCAACTACTTTTGCAACGAAAAACTTACGCGACTTTGGTGTTTCTGATTTTACCAGAATAAACCTATGTACTTTAATTTTACCGTTACATATTTCATCTTCGACTTCTTGCGGTTCTCAATCTACATCTTCTGAGCTGTCATCCGAATGAATCAACTGCTCTTCGGAACTGCTGCTGCTGCTGCTGCTGGGAACTACTATCTTCTTCACTATAGACTTATTCTTGCACGCAAGTCTTCGTTTCCTTGTTGCCTCTTCTTCTTTCAGTTCATGTTTCTCGGGAGTGTCTGTGAGAATTCTGTATCGGCTCGCTTTCCGCCCACCACTTCTACCTCCTTTCCTGGCTTGAGCTTTTGGGAACGGTCTTATTTTGTCAGGAGTAATACGAGTTATTCCTGATGAAGTACTTGGAATTGGTTGATTTGTATCTTTCACAACAAACTACGTCAACAGTTGGCTCCAAAGGCCTGTCCATCACAAATGAACTTAAATATTCATGGTCTCCAAACACGTTTCTGTTCAGAGGGAAAATGTCTGCTACTCTAAATCCGGACAGAATATTTTCCTCCAAATGTGTGATTGTGGTAGGAGAAGACATTGATCTTTTAGTAATTATTACTGCATTAGCTCCTAATAGCGATCCGTTGTTTTTGATGAAGCCTGGAAAAGGAAAGTCAGAGACCGTCTTCTATTCCCCGACACACTTCAAAATGTCAAAAAAAGTTAAAGGAAATATATTATTTCTTCACGTGTTCAGCGGGTGCAATTCAACATCAGCCATTTTCAGGCAGTGGAAGATGAAGTTTGTAAAGCTTCTCGACAAAGATGCGGAGGTACAAATGACTGTCGAAATATTCAAAAACCATGACGCGACTACAAATGAAACTGTTGCTGCCGGCGAAAAAGTAATTACGGCTTTGTATGCCGGATCGCTTCTTCAATCTTCCTTTCTAAATGAAACACGCTTTAAACTGCTCACCAAATCCTTAGTACAGAATACTTTCAACTTGGCTACTCTTCCTCCAACTGAAGAAGCTGCTAGACTGCACGCAATGAGGGCCTTTCTCAAATTAATTTGTAGAATGGTCATTTGATGGACCCAGTTCAATGGGGTTGGAAGGTTACTAAGTATGGGCTGCTTCCAGTACCATCAACAGCCGAACAAGCCCCGCAGAAACTGCTTAATAACACAGTCTGCAAATGTTTGAAAGGGTGCCGAAATGCTTGTGGTTGCAGGAAACAAGAAATGAAATATTCCGCAATATGCTATAATTGCAGAGGAGCGTCCTGCACTAATACACCAGATGAAATTGATGACGATAAAGTGATGCTACCTGACAATGATGACGAATTAGAAGACCTTCAGGATGATGAAGACCTTAAAATGGACCAAATGCTTCAAGCTGCTTTCAGTCAGCTTCTACTTCCAAGTGCTTTTTGTACTTTAACTCAATTTTTACATTTTAATTACATATTTTCATCATAATGTGCGTTTTTATTTTTAAATCCATGGATTCACCACCAAATATTGTACCAGAGTGTTTGTATATACGATCTGACACACGATATGATAACTGTACGATATCCAACTATTATATTATTTGTTTCATATATTACATTTTATATTGCGAAAATAAGGCGCTTAAAAGTTAAAAGCCATAATTTTTTTAAATGGAAAATATCGTTTTTTAACCTCTCATATCTTCGTAACGACTTGGCGCAAGTTTAAGTATGTGGTGCTCATTCGACGCAGAATTTTATGTACTTTAATTTATAAACGAGTAAAATTTTTCTATAAATAGAATCATTTATTGCAGCTAGGACCAGTAAGTCCTGTAGGCCGTTTCCGGAGGAAAAACCCGATGTTATGTGAGAGCACCACAACCCGGCGCCTCCATCGTAACAAACATCTTACAAAATGAAGAAACTTAAACCAGATAACGCTTAAAACTACATTACAAAATAAACAGTCTTCGCTGAAACTACAAAATGACTTAATAGAAAATCTTCCTCGCTTAAAGTACTAAATAGGATAACGAAAATAAGTTTGCAGAAAATAAAAATAAAAATAGAAATGAAGTTAAACTTAACAAAGAGTTTCTCCTGCAGGTTACAACGCCACTGGCACCAAGCGCCTACCACTCGCCAGTATCTTCCATAACACCGTCCTGAACACGCTCCTCGAGGCATCAAACACCTCAACTGGCAGAGCATTCCAGCCCGCTGCCGCCGCTATACTGAACGCTTTCCTCCTGACCTCCATCCTAAAATGAGCGATTTTCATCCTACACCTCCCACCCTCTCGCAATACATCATTTAGGAGTTATTAGTGAAAAACTGAAAAAAGTCCAAAAATTTCGAGGTTTTTGGGACACTGTATAGAGCACAAGCAGAAAATCGGTGCAAACTTTAAAAAACTCTTTTTACATGCAAATGAAAAGATTAAAACCATTTCCAGCTTTCCCCGAATTATTTCACCTACAAACCCTATATTGCCTGGCCTAGCAGAGGTGCAAGGTTAATCTGCTGGCGGGGGGTCAAAATTCTACAATCCCTGTCCAAGTTAGAATTGATGATCACAATTACATGGCAATCATAGATACAGGGGCAGATGTATCATTAATGTCAGATAAATTCGTCGAAAGATTTAGCGCCCAAAATAACTCCGACTAATATTGCGATCGCTGGAATAACGGCGGGCACCGTTCATTCAAAACAACAATTTATTGCCGACGTCGAAGTGACCGGTCAGAGAGCTCGTCTCAATTTCCTGTTGGTTTCAGGCACTCGAGTAATTAGGCGTCAACATCCGGGGGTGTTGCGAGCTCTGGAGGGGTCTGTGTCTGGAGGATTGGATCCAATCGGTGTACCTGAAAAGTACACGGAGGTTTTGATGCCTTTGCTGAAGAAGTACTCCTCCATGATCACTACTGGGTCTGCGGTAACGGAAGTGAAGAACACCTTCATGCACATTAATTTGACAGACAACTTTATCGTAACGAGACGACCTTACCGCCTACCCGTCGGCGAACGGGCAGAAGTGCGAAAAATTGTCGACGAATTACTGCGAAATGGTATATCATACGTAAAAGTACTTCCCCGTATGCGAGTCCTGTCTTACTGGTCAAAAAGAAGGAGGGTAGCTACCGTATGGTAGTTGACTACCGTGAACTTAACGCACATACTGTTAAAGATACGTACCCGATTCCAAGAATTGATGATCAGCTGGACAGACTCGGACGCGGACAATTGTTCACATCGTTGGATATGGCGTCTGGGTTTCACCAGATACCCATTCACCTGGATTCTGCACACAAAACGGCATTCGTGACGCCGGATTCTCACTTTGGATACTTAAGGATGCCATTTGGAGTCGCCAACGCCCCTGCGGTTTTTCAGCGTGCAATAAACAATGCTTTGGGTGGTTTGAAATACACTGTTGCTCTCGTTTATGTCGACGACATCTTGATACCTTCTGAAACTGTCCAGCAAGGTCTTGAACGGTTGGGTCTCGTGTTAGACGCGTTGAAGAAAGCCGGATTCTCCATTAACATGAATAAATGCTTCTTTTTTCAAGAAAAAATGGAGTACCTGGGTCGAGAAGTTTCGGCGGAAGGGATACGACCTAGCGAGCGGAAGATAGTAGCGCTGAGACGAGTTCAGTCTCCATCGAACGTAAAACAAGTGAGACAGTTCATGGGCATGGCATCCTACTTTCGGAAGTTTGTGCCAGAATTGGCGAGTAGAACGGCATGTATTAATAAACTCACCCAAAAGGAAGTCCCATTTATATGGACGCAGGAACATGAAAAGGCTAAACAAAACGACAACCACACTCGACGACTCGAGTCGTGGACGACTGTCTTACGTCACGATCCTTGTTGGTGTTATTCAACCCCGATCTGCCCACAGAACTCCACACGGACGCGAACGCCATTGGATATAGAGGGATACTATTCCAAAAATACGTCGGGCAGAATAGAGTCGTAGGTTACTACAGTAAGAAAACAACTCCGACGGAAGCGAAATATCATTCTTACGCGAATTGGAGACGTTGGCGATTGTCAATTCCTTGAAACATTTTCGCGTATATCTGGTCGGGATTAAATTCACGATTGTTATACGGACTGTAACTCGGTGAAAGCCGCAGTCAGTAAACGAGAGATAGTTCCAATATATAGTCCAGTAAAGATATCATTTTTCAAAAAAATAATTTCCGGCAAGCTAATTTTTTCAGGGTCGATGGAGGGGTGTCTCCCGAGTATCCAACCAAAAAATCACACTCCGCACCCCTTGTAAAGTGTTGCAAATAGGGTGGTTTTTGTTATTTTTTGAAAAAAATTTTTTCCAGCTTGTACATAATAATATTTTCTACAACTTTGCCTAATAAAATTTTTTGATAACTGACTTTTGACCGACCAAGCCTGGCCGAAGGTAAATTTCAAGGTCCCTGCAACTGTGGGGTAATGCACGGGACATACTGTATAATGGGCGCTGGACCGTCAAAAATCAGTTATCAAAAAATTTTATTAGACAAAGTTGTAGAGTATATTATTATGTACAAACTGAAAAAAAATTTTTTTCAAAAAAACAAAAACCACCCTATTTGCAACACTTTTCCAAGGGTGCGGAGGGTGACTTTTTGGTTGGATACTCGGGAGACACCCCTCCATCGACCCTGAAAAAATCAGCTTGCCGAAAATTATTTTTTTGCACCCCTATAAAGAAGGTCTACTTTTACTGGACCACAAGGATTGCTCGATGGTGGACGTATTTGCAAGATTTCGACTGTGAAATTGTTTACCGCAAGGGATCTGCCTTGAGTCACGTCGACTTCTTAAGCCGCAACCCGGTGACCGTTATGCGAGTTGCTTGACATGACACCTGGTTGCACATCGAGCAAAAAGGCAATGCGGAGATTCAACAAATGCTGACGGACTTGAGGGAAGGCAAATTGGACTCTAATCAGTAGAAGAACATTGAGAAGAATGGTTTGTTGCTTCATCGAAAACTTATGCCGGATAAAACGGAGGTAATTCGCTACTTCATAACCTCGGGCACCCCCTAGCTTCGCTTAGGCGCTAGCGGCCTTAGCAAATCGCAAGGTCCCCGACTTCTTCTTCTTTATGGTTTACAACCCAACGGGTTGGTAACTACGAGGAGGGGTTTAGTCGGTAGAAATCCGAGACTACCCTACTACCATCTTGGGTTTCTTGTCGAAGATTGCCCTCTTCGCTGATCTTCAAAAAAGGGGGGGGGGGGCGAGAGGTCACCAGTACGTAGAGTCACCCCAGTCTTACCGGAGCTCTCGCGCCAGTCGGACACTCATGTAATACGCAGTGCAGTGCAGATCAAGATAAGGAAGGTCGATTAAGGGCCACGGCCCGCTTCACCCCGGTGGCCTCGCCTCCGAGGGTCAGGATCACCGAAGCGCGCAATTGCCAGCCATCCCTCCTACACTCAGGTACGCTCAGGTATACAGCGGCTGCTCCACCGGGCGGCCGTCGCCGTTCACACAATAGACCCTTTTCAAGGCTACTGCGACTCAATTTCACAAATTCAGTTCGCATAATGGCTCGCCTCACAGTCCACCAGCCGCAATGAGTCAATCCAAAATAACCCTAACCTTGCTAACTCCGCTCCAAACGAGCAATCCTCCTGTCCAACAGACAGCACACCCTCCCCAACCGCCGATACCTTAGTCACGGCTCTCAGCCGGCTCCGGGAGGATAGGAACCGAATTATCAGCGCACTTGCTCATATTGATGCGCAAATCACGAAAATCATGGCCCTCATGAACGCCAACGCCAACGCCAACTCCCAAATCCCCTCCTCGCTGCCTGTCACGACGCAATCCATCCCCTGTATGGAGACCGACGAGAACCCCTGGCAAATCCAGACGCGAAAGTCAAATAAGCGTAGGAAAGTTCAAAAGTTCCTGACAGATGAGGATATCCCCATCCGGCGAACCATTAACACCACTGACTCGGTCAGAGACTTCCGGCTCTTAACATCCAAACTGGATAAAGACCAAGTCAAATTCACCACTAACCAGCTCAGGTAGGAAAAGGATTTCTCTGTTCTGATCAGAGGCGTCATCGAGACCCTTTCCGAGGATGACATCCGCTCCGAATGGGAAACTAAGGGACTCCCCATTAAATCGATATACCGCATGCGCAAGAGCGACAAAGTTTGGCCCCTTGTGTGCGTCAACCTTGACGCAAAGTCACCCTTCGCCAAAACCATCTCCAACCTAGGCTCCCTAGGAGGTCTCAACATTAAGGTTAAGACTAGAAGAAAGTCTGACATAACCCCGCAGTGTCACCGCTGCCTGAAGTTCCGGCATATGGCAAACTACTGCCGCGCCGCCTGCTGTTCAAAGGATAAACCGAGCAAGTCTCCAATCTGGGCCAACTGCGGCGGCCCACACCGTGCCACCTACCGCGGTTGCCCGAAAGCTCCACAAGCAAACACGGCCCTCGTCCACGAGTAGCGCCTCCCACGCCGCTGGCCACCGCTCCGATTGCGGCTGCATTCTTACCTAGCCAGCCGGCAGGCAACGTACCCTCGCCTCAAAACGCTCCACCTCTTCCGAGTACCCGCTTTTACGCGCATGCTGCCAGAGGCCCCTCCTCCCCCCTTACGCCGTATCAATCTACACTACCAATCCCGGTCCCAGCTGCTCCGCTTCAAAACCAGGCTGTCCTGTAGATTTTTCGCGACTTCGCCACCCAATTCGTCTGGATGCTCCAACAGCTGCAATCGCCGCAAACCCAACAATGCCTCTCTAACTATCCTTAAGGAGGTTTCACCCCTATTATCAAAAATATAGGAAGTTACTCAAATTTTTTCCCAAGATTCTTTAATATCTTTGAAAGCCGTATGTAAAATTTCAAGTTTCTTGACTAACTCATTAAAAAGTTATAATTGAAATAAAAATGACAATTTAACCCGTGCTCTTATGGGAAATTCACAGAAACGTAGAAAAAACGATGGAAAATTGGGTAACCGTAATGAAACTTTGCATACCGCTAGATTATTATGCAAAGAATAAATGGTATACTTTCGCACCTCGATCAAGGCAGTAATTTATAACAAATAATTAAGAAATCTTGGTAAATTCGCTTACGATCGAGATTGCTGCGCGCGCAGTCGTGAAGTGCGGCAACACTGCAGGGCGCGCCAAGTATAGGGATCGTGCATGGGTACCGTCATGCGCTCTAGTGGCAAAAGTTGGAATTAAAAGCGTTACATCTTTTGTGTAGCGTATACGGAGAGCTCATGTTTTACGAAAATTATTAATCGCAATGATTAATGTTTATATATTTAAACAGCACTTTTCACTATAATTTATATTATTTTTGTTGGATATTGTTAATAATTCGGGGTTTCAACTAGTGAGGCAATGTTACCAACTTGTGCCACCACACTTCTCTATAACACTCTATGGGGCGACGCACTGTGTTCAAAATCGCCAAAAACGTGATCAAAACTAATCACGCTTGAACCGGTTATGCAAATGTTATGAAAATGTACACTATATGTCACTATCTACTATAGATTAGATATATGTAATAAATGAAAACTTTACTTTTCAATAACCACCCCTTTAGGGGGTGAATTATGTTAAAAAATACCATCGTCGATTAAATGATTTAGGCAGCTACTTAATACGAATTATTATCTTACAGTTCAATTTATTTGGGGAGGAGGGGGGTAACTTAAATATAAGTGAATGTTTCTGCCAATTCCAATGCATTATTAATAATAATAACAATAATAATATATATATTTATTTACACAGCTAAAAACTAAAAATACAATAAAGCAAAAGGAGAAAAAATGTACTTATGTAATGTATTAATGCTTTATTATTTTATTATATAAAAGTGAAATGGCTGTGGCTAATCTGATTCATTATATTCCTTGTCTTTATTTTCATCGTCGTCATACTCTTTATCCGAGTCCTCGTCATAGTCTTCCTCAAGCTCTTGTTTCTCTTCATCTGTCAGGTTAAGCAAAGAAAGCATGTCCTTGTTAATTTTTTTACAAGATATCTTTGGTGACTGAAATGAACTAAGAAGGGGATCGGAACTTAGTAAAAGTCTATTAAATAAATCTTCATTCATTCTAGTAGGGTTGATTTTTTGTGTATGGCTGTCTCGATAATTTCCGTATATCCTTATTTTTCGATTCCTGTGCCTCCTCTGATAATTAACCGATGGGCAATAGGGCTTCTTTTATGATCACGGCTCCATGAATTAAAATTTTGTTGGTGTGTTGGCTGGCGGGTTGGGGGCGGAGCTCACCCCTTCTATTACAAACAGAAATATCACAAGTATTTTTTAAAGTAAAAAGAAATAAATAAACAAAGAAATAAATTGATACACAGAAATCGTACGAAACTGCAACTTGGAAACACGAGAATGTTAATCAGTTCGATGCACACTGATTACGAAAGAAGACTTACGACAGTAGAGATACACTGATGGTTGAAGAGGCACTGATCACTTCATTACACAGAAAACGGACTGGATAGCATGCATTTAGTTGCGATTTATATATCTTACAACTAACAGATAGTGGAGATATAGCGTGGGCTATGCGGTGTGCTCTGATTGGCTAGAAAAAAGGGGTAATTAGCAAAGTGAATTCGGTGACGCGTAACTCATTAGGAAGCATCCGGCAATTTGCATTCCGGGAAAGGTATGGGACTTGCTTCGTCTATTCTCATCATCCGCCATATTGGATCAGCCATCTTGGATTTGAAAATAGACCAATTTGGACATGAGCATCGTAATGAGTGACCCCAAAAGCCCCCCGAGTAACAAGTTTCGGCCATAATCTTCAAATTCTAAAAATTTCTGGAATTCATTATCAGCCATATTCCATTCGCCATCTTGGATTAGAGAATAGACCGATTTTGACATCACCATCGTAATGAGTGACCCCGAAAACTCCCGAGTTACAAGTTTCGGGCCATAATCTTTACATTTTGATAAATATCTGGAATTCATCATCCGCTGGTCGATATATCGACCACCCCGGGCTCTAAAGATTAATCCCTCTTTTTCCATGTTCCGCACCTTTCCGCAGGTACAGCCATATATATTTCAATTACTCACATTGTAGAGATTGATCTGCCGTAAAGTTTAGGGAGTAGCGAAGATTAGCACTAAACGAAAACCGCGTTTAAAGACACATTAACATGTTCGTCGCCCAACGCGATTCGATTTAGTTTCTCACGGGGCCCAAATCTGACTGTCGCTCTATGATTGACCTGAATTCGGGTACCCGGGGGTTTTCGAGGTCGCTGATTACGAATCCGAGGCCAGAATATGACGGACGATGAGATTAGACGAAGCCCGAGTCGAATATTTTGACCTGGGCCTGTATTACGTATATCACGTGAGTTGTCTCACTTCTCGCTTTTTCATCTCACGTGAAATTACCCACGGTATTATGAAAGTAAGGAGTGAAAGTACGAAATCACTAGCACATTTCCGGCGACTAGTTATCTCACATTTTCACAGCGTCTTCTGTGACTGAGAGGCAAAATGAATGTAACTGAAAGGCAGAAAAGTTTACTTCTACAGTACATGATTAATCATCCTGATTTTGGAAGAGGTCGACTAAGATACTCTTCTGGGAACAAGAAGAAATTGGTAAATATATATTAATTGTATGGGGAAACCAAGAATGTTTGTCTAAGGTGTAGGTTAAATTTTAACCTATATGCAGCAGAAACGTCTTGATACTTTTGCCAGTTTTTCACTAAACAGTTCAGTGAAAATCCATCTTTCATTATAATAACTTCCATTATATATTATTTCTTTATGAAGGATGATATGTGGGAAGAAGTATCGGATATCCTTAATGCATCGGGAGCTGGACCGACCAAACAGGCAAAGGAATGGGCAAAAGTAATTATGAACCATTAACTTTTATTTCCTATTAATATACCCGTAGTTATATCAATTATCTTTACAAAAAGACTAAGTCTAGAAATAAGGAATTATGTGAATCTTGACACGTTGCGAAGTATGAATAAATATTTATTTGGCAGACATGGCGTGACTGGAAGTCAAATACATTGAAAAAGATTGCTTCCTTTAAAAGCTATGGAGCAGGTACCGGTGGAGGACCTCCAAAACAATTAATTACTTCGAAACTTGAAGAGGAACTGTTAGATTTTTTATTACCGGAGGCAAGTGGGCTCGAAAATATACGCCAAGGTGGCTTCGAGCATTTAGCTGTAAGTAAATTTGTTATCCATTCGAGAGAACTATTTTTCTATGGTTTTTCATTTTTTTTAATTTGACCAAACTAGAGATCTGAAGACATGTCATTCGCTCCGTATCCAACCGATTCGAATGGGACAAAAAAACGGAAGCTGTCTCCGATGAATACCGTTCTTGTAAGTTGAAACTTTATAGCTGCAAACGTAGGAGTTCGAATCATTTACAAATTTGTTGAACGTCGAAATAGGTGGAAGATGTTACACCATCAACATCGAACACTATCGACTCCATTGATGAAACTGATAATGCGGTTTACAAATGGTTGGAAGCTACTAATGCGGCCGACACTGATCGTGAAATGAAGGAAATACAATCGGAACAAAACCCTTCACGAACAATTGAAGTAAAATCTAAAAGTGCAGGTAAATTATACTATACTACCGTACAATGGAAGTTCAGAATATTAATATGCCTATAATTCAGTTAGATTATAATTATTGTTTCAGGAAAATGTGCCCGAAAAAAAGACCCGATTGACTTTTTAGAAGAGAAAAAAAGACAAGATGATCGCTTGATTAAACTTAAAGAAGAGGAGTTAAAACTTCAAAGAGAGAATTTGGAGTTAAAGAAGAAAATCCAAATCATGGAAGAGGCGTATGAAAAATTTAATGAAAATTTACATTCAATTAATAGAAGTATTATTGATCTTCAAGAGGAAGTGAGAAACTTAGGAGCTACGTATATAACTTAAGTTAGTGTAAAATATTATTTTTTAAAACCAAAAGATCTTATATCTACATATGCATATTCAATGCAAAATAAATATATTATATACAAACTTTTTTTCAATAAATTTATTATTCAATATTGGTGAATCAAAAATGTCCAATTTCTTAATAATACAATCTAACACTGACAAGGAGTGTTAGGTAGGTGTCCGCCTCCGATTTCGATCTCCTTGTAATATGTTGTAGTCCACTAAAAACTAAGAGATACGTATTTTTTCTTATCGGCCCATAAAGGGTTTTAAGGGGTGAAACCGACCCCCAAAGTCAGGACCAACATCGGGTGGTTCTGCAGTTTCAGGTAGAAACACCGAACCTACGGGAACGAGATCCATGGCAAATTATTCATTATAACGAGTAATGAAAATACACGTTAATCTGCCAATGGGGGTGTAAGGGAAGGGGGTGAACTACCCCTTCAAAACCAATTTTCTTGCCGTGATAGAAAAATTGTAATTTCTATTTTGATCGGACCATTTGCATTTTGTAGAGGGTAAAAAATTAAGGAACACGTGTTTTTGCATTTCAACGAAATCCCGCTCTAAAGGGATTACTTACCCCCTGATTCTGAACTCGATTATCGTGCTATTATAACTATAACTTTTTCTTTCTAGTGTTGCATTAGTACTTAAATAATCGAATTTACGTCAATATTACGGATTTTAATTCTATTTTAACATTTAACCATCGGTGCTATTTGTATACATGTACTTACATATAACCTGATGAATTTCATATGTCAGGTATAATAGTCTCATTTGCGCCATTTCTTGGCCCGTATGTATGATGTCATTTTATCTCTAGCAGATTACTTTTCATTATCACGTTTCCGGCATTTAATTCAGAGGTGGGGCCTTTACGCCTATTGTCCAAATATAGTCAGATATATTTTTATGGCTCAATAAACAAAAAGAATAGATATCTCTAATTTAATCCTTTACTGCGACATTCGTCCGTAATCAAAGGTATCTGATGATTATTTTTATCTTGTCGGATCTTTGGAACAATGGATTTGTAGCTGACGTAATTCATTGCCAGAATACGGTGCACTCATGCTATTGATGTCAAATTTAATATCATTTATTTTTATTAACAAATTAAATGAAATACATGTATCTCTTCCAATTAATATAAATACTTTGTGACATGTTATTAGGGTTTATAGGTTTCACAGTAGTGATACTCATCGAAAAAGTGTTTAAAACATAGTGATTTCTTACACCAAGAACACCTTACTATTGCTACTTCCGTACAGCCTTCAATTTCACATTTCGATAGAGATGAATCCCCAAATGTAAAAGGAACAGGATTGTCAAATTGTTCTGGTTTTTCATTTGTATAATTGCTTTTGAACCAAGCATATCGAAACAAGTTTTGATACCGTGGCGAAGATAATTGATTATGTACTAATGATTGTAGTTTAAGTATATTATTTCTCAAATGTAAATTGAGATCATGATTAAGAAGCAAAACAGCATCAGAAAAATGTCGAACGTAATTTTTCCACACTCTGAATCCGAACATATCGAGGGGTTGAATTTTTCCTGTTGTTCCTGCCGGTATGATTTTTGTCGTGAGAGTTTTTCCAAGAGGTGTAGCTGCTTTCGCAGCTTCTGGACAATGACCAGTCCAAGAATCTATCAAGAGTAGACTCTTTTGACCAACACTTGGGAAGAAAACCTTTTCCAACCAGATTTTGAAGTGGTCTGTAAGAATAGATAAGGCATTGTAAAGTATCGTCATTAGCATATCCATTTTTAACTCAAGATTATGTTTACATTATAACAAGTTTAATAAATTACGTAATAACTGATGTAAGTTTTCCCGATTTCGATGCAGTTACGTAAACATTGGCAGGTTTGAATAGGTTGCTCTCAATTATCAGGCCGAAATTTCCCGATTTCTCCTTCATAACCATAAAAAGCGGTGATAGTAATTTTCCATCTGCCGATATCGTTGGTTCTATAGTGTAACTGTGAGTTGTTGAAGAAACTGATTGTACAAGGCATTCTACTTGTTTTGTTCCCTGAATGGCCAATGTTCTGCCCTAATGAATTTCCAACTGGAAGCCACTTTGATCAGCATTATATATGTTATTTACACCGTATTCTTTTATAAGAGATTTGATATCTTTTACAAAATGTTGAGCACTCTCTTGTAGATCTTCTTTTTGTTCCAGTTTTTCGGGTAATGAACTTGTTAATTTTGCGCGATGTAATACGGGGTGTACTTTTTTAAAATTCCATAACCACCAACGAGAAGCTTTAAATCGGAAATCTTTATATCCTATTTCTTTCTGTGCTTGTAAGGCCTATCTTCGAAGATCCATATCGTGAACAATTAAATGAGAATCTAGAGCAGCCTTCATATTATTCAAGGTATATTCGGAAATCCGTGCCAATTTTTCCATATACGTTCCACCTTGATTAATTTGGTGTGCCCATCGACGCAGTTGTCTGGCAGATTTCACTCTTTTGAAACGATGTTGTACGGTGTTAATGGACAGATTTTTTCTTTACTTCCCACTTCTCCAAAATTCCACTGCATTACTTTTGTACTCGTAACTCAAGTCTTCGTCATCACTGGTGCACCTGTCAGGAGAGTGTTCAGGACTCCAGTCCAAATTCGTCTTATCTTCAATCGCAGTTGATTCCCATTCTTTAAAAGGTTCTTGAAAGTCCAGAGTGATTTCTTCCACAACTTCAACTCCATTGTATTCATGCATACCATCGAATAAAATTCTCTCGAAACTATCTTTCAATTCGAGCTCCTCATTGTTTACAGGACTGTCGGGGATATTTGCTCCTTCAAACGTAAGCAGCAAAAGACGTATAACGTTAAGTGGGTTAACTTTCATTATCACACGAGAAATGTGCACAAAAGAAAGACCGTTCTCCGTTAACGAACTGAACTGGTACTGACAAAAAAAATACTTATCGTGGGTGACGGGCACTATACTTATAAGTGCCGATAAGATAAAAATAATCATCAGATACCTTTGATTACGGATGAATGTCGCAGTAAAGGATTAAATTAGAGATATCTATTCTGTTTGTTTATTGAGCCATAAAAATATATCTGACTATATTTGGACAATAGGCGTAAGGGCCACACCTCTGAATTAAAAAATGCCGGAAACGTGATAATGAAAAGTAATCTGCTAGAGATAAAATGACATCATACATACGGGCCAAGAAATGGCGCAAATGAGACTATTATACCTGACATATGAAATTCATCAGGTTATATGTAAGTACATGTATACAAATATACCTGTTTGGGTCTTGAATACCTTCCAAACATTGGAATGGAGTCCTAAATCTCGACCGGGACTATCACAGAACCACCCCAGTGGATAAAATGTTGCCATGATCGTTGTATCTCGCGGATTACGATCTCCCTGTCAAGGCATCCAATTCCGGCGATCCGTTCACTGTGACATATTGACAGTGGACCCAGCACTGACCCTAATGGCCTTAGAGCCTTGGAGTCATGCTCTGGGTGCTGCTCAGGGCAGTCCCATTTCCTTATTTATTTATTTCGAAATCTTGTTTTTCTGACGTGATGGGGCTCAGATGACCTCGGGATCGGATTCAGGACGCAAAAATACCTCGGAATACCATGGTCCGGTCAAATAGTCCGGACTTTTCTTTTTTGTTGTAAACCTGTGTTATTTAAGTACTAATGCAACACTAGAAAGAAAAAGTTATAGTTATAATAGCACGATAATCGAGTTCAGAATCAGGGGGTAAGTAATCCCTTTAGAGCGGGATTTCGTTGAAATGCAAAAACACGTGTTCCTTAATTTTTTACCCTCTATAAAATGCAAATGGTCCGATCAAAATAGAAATTACAATTTTTCTATCACGGCAAGAAAATTGGTTTTGAATGGGTAGTTCACCCCCTTCCCTTACACCCCCATTGGCAGATTAACGTGTATTTTTATTACTCGTTATAATGAATAATTTGCCATGGATCTCGTTCCCGTAGGTTCGGTGTTTCTACCTGAAACTGCAGAACCACCCGATGTCGGTCCTGACTTTGGGGGTCGGTTTCACCCCTTAAAACCCTTTATGGGCCGATAAGAAAAATACGTATCTCTTAGTTTTTAGTGGACTACAACATATTACAAGGAGATCGAAATCGGAGGCGGACACCTACCTAACACTCCTTGTGAGTGTCTTAGCGTTCGTAACTCATGTAGCAATACATATATCTGAAAGTAAAGCTAAGAACGCACGGAGAGCGATGCTATAATATATATTATAACTTCCTCGTGAGATATAATATAATATTATAGCAGGGGACATACAGACGAGGAAGATATTGCAATGACGGCAGTAAACATATAGTCATTAGTGGTGCAGATGCAAAATGGCGGTTCTTAAGAATTTTCTGCTTGATACATTTGATAGCTCATCAGAAAATGATTTTGATGCAGAAATTGATGCGACTATAGCTAACGCTGCTATGAAAAGTAAAAAAGGAAAAAGGTTTTGGTTAGCAAGCCACATAAAATTTAGAAAAGAACGTGGTGAATTTAGACTTTTTAATAAGCTGAGTGATGAAAATTTTCAAAAATATTTTCGAATGGGGGGACAGGCAGAAATTTTTCCAAATTCTTGACTAAATTCAAGCGGATAAAGGTTTTTGGGGTATTACCAGATATAGGGTTAATAACAAACTACATTGCTTGTTCTGGCCCTGTTTGACATGTATGGTACGGAATCGCGTACTTTCTAAATTCTCCCAAGGTCGAGGCATCGACCACGGCTAATAAAACTGATAGGGATGAGCAACGTTTACATTATTTTAAACGCATATTAGGATTCTACCAGATAGAAGATATGTGCGGACGAGGTACATACTTAAATAAATGCGCATTAAAAAATCTGCCACAGCTAAATTGCACACTAAAAATCTTAGGGAACATCTATTTTGCTTCTGGAGAATATTATAACAAATACTACAATCCCATTACCGAGTATGGCCAATAGAAAAACGATCCAAATGCCGCATTGTAAGTTCCACCAAACGAATAAGTCTTGACACGGTAAAAATGGCCCTGAAATGTAAAAAAAGTGGTCATGCATTTAAATTGGACGACATCGAATACATCTATCTATATATATAAAAATGAATGTTTGTCCGTCTGTCTGTCTGTCTGTCTGTCTGTCTGTCTGTATGTCTCTTATGCCTTCCTCAACCGTTCATCCGATTGCGATGAAACTTTGAGGAATGGTTGGACGCATGCCCGCGAAGGTTTCTGAGTTAGTAAATCGTATACAGGGTGTTCAAAAAGTAGCGGTACGGATGATTATTATGCCTTCCTAAACCGTTCATCCGATTGCGATGAAACTTTGGGGAATGGTTGGACGCATGCCCGCGAAGGTTTCTGAGTTAGTAAATCGTATACAGGGTGTTCGAAAAGTACTGGTACGGATGATTATTATGCCTTTCTAAACCGTTCATCCGATTGCGATGAAACTTTGGGGAATGGTTGGACGCATGCCCGCGAAGGTTTCTGAGTTAGTAAATCTTATACAGGGTGTTCAAAAAGTCCAGACACAGCTGATTATCTCAGCGGGAAATCATTTTAGAGAAAAACGTTTAATATAAAACTTTTAGGATTTTTCCCTGGCTACCCAATGGTCATATTGGATTTGACATTGACAATTACCTTCTAGGTAAAATTGATTTTAAAAGATCCAAACCTCTATTTTATATATCGGAAATGAAAAGAGCGGGAAATTTCACGTTCAAATATGTCCTTGACCATTATTTCCATGTGACCTTTATGGTCAGCGGAGGTCAAATTGAGGTGAAGTACAGTTCGGCTTCGTACCATGAAAGCTATGGGCCCTATACAAATTCTTTTTGATAGTAGGATTTAGGATTTTTTAGTGGCTGTACAATGGTGATATTGTATTTGACCTTGACCGTGACCTTCATTTGGAATCTCTTACATCTGACATAATATTCCAAATCAGTTACACGAAAAATCCCTTAGTGCCAACCAAATTTAATCGAGGTAATAATCATCACTAGCAAATTCAAAGGCGAAGACGTCCTCATTCACGCATACCTATGATTTCCAACGATTTAACATTCGAATTCAAGCGGCTCCAGTTCCCTTTGCGTCTTGCTTTTGCTATTACCATCAACAAAGCACAAGGTCAATCGTTGACTATTGCTGGCTTAAATTTGGAAAATTCATGTTTTTCACACGGCCAATTGTATGTGGCTTGCTCCAGAGTTGGCACACCGAAAAATTTACACGTTTTTACTCCAAATAAGAAAATAAAAAACATTGTCTATCCGCTGGCCTTAAGATAAATTAATAAAAGAAATATACTTTCCAATTTAAATTAAATACATGTGTTTTTTTAGCGTAGCATGGCTCCCTACCTATGAGTACAGATATCTGCTAAAAATTCATTAAATGACGACCAAAATCAATCCACAATCTACCCGTGCGAAGCCGGGACGGGCTGCTAGTCTATATACAGTGTGTCCGTAAAGTCCCGCAACTTGCAGTTATTTCGAGAACGGAATATTTTTTCAAAAAACGCCCTGACACGTCAACTTTTTTATTTTCCTAGCAATGTTTTGGCCTAGGTAGTTTTTCCAAAACTTGCCGCATGAAGGCGCCACGATCGATGTTATTTTTTTCTTAAATTGCAACACCTATTTTTTATTGCATTTTTGGGTAGCCACTGTTGTCCTGAGTACAGCGGTGTGCCACGTGTGGTGGGTTACATAAGAACATTTTTGAGAAAATGCAGGTTTATTATGACGAAGTAGGTTTTCATGCAAACTTGAATCGCTGCGACCGCTGTAAAAGAAGGGGGAGGGCCACCTCTGCTTATTTGGAGGAGCGCGCATGCGCCGTTGGCTTTCATAAGGATTCAGTGCCTTATTGCGGTTTTGACTCGCATTGTTTTCTCAACTCTCAATGAGATTGGACTGCCTAATACCTGCTCTCTCGTACTTATTGCGCTTTTTGCTTTCTGCTTTGTTCAGCTTATCGCTTTTTTTTTCGAGTTTCATTGAAACTCGGTAAATCAGTCTTTTCGAAGACTCTGTGGTAGTCTTGTACTTTGTCAAACCTTTCGATATGGCTAATTTTCTCAGCGAGACTGAT
This sequence comes from Xiphydria camelus, assembly GCA_963678675.1. NCBI lineage: Eukaryota > Metazoa > Arthropoda > Insecta > Hymenoptera > Xiphydriidae > Xiphydria > Xiphydria camelus. Next base: position 15,543,835 of record OY783198.1, read on the forward strand.
CGGATTCAGATTCTAATGATGGTCGGTTACGGTGATCGAAGAAGAACCTATGACCAAGTTTGCACATTGTTTAATGAAACGCATCCTGATAGGCTAATATCAAAATCTACAGTAGGCAGGCTACTGCAAAAATTTGAGGCTTCTGGTCATGTGAAAGACCTGCCAAGATCAGGCCGACCATCTTTGTCCGAGGATGATCAGCTGAACGTCTTACTGGCAGTTCAGGATAGCCCTCAGTCGTCATGTCGTCAAACGGGCAGGGATCTGCGCATAAGTAAAACGTCAGTGCATAAGGTTCTCCGTAAAAACAAATTTCACCCTTACAAAAGGTAAAATTAGTTCAGGAGTTGTCAGACGACGACTTCGATCGGCGAATTGAATTTTGCGAAATAATACAAGAACTTTGTAATAATCCACATACGAATTTTGCTGACAACATTCTTTTTTCTGACGAGGCCTCTTTTACATTGAATGGCACGGTAAACCGACACAATTGTCGATATTGGTCGGATCAAAATCCTCACTGGGTGGAGGAAGCACATACCCAACATCCAGAAAAAGTCAATGTTTGGGCGGGCATTGTAAGAAATACAATTATAGGGCCGTTTTTTATTGAGGATAATCTGACTGGACAACGTTATCTTGAACTATTGCAAAATGAGGTAGTCCCTGCTCTCTTTCAAAGGCTTCCAGCGCCACAGCCATGTGGAATTGATCCTCAGATCTGGTTCCAGCAAGACGGGGCACCACCGCACTATGCGTTGATAGTGAGAGATTATTTAAATCAGCTGTTCCCCAATCGCTGGATAGGTCGAAGGGGTCAAATCGAATGGCCAGCGCGATCACCCGATTTGACCCCTTTAGACTTCTTTTTATGGGGACATCTTAAAAGCCGCGTTTATGTAAACAGGCCTTAAAATGTGGAAGACCTGAGACATCGCATTCGAGTCGAGATCTAGATGATCACTCCAGCGGTACTAGCGAACGTACAGCGCTCGTTTGTGGAGAGAATGGCCCACTGCCAAGCAGCTCACGGTGGCCACTTCGAGCAACTGCTCTAATTGGTTACTCTTATCAACTTTTCTTCATTACTTTTTTCTTTCAGCGGTCGCAGCGAGTCAAGTTTGCCAAAATACGAACACCTACTTCGTCATAATAAACCTGCATTTTCTCAAAAATTTTCTCATGTAACCCCCCACACGTGGCACACCGCTGTACTCAGGATAACAGTGGCTACCCAAAAATGCAATAAAAAATAGGTGTTGCAATTTAAGAAAAAAATAACATCGATCGTAGCGCCTTCATGCGGCAAGTTTTGGAAAAACTACCTAGGACAAAACATTGCTAGGAAAATAAAAAAGTTGACGTGTCAGGGCGTTTTTTGAAAAAATATTCCGTTCTCGAAATAACTGCAAGTTGCGGGACTTTACGGACACACTGTATATAAAAATGAATGTTTGTCTGTCTGTCTGTCTGTCTGTATGTCTCTTATGCCTTCCTAAACCGTTCATCCGATTGCGATGAAATTTTGGGAAATGGTTGGACGCATGCCCGCGATGGTTTCTGAGTTAGTAAATCTTATACAGGGTGTTCAAAAAGTCCCGGTACGGCCGATTATCTCAGCGGGAAAACATTTTAGAGAAAAATGTTTAATACAAAACTTTAAGGATTTTACCTTGGCTATCCATTAGTCGTATTGGATTTGACCTTGACCGTGACCTTTAAGGTAATATCAAATGCCTTCCTAAACCGTTCATTCGATTGCGATGAAACTTTGGGGAATGGTTGGACGCATGCCCGCGAAGGTTTCTGAGTTAGTAAATCTTATACAGGGTGTTCAAAAAGTACCGGTACGGATGATTATTATGCCTTCCTAAACCGTTCATCCGATTGCGATGAAACTTTGGGGAATGGTTGGACGCATGCCCGCGAAGGTTTCTGAGTTAGCAAATCTTATAAAAGGTGTTCAAAAAGTACCGGTACTGATGATTATTATGCCTTCCTAAACCGTTCATCCGATTGCGATAAAAAGTTGGGGAATGGTTGGACGCATGCCCGCGAAGGTTTCTGAGTTACTAAATCTTATACAGGGTGTTCAAAAAGTACCAGTACTGATGATTATTATGCCTTCCTAAACCGTTCATCCGATTGCGATGAAACTTTGGGGAATGGTTGGACGCATGCCCGCGAAGGTTTCTGAGTTAGTAAATCTTATACAGGGTGTTCAAAAAGTACCGGTACGGATGATTATTATGCCTTCCTAAACCGTTCATCCGATTGCGATGAAAATTTGGGGAACAGTTGGACACATATCCACGAAGGTTTCTGAGTTAGTAAATCTTATACAGGGTGTTCAAAAAGTCGAACTATACTTGACCTAAATTTGACCTCCGCTGACAATAACGGTAACATGAAAAAAATGGTCAAGGACACATTTGAACGCGAAACAAAATTAACTTGACCTTGATATAACCTTGAAGGTCATGGTCAAGGTCAAATCCAATATGACCATTGGGTAGCCCGGGAAAAATACTAAAAGTTTTGTATTAAAAATTTTTCTATAAAATGAGTTTCCGCTGAGATATTCAGCCGTACCGGGACTTTTTGAAGGTCAAGTACAGTTCGGCTTCATACCATGAAAACTATGGGCTCTATAAAAATTCTTTTTGATAGTAGGGTTTAGGATTTTTCCGTAGCTAACAATGTGGTGGACGGACAAAATCAATCCACAATCTATCCGTGCGAAGCCGGGACGGGCTGCTAGTTTCTTATAAACATCGGTAGCGACATTCTTGTAATATGTGAAATATAATATATATTATAGTATCGCTCTCCGTGCGTTCTTAGCTTAAAGTACGCGATGAAAAAAATACAGGGTATATAAAGAAACCTCATTTGAGCATCCCTTGCGTTGCGTTTTCCACCCCTTACAACCATGGGGTAAACCAAATAAATTACTGGCTAAGTGTCTTTTTGATAGTAGAAAATGTCACGTTAATTTCAATTTTGTAACTTTTTTAGTGTTTGTGAAAAAAATTGTAAAACAAATTTTATGTACCCCCTTTAAGGGGCTGTATCTTAACAAGGGATGCTCAAATGAAGTTTCTTTATATGAAAGACCCTATCCCTTTTTCGATGAGGAATCACCCCCTGAAATGTTTTACACTTATTTTGTTACACCCTGTATATACAATTCATTGAAAATACAACATACAATTGACAGTCGTAGTATATTCCTTAATTTGCAAAATAAGTCCTTATTATTCGTTCACGAACATCGACGCCGCGTTCAATTTCATCATGTACTACTTCGGGATGTTCGATATCTATTTCGTCATAGTACAGCTCAACTTGTGGCATTCTCCATGCAAGAGCAATATTGTATAGCACACAGCAAGCGTTGACGATATGAGCTGCAAATGAAATAATGTAATAAAATTTTCATGCTTTAACATGACGTCGTCATGCATACAGTGTAGAGTAAAAAAACCGCACACAGGTGAGACCAATATTATCAGTTACAATAACAGAATATGCACCTGCAAAATAAGGATTGTAATGCAAAGCTCTTTCTTTGCGCAAACAACGCCATCTTCCCTTCAATACACCAATGCATCTTTCTACCGATGATCGGGCTTGTACGTGATGCTGAGTATATCTCGCTGATGGTGTGCCTTCTATCGCATGAAGCTTGGGAGTCATTAAATACGGTAATAGTGGATATGCAGAATCACCTACAAATGTAGCTATTAAAAACTTGAAGTTCATTGAATCTATCAATCGAACTATTGTAAAATCATTTACATTCTCTCATTTGTATATCTCTTACGATAAGACATACCTAGAAGCCAAGAGTTTTGTGGTACTTGTACATGCTCTTGTAAATAATTGGAGACAAGAGACGCCCGCCACACTCTTGCATCGTGAGTTCTACCTCCATGACCTGCATTTACTGCTAATATTTTCTGATTGTAATCCGAGATCTGGAAGTATAATAGTTCAATAAAACACACGACCAATGGTTAAGCAATTAATTAAAAATATTAATAAATAGAAAAAATAATACACACAATCAGCACGTTAAGTGAATGGTATAGCTTTCGGTTTATATACCATTGCTCTTGATTATTGAGAGGGGCAACAATAGCTATGTGGGTACCATCGACAGCACCTAATATACCAGGAAACTGAGTATTTGCCCAATATCTGTAATTTACAATGGCATCACGGAATTGTAACACTACCATGAATATAGTTATTTTCATAATGAGACATTTGTAGCGGCTTGGGTATATTATATGGACACTCTCTTTTTCCCATTGAACATTAATCTTGCATACAGTTACTTCATTAACCCCTTGTACTATTGGAAAAAATCTGACTCGTGATGAAAATTGTAAGTCAAACTTGAATATCACGAGTCAGACTCGTTGTTTAATTATACTAAACGTGGATATCACGAGTCAGACTCTTTATCAAGTTTGACTCGCGATATCGACGTTTGGTATGAATTAAACAACGAGTCTGACTCGTGACATTCAAGTTTGGCGTAAAATTTTCATCGCGAGTCAGACTCGTGAAAATAGTGCAAGGGGCTAATGACAACTTACTCCTTTAATGCGTTGTATCTCTGCTTCTTCCGTAAGAAATTTAATCCAATTTCGCATTATTTCATTTAGAGCATATATAACTCTATGTAAAATATTGCTGGCTGTCGATTGGCTCACACAGGTGAGGTAATCCTGTCCCACTCTTTTCTGATATGAGCCAGAAGCAAGGAAATTCAGTGTCAGCAATACCTGTAAAGATACGTAGTAAACTATTAGGTTATTAATCTATAAAATATGTCAATTCGAAGCTACTCGTGAATGTTATTCTATACCTAGACGCGATTATTGAATATATATATATATCATGATACACGAAAACGGTTGAATGTACATGAATGGTTTGAACAATACCATTCAATGCAATACGCAGTTTATACCTATATACTTGGAAAATATTAACTTCTTATTATTTACTTGCAATTCCAGAGGTACAGCTGTAGGTCTCCTCGTTACGGGCAGAAATGGCCGTAATTCCTCTATTAATATTCTCACGGCTTCCTTCGATAATCTAATATGAAATATTAACCCTCAATTATTATGTACACTTCGGTAAAAAATACTTTAGATATAAGTACACTCTCTCTGAGCAAGTAACATAAACATAACCAAGAAACTCTTGAAGTGATGTACCTGTAAAGACTAAGAAACTCCGTCTCTAATATCGTAAACGGATTAGATGCGTCCCTTAGTTGTCTTCTTCAAATTCGCAAATTGACGATATCGCGTCGACGATTTTGTAACAACACAAGGATAATATTTCCCATCTCTACAAAAAAAACTTCTACGTATTCAAAACTCCAATTGAATAAAGAAATATGGACGCCAACGCCGACATAGTTTCATCTCTTTCTATTATCTAGCTATCTCGCTCATATTTCACTTCTTCACTCTAAAATTCTTGTCGAACTAGCTCACGCGACTAATTTCACATTTTCACCCAGTGAAATCATACGTAATCTCGTGAACTGCTCACTTTTCACATTTTCACCCAATCTAAGGTACGTAATAGGCCCCCTGTTCCATTCTGAATAGACCTGTTTTAAGATCTGTTTAGAACTGGGTAGACCTGGTGGAGTCTAAGAATACCTGTAAAGGGATTTTTCTCTAAAACACCTGAGATGTCCTGATATGTAAATATGGCCTTCACTATCCTTAATAAGTCGGACATATTCTTTCGCGCTAGTCGATGTCCTAACACGTGCTATTTAGCTCTTTTTCGTATAATTTGAAATTCATGGATAATCAATCAAACATTCTGAACGGAAAATTATTTATAGGTAGCCTTGAATTGAAAGGAAAGGGGGGGAATGTATTAGCAATTTTATTATTTCCTCTCTCTATAATGTTGATAAATAAATAAAAATATACACATTTTTGTGAATGAATAAAATATAGATAAATAAAATTAAAATTTAATTTTCTTCATTGAAAGAGGAATTATTATAGCGGAAAAGGCAAGGAGTGAGGAATATGATGTTCCTGTTTTCTCAACTCATTTCCCTTTCAACGAAAAGAATGTAATAAAAATCTGACTTAAAATTTACTATCATCTCTCTATTCTATAAAATAGTTTTTCGGTCGATAACCTATCCGAAACCCCCCATCAATCGACCACTGACGCAACTGTCAACCTATCGCCTATCAGAGCATCCCCCCACCACGCGTCGGCTGCCAATGGGATGCGGTATGCTATCGATCGTCGATCGGTGCGGTGCAAGCCAGCTGAGCAGCCAAGCAGAGCCGAGCAGATTATTACATAGCGTCGGCTCTATTACCATGACGGAAAAAACTGTACAACAACTTATGTCCTCATCCTTCTCCTCCTCCTCCTCCGTCACCACCTCTTCCTCCTACTCCACCACTCCTCCTCTGAAGAAATTTATTTATTTTAACCGGTTTTTGCCATATATAATAATAATTATAAATTAATACGCACGAAAAAATGTTTAGTATTCATTGACGTAGGAAATGAGAGTTTGGAATTAAGTAAAAGCACTCTCACTACAAAAAATATTCTTTATCAGAATGCGCTTGGAAGAAACTCTTTCACACTCTCCAGGGAACTAACTAAAAGGGCATACGGGGATCATGATGTGGACCATCGATGACTGGTTTCTTTCTTTTGTCCTCTTAGTGGAGATGCGACACTGCGTCGTCTCATAATATAATATAAATAGTGCCACGGACGGTCGAGAGCGGTGGAATGGGGTATGGTCGAGGGCACTGAGTGAGGCAGGGTGGAGAGCGTCGATCCGAAAAACTATTTTATAGAATAGAGAGAGAAATAGAGAGAAATTCATACTTCTTTTCATCTTCTCCTGCATTCCATTACTCTAGGCCCGTCTATCCGTGTGGCCGGCGTTTTGTCGAATTCGAGCGACGCGAAGCGTCGCGAGTAAGCCCGTTGACCGACCGCCGTCCCCAACAAACTTGGGGGAGCGCCGCGACAGCGGCGCGCGGGCGATAGCCCCCCGGGGGTTGGCGAGCGAAGCGAGCAAGGGGCGGATGCCCCCTAGTTTTCATAAATTAAGTTATTTAATGCATTTAGTGGTTTTCAAATAATAATTAATTAATGGGGAACTTGCCTGTGTCAGATTTTTTAATACTTTTGGTATTTATCTACTCTTTAGACCTTAACAATAGATATTTGTAAACAAGAAAATGATCAGTTATCTTGTTTAAATATTTTGTGATATATAATTAAAGTTTGACATGTGGCGACCCGTCATGCTTTGGCGGCCTGACGCCAGATGGCGCCGACTCTCTCAGCCCTCGGCTTGCGGCTCCTGGCTCCCGGCTCTTGTCTCTCTCGGTAGTAAAACGGCGGTGAATTACTACATATATAAGAGGACCACAGGGCGTCTAAGGCAGGAGTCGGTCTAGCCTTACTGTCGAGTCTATAGGCCGATTCCGGGTCGAAATGGCGAACTTAATTTTCGTTCGCCACAGACAATTTTTGAACACGATTTTTCGACATGTGACGTTCGTGACACTAAGTGTGTTAAATACAAATTAAATAACTGCATATTCATTTACCGTATGTCCCATAAGAAATGCAACAAGCGACATTTACCTTCGGCAGTATTTACTGACGGTGCATATGTAAAAGACTCATGCACCGTCGGCAAATACTGCCGAAGGTAAATGTCGCTTGTTGCGTTTCTTATGGGACATGCGGTATACGTGGGAGGAAGGGGAAAAGGGTGGGGTAAACAAAATTCAGAAGGTCTTCTACCTGGTTAGTACCGCCGAAAGAGAATGCGATAGAATAATAACGGCTTTCCCAGGTCTATTGTAACAAGTCCGTGTTAAGGTCAAAGCACATCTAGGCGAAGCGAAGCAACGCGAAGCGAAGCGACGCGCCGCGACGCGCCGCGAAGCGCGGCTGTGCAACGCACACTTGGGCGAAGCGAAGCGCGGCGAAGAGAAGCGCGGCGAATTCTATCCCCTTCTCTACCAGGTATAAACAGCTATACCTGAAAATATCCATATATGGATACCCGGGTAGAGAAGGGAGAGAAGGGAAGCGCCGTGAAATGTCAGTCATTTTCGCCTTTTTCGCCTTTTTCATTCATTTTCGCCTTTTTCAAACTGATGAACGCAACGTGAAATGAGCCGTGTACATGTTTTGTTTTGAGAAATGGGCATTCGTGAGGAAAAATAGTATATGTCATTCGGCGGAAATCCTCGGATTTTTAAGACTGTGTTTATATAGATCGTAGCCTCCTCCCCAAACCATGCCTCGTGTTACTATCTAATTAAACACAGTCTGAAAAAATCTCGAATTTCCGCCTTATGATATAAGATACTATTTCGTGTGAGAAAATTCATTTCGTTGACGAGATCTATCTTGGAAAGGATTTTCGAATCGTTGACGGAAGTGATCGACGAAACTTTACATCCGTTAACGAATTACATTCCGTCCACGATAAACATTTCTCGCGGCGCTTCGCTTCGCGGCGCTTCGGTTCGCCGCGCTTCGCTTCGCCGCGCTTCGCTTCGCCGCGCTTCGCTTCGCGGCGCTTCGCTTCGCTCAAGTATGCGTTACCTCGTAAGAATCAATGGAAATATAAAAGGTAGCTTCGCTTCGCGGCGCGTCGCTTCGCTTCGCGTCGCTTCGCTTCGCCTAGATGTGCTTTGGCCTTTAGTCCTGTCTACATCTGATGTTCACCGTAACTAGGTTATGAAAGGGCAAGCAAGGTTTACTTTCCACATTTCCCTAAGACCTAGTTCATTCCTTTTAGACCTACAAACGTTCATTCTTAGCAGGGCTTACCAGTTCAAAATATTCGACCCGGGACCGCCTGCCCTGTAATCCACACTAAAACTAAAATCAACTGGTTGGCTCTCCGTTTCCACCTCGAATCCTTTTCCTTCAAATTCAGTAACTTATCGTCCACCGCTGAAATGGACAATGCCGTTGACACACTTATCTAGGAAATTAAGGAAAAAATCTAGCTAGCTAGCAGTTTGACACTCGCGGTCCCAAGAAAAACCTGACTCCCCCACGATACTCTGGCTCTTATAGCCAAAAAAAAGAAACTGCGAAGACACTTACAACGAACCGGTAACCCCACCCTCCGCCCAAAATTAAACGAAATTAAACACGCACTAAACTCAGCCCGTCGGAAAATACGCGAAGAAAAATTCAATAGCTACATAGCCGAAACCGAAACGCATCCTAAAAGTTGCTGGAAAATTATCAAATCTCTCAGAAACAGGCAGCCCCATCCACCCCCATTGCTAAAGGATGGAATCCCCTAAGCGGCTGACAGCGATAAGTCAAATATCCTTGCCGAATCCCTCAAAGAGCAATGCTCCCCATTCCCTACCAGGGAGGAATTCACCAATTTCCACAATACAGTAACAAATTCTGTCAGTAACTTCTCTTCATCTGACCTCTCCTTCGAGCACACCTCACCTAACGAAATCGCTCAAACCATTAGCTCCCTGAAGGCAAAGAAGGCCCCGGAGAACGACTCTTTTCTAAACGGAGTTCTAAAAATTTTACCCCGCATTCACGTAGTTGCCATCTGCAACATTGTTAACGCAATGTTGCGATTACACCACTTCCCCACAAGATGGAAGACAGCCACAATCATTTGTCATCCCAAGCAGGGCAAACCTCTAAACCAGGCCGCCAGTTACAGGCCAATCAGCCTTCTCTGCACCCTAAGCAAAATAGCAGAACACATCATCCTTAGTCGGCTAAACAAATTCATAACGGAGTGAAACATCCTCCCGGACTTTCAATACGGGTTCCGTCACCGGCACGGTACCTGCCACCAACTCCTTCACGTCTCAGAGTATGTTACCGACAATATGAATAATAAACCTACGGCCAAGTGGCAAATAAGTTACCTCATCGGGACACAAACCATTTCCACCTCCAGTAGGCCCACGGTGCCATACCCCCTCCAGAGGAGCGTGTTAAACGCTCCGACGTCGCATAAGAAGTTTCACTTCAAATAAATTTTCGTTCCACAGACAGAATATCATACATTGTGGTTATACTGAAAGTTCAAACATGAGAGTGGTATTCTACGAATATTTAACATTCTTAACTCTTTCGGTCATCGCGTCCATTTGGATGCACATTTCTAAATAAAACATGTTCAGAAATGTATTTTCAAGTAGTATACCACATTTGAGATTTTTTTTCCTTTTTAAAGAAATCTGTGACTGAAAGGGTTAATATCATTTTAATAGAAATAAAATACTATAATGCAAAGAAAAGTGGGGCGCCGACGCTCTTAGCATCGGAATTATCTCCCTTATTGTTTTATCTAGCCGTCTAGCATTTTGCATGTAATCTAATTTTAAATTATAGAATAAGTCGCCCCCCATTCTCGGTGAGCGACTACACCGGCGCGAGGAGACGCGCCAGTAGCCAAGTCGTTCACACCGATCATACGCATTTGTATCGTTCAGTTTTCGCCGATAGTCCAGTCATTCTAGATCCAATTTACACGTGCATCTCTAGATTAATCCCCTGTCGATCATTTATGGACCAATCGAAAGGAAAAAACTTCGCGATCAATATTCCGAGGAGGTATATGTTTGTAGGTGACCGCGGAGTTGTTTATTTAACAAAAACGTTGCGAGATTTCGCTCTTCCCGACTTGGGCATAGCACCGTTCCATTTATATACATTCAAATATATATATATATATATATTCGAATATATAATATATTCAAAAAATTACCTTCTTGTAGAGCGCGAAATTCTCCACAAAATTGATGCGGGAAGTAACTCTCTAGGACGTGTCCTTTATTTTATATAAATTTTTAAAGTTTCTTGAACAACACTCACGAGCAGAGCAGCTGACTAGCCACGCCACGCCTCAACACCGGGTGGCGCTGCACGCCCAATCTCACAATTCAAATGGTAAACCCTCCGTTACACGCCGAGCGCTGAGCTGCCGTGGTAAACGGAGCATGTTACTCACTGGCTACTTTCACATACTTTTGCACTGAATACGAGATACAGTCGCACTTACATTCGTCTCCCGTTCAGTGCAAAAGTATGTGAAAGTAGCCAGTGAGTAGCGTGCTCCGTTTACCACGGCAACTCAGCGCTCGGCGGGTAACGGAGGGTTTACCATTTGAATTGTGAGATTGGGCGTGCAGCGCCACCCGTTGTTGAGGCATGGCGTGGCTAGTCAGCTGTTCTGCTCGTGAGCGTTGTTCAAGAAACTTTAAAAATTTATATAAAATAAAGGACACGTCCTAGAGAGTTACTTCCCGCGTCAATTTTGTTGAGAATTTTGCGCTCTATAAGAAGGTAATTTGTTGAATATATTATATTTTTGAATATATATATATATATATATATATTTGAATGTATATAAATTAAACGGTGCTACGCCCAAGTCGGTAAGAGCGAAATATCGCAACATTTTTGTTAAATAAACAACTCCGCGGTCACCTACAAAAATATACCTCCTCGGAATATTGATCGCGAGATTTTTTCCTTTCGATTGGTCCATAAATGGTTGACAGGGGATTAATCCAGAGAAGAAAGTCTAAAATGACTGGACTACGAATAGAGTTCCTTCTTCGAGCACGTTCTTCTTTCTTCGTCCCGCGTAGCTGCCTCACCACCCGTACCACTACATAGTACCATCACCCGTACCCACTCTCAGTCTACTACATACATACGATCGAGAGCGCTAGAGTGGGGGCTTTCCGGTGGCGCACGCACGAGAGCGCTAGAGTGGGGGGAGCGACATATCCGTCTTAAACTGGCTCGTCGAAAACCTAGAAATGTCCCCCCATATACGGGAACATAAACATTTTCAATGTTAAAAAAACCGTCAATAATTGTACAATCGACGTTATTGAGTGGAATAGAATTAACTTTTTTTTCAAGAACCTTAAAAAGACTATATTTGTCTGTCTTATTCATGCTACCATCTACATGGCACAATGAAAGTGGAAATGGCGTTAATGGAAAGGATAATAAAGTTACAAGGTCTATTTTATTTTCCAATGGTAATGCTAAGATTCTACTCATTAACCCTACGTTAGGCGCGCGGGCTACAATTGTAGCCCACGCTTCTTCGAATAGTAATAAATCTCAGAAAAATAATCGAATCCTAGCGCCCTTCTCAATAGCTGTTCAAATTACATCGCTCTACCCGATTAGTGTGTCCCCACACACTTGAGATGAGTGGTAGTTGTTTGTTTTTGTGCTCAAAGTCGTCTGGGCTACAATTGTAGCCCGCGCGCCTAACTGCGTAACATTTTTCGGATAGTAGAAATTTTGGATTTCGTTAGGTTTTACTAACTTGAGTGAGTATTATTTTGTTAATTAGCAGCACTTATATATAGCAATTAAATGAATTACAAAAAAAAACTACTGAAAACAAAATGGCGGACCCGAAAAGAAAGCGTATAGAGCAAATCACGAGCACGAGTTCTTCTAAATGTTCCGGATGTACCACCCCCCCCCCCCCCACCCCTCCCTGATATACCAGAAACCTCTATTTTAGACGCTGTCATATTTTTTCCAGGAAACGTGGCAAATCTACACGTAAAAGTTGTTTGCGATGCGTGCAAAGAACATATGAGAGATATCTGCACGACATGCTTGACGGACTAAAAATACGTTATTTTCGAGGTTCCAGAACTCAGCCATTTTTTATTGTTTTCTTTCTTTTTTTGGTTTATTTCAGAGCGTGTATTGTGTAGTTTTGAAAATGTGAAGTCTTGCTACTAAAGATAAATATATACTTATTTTTTAGTATTACATGTGAAATGCTTGCGAAATAAGGCACGAAAATGTCATCATTAGATTTTATGCACTTTTAACAATACATTTAAATGTTAAAACAAGGAATTTGTATTTTTTACAATTTAGCACATCTTACTGATAATACCCCATGAATAAACCAGCTCCAAATAGGCACAATTTGATTTTATATCAAATTCAAATTGGGCTACAGTTGTAGCCCACGCGCCTAACCATGTTACAAAAAGGGGCGTGCCTAACGCAAGGTTAAGTCACGTTCAAATCTAACTTCTACTACTTTTCCATCGCCTTTCTTAAATTTGGCTTTATTCTCTGAGGCAATTGTTGATATAGGCTGTTTGTTTTAATGCTACCTTGAAATCACTTTGAATCTATTGAACATTCTTCAATGAAGGTATTTCTTCTTCTGTCACCGATAGATGTTATATGTAGTAAATATTTTCTGGTTTTCTCAGTTGCTAATTTCCCCATGGATATATTAACCTCTTAAGGGGGGCGCCCAGTGTAGAAGGTCGAAAAAATTGATTTTTTTTTGCTTTAAGAATTCCCCAATGCTATGTAGAATATTCCTAGAAAGGTTTTAGAACGATATTCATATTAGTTTTCGAGTTACAGCTGTCTAAGCGTAAACGCTGCTCACAAGCTGTACAGCCACTTTGCGCGCAGTTGAACGTGTTTTTCTCGAAACATGGTTTTCGAATTTTGCGTGAATGATATCTCGAGAACTATTTAAGATTTTTGCCTGAAATGTAAACCAGTTATATAAAATAGTTATAGATCGTAGTTAAACCAACTTGTTTGTAAAATAATTGTTATAAAAATGGTTTATAAATGTTTATAACTCGAAATTTTAGGAAGAAAATCAGACTTTTATATCAAATCTCAATCTAATTTTTCTTTTTCATGTTTTTCCGCATATTATTGGCTTACCGACGAATTATAAATGTTATTAACGAGAACATTTTTTTCCACATGTTGCAAGTTTACTATAAAGGACAGTAGAACTCCCACAAATTCGACACCGCCATTTCGAGACGTCCTGTATCAATGCTTACAAATCCACCATTGTTTTTTTTTGTAATCTAAAAAAAATATTTTTTAGTAGTTTAATACATGTACTTTCAAATCACCATAATTGATATGCGCGAAAAAAATTAAATATCTTTGAAAATAATACGAATGAAGAAAGCGTTATTTTTCGACCTTCCACACTGGGCGCCCCCCTTAAGGGTCTGTGTTCCTATTCAGGAACGTTCTCGTTTTGCCTTAAAAACTGCTTTCCAAAGTAATGACTTGAAATTTATTCATCAATGGACCATTGTTCCTAGCCAGGAACATGGCTAAATTGCACAAATTTTAATTAGTTATTTAATTAACTATTAATTAATTAATTAACTATTTCATGTACAACTTTTTTTTTTCAATTTTTTGTTTCCTTTTGCCTTCATTTCTTTTTTTCATTTTTTTTTCAATTGTGTTCTAAATGTGGACCTTAAGAGGTTAAAGAGACTCCTTTTCTCGATTTCGGAATTAAAAGGATTATTATTATTTTCAATTTCGTTAATTATTATGGCTTTCAATGCTAGATTATTATTTTTACCACATGTGGTCTACAAGCGGAATGCGAGATAGCGGCGGTCTGTGTAATAATATTTGCAATGTGTTGCCGCGTTAGTCACAAATTCTAGGCGCATAAAATCGTAGGTGTAAGAAATATTATTGATTTTTTTTCCTCATGCGTAAAGAATAAAGGTTCAAATTTAATGTATTTCGGTGTGTCAGAATGAAATCTTATTTTTACTCCTGCATAATTTCCAGAGCTTCTGCTCTTTATGGTTGACCGTCTGCTGATTCTTTTGAAAATATTAATGATGTACATTAAAAGACCTTTGATTTGAACCCAGATTTGCACATGTACCTTATGAGGTAAGAAACGTCGAAATTTTGGGCTTCGCGACGGGCGTCTGCCCTACGTATGCGTCCAAATACTGACGTCTGCCACACAAAATAACAATTGTAATAGATAGTTCTCCCAGTGAATTGTCAAATTTTTAAGCATTTACCTATGAGGTAACTTTAGCGCCTTTTTTCGCCTTTTTGACAGGCTGTCATAATGAGAATTTGACCATTGAGCCCCGGCATACAGTCGGTTTTTTGCTACATATATGCGGTGGAAGTGATGTGGGTATATTCGGTTAAAGGAAATTATTAAAACAAAAAAATAAAGTGAATGAAAAATTAATAAGGAAGTGTTTATTCTGACTATGAATCATGTATAGTGGATGTAATTGGTTTATGATAGCTGAAATACGATACATAAACTTCCGAGTGTAGCGTATCAATGGAACGTTAAAAAACTGTATCAATAGTTATTCCACCGCTAGTCGTCGCAACTGTTTTGTCAGAGCTCATATGAAGTCCCAACTTATTCTTCAAAAAAGTAATTTTTTTCTGTAGTTCCTCATATATTCAGCCTTCCTCTTCTTCGCAATTTCTGTAAAATATTAATCACTAATTAATTGAAACAGTTAAAACTACAAATTAGTAAACAAATGATTGTCGTGTACAAATGAAATATGGATACAAAAGGGGATAAAAGTATTCCGTATATTTACACTTACCAGCGGCATGTGATTCCATTTTAGGTTATGGAAGTCACAAATTGTCATCTATTTTTATTGGAAATCCTAGTGAAAGCGTTGTTCTACACTGAAAACAGTAGAAAGTTGTACGTTCGGGAGATAAAAGCGTCTAACCTCGGAATTGTGATTTTGTGAATAATGGAAATTACTCACCGTTATTCTCAAATTCACGATTTCGAGATTAGACGCTTCGATCTCTCAAATTGACACCGACTCTAACTACCAACTCGACTTCTACCGGTATAAATGACTGGAGTACCGACCAAGCCCGGCCGAAGGTACATTTCAAGATCCCTGCAACTGGCCAGTACAGCGCGGGATATACCTACTGTGGGCCTAAAGCCACTAGATATAAAAAGTAGCGCAATCATCCGCCATATTGTTTCTGAAAATGGATAGAAAGTAACGCATCGGTCCGCTATATTGTTTCCGAAAAGACAATCGATTACGCTACTTTCTATATCTAGTGATTTTATGTGGGCCCCGTGGTGGACGCCATCTGATGGCGGAGCGCCCAATTGCCGAGCTCACACGAACACACACTAATGCTGTTAACGCTTCCGCTACCACTTTCCCCAAATCACTGTCAGGCGAGCCTAAAGATGTTTACACATAAAAAAAGGGGGGGGGGTCGAGGAGTCGGCAGCGGGACTCGGTCTCGCAGACAGTCTTTCTCAAGACTAGGAACACTCGTAGTAAAGCACGAGTCCACTAGAGGAGCACACCCGGACGAGTTTCTTCGCCCCTATCCCTCCCGGCGCACAACAAGGGAGTATTACGATTAGTTCAAGCAACAGGTAGGCCAGTCATATCGTACATAAAAACGAGCCCAATCTTGCAATAATTAGGGTAAACCTAATTTCTTTATATGTTGTTAGGATCCACCTGGGTAGTATAAATCCAGATTTGTGTGTGCAACCCTGAAAAAGTAGTGCCTCTTGAGATATAGCCAAAAAACCGCGATATTTTTGGACTTTTTTCAATTTTTTGCCAAAAAGACACTAAAAGGAACTTCTGACGAAAAAAGTCACTCTCTTACCTTTTCTAAAGTAGATAAAATTTGCTACAATTTAAGCTCTAGCCTAGCACGGTAGCTCTCGTAGTTGATGAGATGCAGCCTTGCAAAGATGACAATTTTTTTCTAAAACGGGCAAACTTTAGCTTACGCTCTACTTTTGAGTGAACTATTTTCAAAAGTACTAATCCTACATAAAAACTTCGAGAAATAAAACTTTAGAAAATTTAATTACCTTCCATTTAAAAAATGGCCAAAAACCAAAAAAGTCACAGTGAGATATCGATAGAGGCCTAAGGCGAGGGAAGCGGGCTCGGGCAGGAGGGAAATAATTATTACATAGGACACAACAGTGATTTTGTTACTCGTACCAGACCAGGTGATTCTTATAGATTTATGTGCGCTAAAAACGAATCTGACTCTCAAATTTGTGACGTTGGTCAGGATTTCGAGATACTTGAGATTAAATATACGAAAACTGGTGATTTTGGAAAACTGGTGGAAAAAGGGACTTACATTAGAAAAAATCAGGAGTTTTGAAATTTAGTAGTTCAGTTCAGTTTCATACCCTGAGCAACATACTAAATTCGCAGAAACACAGTGATGACAACAGCGCCGCCATATTAACAAAATGGCGTCCAAATTCGGTTTTTTTTACATTATCTTCTTTCTAGCACCTCGTAGGTAAATGGTAGTTATTATGAAAATTGTAGAGGATACAATTCTTAACAAGTTTTGCTTAAAATTTTTTTTTCTCAGACAAACAATTTCAGAGTTACACTTAAGTAAACTGGAACGCTTTTCTTAAAATTGCATTCACGTACCTTTTTCACTCTCAACTTTGGTAATTACCGGTTTATTATGTTTTCATAATCAATTGTACTCATTTGTGCGTAATGTAGAGTATATGCGTATCGTCACGATGCAGTTTGTTTTTCGAAAATTAATTATTAGCATTTGTTCTGCCGCACGATAAGCGGACGTCCACCCATATCGTTCATTTGATTAATGTAATTAACAGCCAGCGTCCCTCCGCAGTTCATCGATGCATTGGCTGCAGGTACCGCTATACCTCTAATAGTGAATCAGCTTTGTAAAGGGAAGAAATTGCGAAGAAACCGACATCGCTGTTGACGAATCATTCATTCAGCGCAATGATGAGGAACAGGATACTGAAAAGGATAATGATACTAAAGAAGATGACGATTCTCAATCCAACAAAGAAATCGACGCCAATAAACCTGGACCATCCAGAATCTCCAAACGAGGGAACACTGCACATTAGAACGACAGTTGTGGAATAGGCCTACTGGGGAAACTACAATAAAAAAAACGCGCCGTTTACTCTACCTCATGGTAGTGTAGAAATGAGTACCATATATCCGCGATCAAACCTACCATAGCAAAATTGCGAGTTTTTTGCATGAGCACCCCCGTGGGTCTCCTCGTCCAATAGAATCACCGGAGAAGCGTTAATGCGCATGCGTAGTCATCTATGAGTGTTGGCATGTCAGCAAGTTCAGATCGGTTATTTCGATAACCCACGGGGGTGCTCATGCAAAATTCGCAATTTTGCTATGGTAGGTTTGATCGCGGACATATGGTACAATTGATTATGAAAACAATGAATCAGTAATTAGCAAAGTTGAGAGTGAAAAGGGTACGTGAATGCAATTTTAAGAAAAGCGCTCCAGTTTACTTATGCGTAATTCTGAAATTATTTGTTTGAGAAAAAAGTTTTAAACAAAACTTATTCAGAATTGTAGCCTCTATAATTTTCATAATAACTACCTTTTTTACCTAGGAGGCGCTAGAAAGGAGATAATGCAAAAAACCGGATTTACTAAATTTCAAAACTCCCTCATTTATTTAAGGTAAAACTCCCTATTGCCTGGACTATATTGGGCGCACTCCATTTTAGAGCAACGGCTGCGGGAGGTCGTGCAGAGGGCGTCGTTACACCTGGAATAATTACAGCTGGTGATCGTATATTTTCATTCTCACTGCTATTTGATTCACACGATCTGAAACGTGTGGAATTTCTTTATCCCGCGGATCAAATTCGGATCTTAAATCCTCGAACGGATCGACTGCATTATCTTCATCCTCGGATGACAAATACAGAAGTTTGTCTAGCTCACTATCAGTCAGATATTCTTTTTGAGGGGGTTTTGAAGCCCTTCTAGGTGTTCTTGAAGATGAGGGCACTGTATCCATATTTTTTATTAATATCCAAAACGGCCTGAAAATTATAATTTATTATGCGTTAGTACCACGCTGATGAGAGTAAAACTTCACTCGATCAATGCTGGCCACAGACCAACTCGTTGAAACGAAACTGGTTGCTGCGCCAATTTGCGTCGGTAGCTTCCGGCTGTACCCAACTGATGATGCCAATTGGCGTCATTAGCAGTGAACGTGTTAATTCTAAGCTCTTTGGTTCAAAAGATATTAACCCTCTGGGGGCTACCATGGGTGTGAAACAACCAATAGTAGGCCACTGTCTTTATAGATTTATCGCTACTTAAGTGGACTACTATACAGGGTGTTACTTAATGATAGGCCTTAATTGCAAGGGCACATTACTGAATCAATTTCCAGTAGAAAAGTTCATATTAACATGTGTCCTAAAATGTCTGGTTTTCAAGATACAGGACGTCAAAGTTTAAAAAAATCGGTTTTTTAATAATATCTGAAAGATCCTTGTGCCGATTTTGTTGACATTTGGCACTGTTGTTTATTGTAATAAGACGCTAAGTTAGCACTAACTAGAAGATAATTATGAGTTCCAGTGGCGTCCCGGGGGACAGTCTAACGAATTTTTATTTTTTTCCTCAAAAACGAAGTGAGGTAAGAAGTAATGTCAAGAGACAAAAAAGTTGTATTTTTAGCTGCTTAATCTGAAAAAAATATAAAATTTTTTAAAAAGTCAGTGACGTACACTTTTTTTGTCAATATTATTCTTTAGACTGTCCCCCGGGACGCCACTGGAACTCATAATTAGCTTCTAGTTAGTGCTAACTTAGCGTCTTATTACAATAAACAACAGTGCCAAATGTCAACAAAATCGGCACAAGGATCTTTGAGATATTATTAAAAAATCGATTTTTTTTAACTGACGTCCTGTATCTTGAAAACCAGACATTTTAGGACACATGTTAATATGAACTTTTCTACTGGAAATTGATTCAGTAATGTGCCCTTGCAATTACGGCCTATCATTAAATAACACCCTGTATAAGGAGACGACCATCAGTGATTTAATTAACTTCCGACTAGAGGAATGCGTTGACTTAAATAGTGGATTCGGTTCCATCTTCAACTTTTCGATAAGTTCCGCGTTGACCATACGCTGTTCTCTCTCTCTCTCTCTCTCTCTCTCTCTCTCTCTCTCTCTCTCTCTCTCTCTCTCTCTCTCTCTCTCTCTCTCTCTCTCTCTCTCTCTCTCTCTCTCTCTCTCTCTCTCTCTCTCTCTCTCTCTCTCTCTCTCTCTCTCTCTCTCTCTCTCTCTCTCTCTCTCTCTCTCTCTCTCTCTCATCTCTCTCTCTCTCTCTCTCTCTCTCTCTCTCTCTCTCTCTCCTCTCTCTCTCTCTCTCTCTCTCTCTCTCTCTCTCTCTCTCTCTCTCTCTCTCTCTCTCTCTCTCTCTCTCTCTCTCTCTCTCTCTCTCTCTCTCTCTCCTATCTCTCTCTCTCTCTCTCTCTCTCTCTCTCTCTCTCTCTCTCTCTCTCTCTCTCTCTTCTGTGTATTACGTATAAAAAGTATTCCTACAAATATATCCGAAGAAAGATGTCCCGCAGAAATTGTAGAGGAGGGTTCTAATGATAATACTTATTTATTTATATTTTGCATAGCCTTAAATCCTAGTACAGTTCAAGACCTCATGCACTTTTCCTTATATCTTATTCACTAAAAACTAAACTTCTTAACTCTAATTTAAACTATTTCCCTTTTCTCGCTTCTTCACTCATTTTAAATCTCAGTATGTTGTCATTTCTCGTTCTCCGATACCGCCAGATACTTTCGAAGATTTCTTCCTTCACGAAGCATACTCTACATTCCTAACTGTCCACCCTCTTCTACCTCGCTCTCCTTACATTACTAAATCTTAATTTTTTCCATTGCTTTTTTTATCCTTATCTTTTTTTCCCGAACTTTTTATTGGAGAGTTACAATAAAGATAATTTTATATGTAAACTTTAATAAATTATAGGTAAATTAAGATATTTTGGTCCACATGTACGTTTACTGAAAAAGAGGTTTGATTACTTCACAATTTATGTAGTAGAATATAAATATATCCAATATACTGGAACGAGTAATCTTCGACTCTATGAATGAACGATTTGATGAAATAATGAAACAGGTTAACGGCAACTTCGTAAAACCCCTACAATTGACTGAAGCATTCTTTTTAGTTAATTGTATGTTATATTTAGTACATGATCGATGCCTTAATAGTAGTTCCGATGTATCGTTTGCATTTGGACGTAACGATGTACTCGACATATTCACATCTTCTGGAGTTCCTTTCTGAGAATCTTTCCCGCGGGACTTTTTGGAATTCTGTCCACGAATACTACGTGGCCTAGATTCTTGTGTTTGGCGACACGTTGGGCAACGAAATTTTTAATTTCGTCCTCCTGAGGTTTAGCACCTGACTTAGGTACTATAAAGGCCTTCGGAATTTCACCGTATTTTTCATGTTTAACGCCGATCACTGCAACATCATCTATGTCATCGTGGCAGCGAATTAATTCCTCAAGTTCGTTAGGTGCCACTTGTAATCCTTTAACTTTAATCAACTCCTTCAAACGTCCAGTTATGTACAAGAGTCCTATTAAGAAGCGAACGAGACGTTTTGATACTGGTTTTGATATGGCGTCTAATGATTTGTATAATCCAACCTTTGCTATTGTAAAATCCCAAGTCACCGGTTTTGAACCATTCCCCATCCATGATGTCTGCGGTGGCTGTAGGGTTTTTGTAGTATCCCTTCATTACCTGAGGGCCGCGAACGTGCACTTCTCCCACTTCCTTAGGACCCAAGTTTTGTCCCATATTATGAGTATCTCGACCCACTATTCGGACTTCTGTGTTTGCAAGTAAATGACCTACGGTAGTTAGATCATCGAATTGGCGATTGGACAAGCTTATTACCGGACTAGTTTCAGTGAGACCGTATCTGAAAGAGATCTTCGTATAGTCGGGCAACTATACCGGTGTCGATTAAATTGATTATTTCTTTTTGCTAAAATCGGAAGTTCGAGTCAAAATGTTGGTATTTCTATGCGAGGAGCTCTTATCAGCGTACCGAAGGTAAACGGTTGGAATATTGGAGTTAAAATCGGACGTATTAAAAGAAAATCGAACTTTGGCTGTATCAAATTGGTTCAAATATGAATGAATTAGTACGTTCTAACTAGTCTTACCCTTGGGCCACAATCATGGATGGATTCCCACGTCTTCGAAACTTCGCGTAACATCCGTTTCCGAGTGGTGCCGCGCCGGACATGGTGAACGAGACGCTATCTAAGTGGTGGCGTTTCACCATGTCGCTATTAGCCAAAAACTGTACCATAGGAGGCGCCACAAAGAGGAACATTGGTCGGTAATTTTCGAGATACGCAACAAATTTTTTCGTTGAAAAGTGGGGTAGGCTAATTAGCTTGGCGCCTGTACTATAATCATGTAAATAATCGCGGTTAGTTGCTTCATTGTAAGCGCAATCAGTCGACACTATACCGTATGTATCATCCCAAATTAAACAAGCAGATATACCGACATTGTCGAAACTTTACCGACGGTCAAGAATTTTATAGTTAGAGTTAGCTTGAAAAGAGTGCGCTGTGTGTGCTGCGTGAAAGCGAAAAGTCTCAAACGGCTGATTTCCCGATAGCTGTTAATTCAAGAGATCGAAGTGTTTCGTCTATTATTCAATACTTCGATTTTCCGAATTGACAGCTATCGGGAAATCAGACGTTTGACACTTTTCGCTCTCACGCAGCACACACAGCGCACTCTTCTCAAGCCAACTCTAACTATCAAATTCTTGACCGTCGGTAAAGTTTCGGCAATGTCGGTATATCTGCTTGTTTAATTTGGGATGATACATACGGTAATACGTCTGCTAAGATGATAGGTAAGGTAGGAAGTATCCAGTAAAGAGAAACGATGGTCGATAAAGAGGAGCGCGGGCGAGTGAAATCGGGAGGAAAAGAGGAAGTGGGAAAATCAAAGTAGGGCGGCCATCAAACGCGGAGAGGTAATTAAAAACCGGTAGAGGGGGGTTGGATAAATACGTTTGCGAGAAGGGAAATAAAAAGACGGAGGGGAAGGAGACACAACCGGAAGAGTTAAGGGAGACAAGAGGGACAACTAGAAAGAATGAGGAAGGCATCGCGGAGGTAATGGATATGATAAAGGTGCTGATGGAGGAGCGGAAGAAGACAAGAGAACAACAAAAAGAGGAATTGGATGAGATAAAAGGAGAGTTAAAGCAAAGAAACGAAGATTGGAAAATCGAGAGAAGAGAGATAGAAGAGCGAATTGAGGGAAGGGAAGAGAAAATTGAACAGAGATGGGTGGAGGAAGAGAGAAAAGTTCGGCAGCGGGAGGAGGATATCCAGAAACAACTTGAAGAAGTGAGAGATAGGGTCGAGAAATATTTGGAAAGGGGTCCAAGTAATGAAAGAGAAGAAGATTTAGAAAGACTGAAAAGAGAGGTGGAGAGTCAGAAGAGAAGAGAAGGAGTGATAATTAAAGGTCTGAGTGCAAAAGGAGGAAGAGTCAGGGAGGGGGTAGAGCGACTGTTATCAGAGAAGCTGATGGCACTGTGTAAGATAGATTGGGCAAGAGGGGGAGAAAGAGAGGGCCAGAAGATAATAATTATTGTGAAGTGCAATAGTTGGGAGGATAAGGTAGCGGTTATGAGAAGCAAGAATAAATTGAAAGGATTGGAGGTCTACATAGAACGAGATCTCACATGGGAAGAAAGGGATACCCAACGAAGGAATAGGCGTGTGGCGGCGGAAGAGAGAAGGAAAGGAAAAGAAGTAAGAGTCGGATATCAAAGATTGGTAACGGATGGGAAGTGGTTCGATTGGAAAGAGTGGGAAAGGATAGAAGCGGAAGGGCATTGGGTTTTTCGTCAGGCAGTCAGTCGAAGCAGTTAGAGGAAGTAAGCAGAAACAGGTAAGCAGCGGAAAGAAAGAAAATGTTATTTTGGAATGTGGCGGGGCTGACTGGGAAAGATAAGGATTTCTGGAATGTCGTGGGTGAATTTGATTTTGTGGACCCGGTAGAAACATGGGTGGAGGAGGAGAAGTGGGAGAAAATTAAAGAATGGTTATACCAAAGGGCTACATCTCTGGAGGCATTAAAACGCGATGAGAGAATGGAAGAAACGAAGAGCAAAAAAGGCGGGATTTTAAATGGGGTTAGGGAGGAGTACGGAATAAAGGAGGAGAAGGAGGAAGCAGCAGAAGACATAGTAGGTAGAATGCTGCAAATTGAGGGAGAAAATTGGAGGACCTGGACGGTATACAACAATGAAGATACAGGAAAGACAGCAAGGAAGATCAAAGGCATAATAAGAGAGGAAGAGGAAGGAAGACTGGTAGTGGGAGGGGGACTTCAACGCACGCATTGGCAGAGAAGAATACTTATATATGGAGGATACGATACAAAAGGAGAATAAGAAATAGGTAGAAAGAAACTCGAAGGATAAGGTAAAGAACCGTGAGGGAGAATGCCTGTTAGGTCTACTGGAGGATAGGGGCTGGCACGTGGCGAATGGCAACATACTGGGAGATAGTCTAAGAGCCAGCGACGATTTTCTTAACATATAATAAGCATGATTTACTCTCTGTTGGTCACGTAGATTTCGCAGAGATTGTTGGGGAATCAACGGTCTTAACTTTCCAGCACTGGCGAGTATTTGCAAGACATGAACACTGGCTCCAAGTCTGTCAGACCTTCTTCTTTAGAAATTTTTTTTGTAATGGATTCAAATAAAATCTAATTTTTTATAGTCATTATTGGGAGTCACATTGTAGTAGTACCAGATGCAATTCAGGGTTAATAAATTTCATTGAGATTTTAGTATGTACTACAGCTTATTTTTCCACCCGATCTCCGACTTCCAAACTTAAACGTGGCGGTCGGGTCTGTGAGACTTGGCGCCAGTGCTGGAAGGTTAAAGCATGCGGACGGAGCGAAAACCTACCGCACCATTTTTGAAGGGGTGAAAGAAAATTCTATTTAACATAAATGAGCAAGGATCTTACTCCCCAGACTGAAAATAGACCTTTCGAATGTTAATAAAAAAAATAGTCTTACAGTTAGAAGGTGGGGCAAAGGTCAACCTGACAATTATTTAATTGCAAAAAAAAGTGCGGTAGTTAACATATGATGCCGTGAGCGCAATAGTGGACTAACCCACAACGTATGATTTTTGTTTTAATACGGAATTGAAACTGTTAAATTAGTATCTATCAACTGCATAGTGGATCAAACAACCTTATGTAAATACGTAATTTAACAGTTTCAATTCCGCATTAAAACAAAAATCACACTTTGTGGGTTAGTCCATTATTACGCTCATAGCCTCATATATGAGCACTGTCAAACTTGCATTACGTTAAAACTACAGGCCTCAAGCAATTAAAATACCTTGCTCTGACAAAAAACAATTGGGGTAAAGTGGAGGAAATATCGCAGGGAAGTTACACTATGAGTGCAAGTGAGAGGCGTTTATGGGACCGTCTAAGCAAGAGTGAGATAGGTTTATATAAAATCTGAACGTGGATTGTTTCCTACTTTCTTTTTTAATACAAAACGCTTTAATTAGACAATAAAAAAATGTCCATTTATTTAAATTCCGAGAAGCATGAATTTGGTTTATTATAATTATAGAAATGAAGGACTGAATATTTGTAGAAAACGTTTGTCGAACTATTACTATAGGAAATCTTCAAGGTAAGTCGAGCATTCGTTAATTTAGTCTTTCATTGTTTTGTTGTTGTTCTGATCATTTTATTTTATTTTGCAGATGACCATATCGACAGCGAGGAAGAAACCTACGAATCTGATGAAGACGAGCCGGAATCAGACTCAGAATTTTAATAAATATTCGAAATTTGGTTTACACTTCATAAATAAAATGTTTTCTCTTCAATGAAATATAAAAATTAATCACATTATGATTGTATATACGTAAATCTGTCTCACTCCTACTTAGATGGTCCCGTAAACGCCTCTCACTTGCACTCATAGTGTAACTAATGGAAATGGGAGAACGAAAAAAGTTCTTTCAATAGTAACCACAGATAGACATTCAACAACTTTTTTTTATTTAAACATCGCGCTCTGATGATGTGTCTAAAAACAAAATCGACTTTTTCTCTTAACTGAACTAAACAGTTATTCTAAGAAGAATAATTTTTGAATACTAGTTCATTATTCCAACAGTAACTTTCCTGCGATATTTCCCCCACTTTACACTAATTGTTTTTTGTTAGAACAAGGTCTTTTCATTACTGTAGGCCTGTAGTTTGAAAGTTGCTCATATATGTTAACTACCGCATTTTTTTTGCATTTAAGCAATTGTCAGACTTGACCTTTGCCCCACCTTCTAACTGTAAGACCATTCTTTAACACGTTCGCTGCGGAACACGCAGCTCCCGCGCGAAGGTGGCTGTGCATCC
Organism: Xiphydria camelus; assembly: GCA_963678675.1. NCBI lineage: Eukaryota > Metazoa > Arthropoda > Insecta > Hymenoptera > Xiphydriidae > Xiphydria > Xiphydria camelus. Next base: position 15,570,061 of record OY783198.1, read on the forward strand.
CACGCGGTAGCCGCAGATACGCAGAGAACGAACACGTTCCCTGCACATCACGATCACTGAGTTAACCCCCGTACTAAAATCTTGAAATTTGCATAAAACTATGTTGGCGAGCCGCGGAAGCCGCATGATCCTCCCAGGAGACAGCCACCACATACGGGAGCCGCGTGTTTAGCAGCGAACGTGTTAATTAACATTCGAAAGGTCTAGTTTCAGTCTAGGGTAGTAAGATCCTTGCTCATTTATATTAAATAGAATTTTTTTCACCCCTTCAAAAATATGGTGGGTTCTCGCCCCGTCCCCATGCTTTAAAACCGTTGATTTCTCAATAATCGCAGCGAAATCTATGTAACCAACGGACAATAAACCGTGCTCATTATGTGTTAAACAAAAAAATCGTCGCTAGCTCTTGGACTAGGACGAGGAAGGTGAATACGTATGTGGGTGCAACGGTCATCGACTATATCCTTCTAAATACGGACAGTTTCGGGGTTGTGGATATAGTCCATGGAAATCGTACTAAAAAAGTGGTGTTGCCTTGCACGAAATGAGGTAGTTCTGATTTTTGGATATGTTGTATCTGATGAAGTGGTAATAACAAATCCGAGTTTTCGACCTCGGAAGCCCTCCAGATCATTGTTAAATAATTGAAAAACCGCTAAATTTTAGGACTTTTTTCAGTTTTTGCCAATTTTGACCACCAAGGACTAATGTTACGGCAAAATCATTCAATACAATTTTAAAGCAAATAAAATTTGCAAAAAAATGAGATTAATTTGGTCTTAGTAGGCCGAATAGTTTATAAGATACAGCAATTCAAAGTTTTGCCAAATTTCCAAGAAAAGGAAATTTTAGAGTTTTTTTTTAGTTTTCGTCAATTTTAAACACTAAGGACCGATTTTATGAAAAAATTACCGTATACGTTATTAAAGTAGACTAAATTTGCACCAAAGCGAGACAAATTTGGTCTATGTAGACCTAATAGCACCTGAGATACAGTTGTTCATAGTTGATGCGATAAGTATGTATGTATGCAAATCGTCGAAACATGGTTTGTAAAAGTGTTACCTATCGATTTCGTGTATTTACCGCTCAGATTTTAGACCTGTTTATAAATACCTAATCTATACAGCATTTAGACTAGCGTATGCTGTGCTAGCGTCTAGCCAGTGCTTACGAGTGTTATTGAACTCACAATCAGTCCAATGCTACTGTTCGGTCGCCGCGCGATCAAGTCTCTCGGATCTCCTCGGGGTCGTAAATCCCGAGTATACTATACGTGACGTGCCTATGCGAATTAACCGAACGTACCGGAAGATGCCTTTCAATCTATCGGCTAGTTTAATTAATCGTACACTGTCCGAGTCCAAAGTGCGAGGGTACCATTAATTACGATTTCCCGAGTCTCGCACTTCACGATCGAGAAAATCGAATGCTCATTCTCGACTGTGGGAATCAATAGTGAATTGAATTCCTGGATATGCTTGTCATTAAGTTTTCCCTAATTGGCCATTGACTGCATTCGTCATTCCTCCCCTTAAGGCGGCTCAACACTAATGTCACCGCGGGAGACGGTTTATGATGATCTGTCCGATACTTTCTTTCCGAGAAAGGTACGGAACCGAGGAATTAACAACCTACGCTCACCAAAATGTGACGTTTCGCTGATAACGCGATTAATTATAGTCGGCGAATTATTTATGAGTGATGCTGTGAGTAAATCAACCTTCCGAACTCCGTCGCTCAGTGCGACGGAACACTATAATGTGTAACTAACTGCCTCTATTCGTCAGTCGCTCACATCTATTCGGCCGAGTTAGATATGTTCTAAAAGTTACGTGACGCGTTCAGTTCGAAAGTGAATTAAGAATAATATGATGGAGAGTGCATGAGCCTCCGTGGATTCCCGTTGCTTTATATGCAATGATAGTTTGAGTGAAGGTGAAGTGATTTTGGTGAAAAAGAGAGGAGTGAAAGCCCTGCTTACGTGCAGTATTAAATTAAAAAACTGAGAACACGAACATTTACTAAAGGAAGTGCGGGAGATTTCAGTGCATCGTGCGTGTACACCAATACACCAATCCCAAATTGATAAAAGCAGCTGTGCAACGTGGGGAAAAGGAAGTGAGATCAGCGAGACCTACAAGAAGTTCAACTAAGCAGTTCAACTTCAGAGAGAACTATTTTTTATGTGGAGTGCAAATAACTGTTGAATTCATTGAAGCTCAGAAAAAAAACAAGCCTGAAAAAAAGAAATAATGTGATTGCCGTGGAGGACTTGCAGCTGGTTTCAACCTTATTGAAAGCAGCTGTAAAAAGAGGCAATGAATGGGCACTGAAAATAATAGAACGTATCTCAGAAAAGATACCGATTTGCCTGCACTAGATGTAAGATATCGTCGGTTTTGACAGAGGAAGCTGTACAGACCTGTTAAAAAAGGACTACAGAGGGGAGAACATACTAGTGGCACTGTTGATGAAGCCATGGATAAAATTTTCGACTTCCTAGAAGAAAACTCGGAAGAGTGCCAGTTTTCCCTGACAGAGTTGACTGAGCTGTTAGGTTAGAACCCACCTGATGTGCGAACCATTAAAGGTCCCTAATTAAAAAGTACGAAGATGACGTAATACTAATTACCACATCAAACAAAACAACAATTGTTTGCTTCAAAAATACTGGATATAAAATTTTATCAGATGCCTGTTATGCTGAACAGAAATCAGATCCACAAGAAGAGCGACTTCGGGTGGTTAAAGCAGCAGCTGCTATTATCCGGGAGGATATTCGCTCTCAAGTGTGTATACAGCATAAAAGAATACCCGCCCTCACATGATTTTTTGCAGAATGTGGATTCTGTAATACCAAACTCGCTGAAAATGTATATGGAGACCGTGATTGTAAAAAATAACAATTTCCCACACAGTACTCATTATATACAATGAGGTGTTTCATATTAGAACAAAAATTTGAAATAATAATTTTATATTTACTACAATGGTTTTTTAAATAAATTATAATGCTTATTTTGTTAACGGCCGTACTTCATTTTACAAACCATCCCTTTAATATTTGCTTACTAACCTCATCAACTTTGGACCACTGTATCTCAGGTGCTATTAGGTCTACATAGACCAAATTTGTCTCGCTTTGGTGCAAATTTAGTCTACTTTAATAACGTATACGATAATTTTTTCATAAAATAGATCTTTAGTGGTTAAAACTGACGGAAACTAAAAAAAAACTCTAAAATGTCCTTTTCTTGGAAATTTTTCAAAACTTTGAATTGCTATATCTTAGAAACTATTTAGCCTACCAAGACCAAATTAATCTCATTTTGTTGCAAATTGTATTTGCTTTAAAATTGTATTGAATAATTTTGTCGTAACATTAGTCCTTGGTGGTCAAAATTGACAAAAACTGAAAAAAGTTCTAAAATTTAGCGGTTTTTCAATTATTTAACAATGATCCAGAGGGCTTCTGAGGTTGAAAACTCGGATTTGTTATTATCACTTCATCAGATATAACATATCGAAAAATCAGGACTTCTCCTCATTTCATGCAAGGTAAAAAATGTATCAATTCCATGGACTAATAGATTCGAAGTAGGGGACAGAATCGAGTCGGATCGTCAGCCGCTGTGCCTCAGCTGGAAGGGGAGAGCAACATGGAAGAGAGCCAAAAGAGAGAAAAGAAGGAGGAGGGTAATCATATGGAAGGAAAAGAGTATCAAGCATTTTAAAGAAGAAACGCGGAAAAGGTAGAGTACAGAGAGGAAAAAATACAGGAAGCCTGGAAAGAGTTAGAGGGAAGGGTGGAGAAATGTAGGTAAGGTAAGGAAGGAGGTAATATGGAAAGAAAGGATAATGAGGATAAGCGATGCCAATCAGAGAAGAGGAAAGTGAGGAAAAGCTACAAACGATGGAGAATGGGAAAGAGAAAGAGAGAAAATTACTTGGAGAGGAAGAAAAACTTTGGAAGAATGTGCAAAGAAAAGAAACAGAAGAAAAAGGAGGAACAGTTGGAGGAAATTAGAAATGTAAAGACGGAGGTACAGCTATGGAAATATATAAACAGAGGAAGGAAAAAGAGGCACAAGATGGGAAAGTCCATAAAAAAGGAGGAGTGGAGGGACCACTTCATGGCGGTACTGGAAGGGGCCTAAGGGAAACGGGAGGGAGATCGAAGGGGACCTGTAGAGGAAGAAGAAGCAGATATAGAGGAAGATGAAATAGAAGCGCAAATAAAGCGATTGAAGAAGAATAAAGCAGCAGGAGGTGATGGAATTCCTGGGGAGGCATGGAAATATTGCGAGGGAAACACGAGAAGAAGATAAGGGAATTGATAAGAGGGGTATGAAAGTGGGATGGGTTCCTGACCTGAAGGCCGCGTTTGATGGAGTAGATAGGGAGCTGCTGTGGAAGATGATGAAAAAAGGAATAAGAAAAGGTTTAATTGAGAGAGTAAAGGAAATTTATGAGGAAACACAAGCAACGTGGTAAGAATAGGGGAAGAGACAACAGAATAATTTTGGACTAACAAAGGGGTGCGGCAAGGATGCGTGCTCAGTCCAACACTGTTTACGGTTCTTATCGCTGATATCGAGGAAGAATTACTGAAGAAGTAGAGCGGGGGACAAGTGGTGGGAAGGTTCAAGTTCTGCTCACTTGCGTATGCGGACGACATTGTTATCGTAGCGAACAAGGAAGAGGAACTAGTGCAATTGATAAGAAGATTGGAGAAATAACTGGACAAGAAGAAGCTGACGCTAAAGACAGAGAAATCGAAAGTAATGATTTTTAGAAAAGGAGGAGGAAGGGGAAAAAGAATGGAATGGAAATGGAAGGGGACTGAAATAGAGACGGCGAAAGAATTTGTATATTATTGGGGGTGAGATTTGAAAAGAATGGAAACTGGGTAAAGCATGTGAGGGAAAGAGGAAAGCGAATGTGGTGATGAGGCAAGTTTGGGGAATAGGAGAAAGATTGTTCAGGAATGATTTTGTGCGAAGACTGTTTATGTTTGATTGTTTAATAGCGTGCGTATTGTTGTACGGAGAACGGACGCATTTGGATAGAAAGAGTGGCAGGAAGTGGAGGCGGTGCAATTAAGATATATAAAATGGTGTCTAGGATTGGAGAGATGTACGCCAGGCTATATAGTTCTAGATGAAACAAAGAGAGGCAAGATTAGGATTAGAGCTGGGAAGAGAGCAATGATGTATGAGGAGAGGAAGAAATAAGCGAAACGTAAATTAATTGTTAAAGAGTGCGTGAATTAAAAAGAAATTGGAAAAGTGGAAACGAGAAGGAGGAATTTTACCAAAGAAATGGATGCAGTCTGTTAGGAATAAAGGAACTACCGGAGTGCGGCAGACTAACCCCGGAGATAATCATGCAGAGAGATCAAGATGTGCAAAAACAGGGCCAATTCAATAGAATTTAGGAGTCTAGGTAACGAAAGATATAAATATATTATAACAGGAAGAGAGAGAAGAGCAGAATACCTTGAAAGTTAAGGAAGTGGTGGAAGTCAGAAACTTGTAGCAAGAGCTAGATGTGAGAGTATGGATGAATGGAATAGATACTGGATGGAAGAGGAGAACAGAAGACGTAGGTTATGTAGAGGGGGGTGGGGCACGTTGAAGCACCTATTAGAGGAATGCAGAGAAATAAATAAATGTGAATGTAAACTAGAAGAGATTGTAGCGGGCAAGATAAATAATAAGGTAGTTGCATGGTTAAGAAAGATAGAAGGAAAAGAGAGAAAAGCGAGGGGATAGAGAGAGAGGAAGGAGAGTGAGTAAAGGTGTGTACGCGTGTGTGGTTAAGTTAAAATTGTAAATCAAGGTCCGTTTCATAGCCGAGAAGGCTAAAATTAATAAATTACTACTACTACTACTACTACCAGAGGTACTTCAGAAGGCAAAACGAAAGGCCATAAATGTGATACATCGGTAAGATCATCGACACCACGTCTTGATGCACCTCAGTTGTTTCCATTCCCGGACTCCCACCTTCGTGGCACAATTGATGCAATTGCGCGACGAGGTTCCTGAGAAAAAGATATGATTACTTGTATATTGCCTCTTTGTACTTAACGTTTATACGTCATTCATTGTTTTTTATTGTTAGCTCGGCTTTGATATAAATAGCACAAAGTCAGTTCAATAACGCTAGCTACAGTTCGTTATCATCGCATATCACAAGTCATGATATACGTTTATTACAACTAAGCCACATATTTCAATTCTGGCGGATAAGATAAGTTATGATCTACTATAGAGTAGTGACCATAAGTTTAAGAAACTGGGTGGGAATAACTTAACTTTTATTTAAGTCGGTAAAAACCAGCCCCTTAAAAGGATCTAGTGGGATAAGCATATGAAATTTGCCCCCATAAAAATCATTTGGTACTCTAGAATCATAATTATTGTCTTTTAAAATAAAAATTCTATACAAGATTTCAGCTTTCTAGCCCTTCTGGTGACTAGGTGTCTATCATCAAAAACCCATTTTTTATTAAAAAATGTTTGTTTCAATAATAGTTTTGTGTATTTTTCCAAAAAATTTATTTACATAACATTGGTCTAACGAGTTAAAAAAATAGTACTACTTTATTTCGAGCCACACTTGATTTTAAAAAATCTATAAATATCTATCTATAATATTAATGTGGCGTCTTGTAAAATAATTTTGTAAAGTACCTTATTAATTATCAAAAATTCTATAATTTGTACAATCTGTGAGGTATTCATAAATTTTTCCAGAATTTTCCGTCTACTGCACCAGTTTTAAAACCAACAAAACTAACTTTTTAGTGCTTGTTGTGTTATTAGAGTTAAATGTATTTGAAATCATATAGTATATTACATTACGTTGTATTATAGTATGTAGATATATGTGTAATTATATGAAGTTTTATTAGTTTAACAATTTTTTAAAATAGTTTTTTAGTCTTTATCCTTGACTTCATTGCTAACGGGATCAACTTTCTGCATAATTCGATTAATAATCCAGTGATTGACAATTACGTCTGTTTAAAACTACCAGTCATTATCGCTTGGCAGACATGCCAATGATTGAAAATGTTATCTACTTAGCCTGCTATGAATCACTGAATCGCTTACCCTATGAGATTTTAAAATGTGTATTCAGTAAAATAGAAATTTTTTTATAGCGTGGTGCTAAAGCAATATGATATGTGGTAAGATCATACATATTAGGCACTAGCAAAGCCCGCGACTTCGTTCGCGTGAAACTCGTTTTTATAAAATACTGTATTAGCTAAATACGCTCGCTGCTATTTGCTCGCGGTTCAGTCACCCCGGCCACCGCACCACTACCTCCCACCCATAAATCCACCCTCTCTCTCTATCACTATTTACGAAGTCTGCTTAGCCCTTTCTTATTCTCGGCATCTTCTCTTTGCGTAGTCCTTCATACGCCCCACTCCTCCGTCAGAGAAAGTCTCCAGCGTATACAGTTTCAGTTCCCTGATGGGATACCGTAATAATACATAGCCTATAACACTCCCAAGATTATAAGGAAGCCGATAACACAGGCCTGCTATGAAAAAAATACAAGGGAAGTGACAACTGAACTTTAGGGGAGAGGGTGGAGCATTCGGCTACTTTTTACTTTAATTTGTATAACTTATACCTAGATAAATATATCAACTTGTTTTGTGTCGCCTCATTAGTTATAGGGTGTAACTATTCAGCCTCTAACAAATGGTGGCTTTGGCACAACGTTGAAATATTCTAAAAATGTTTAACATTATACCGTATATTGGCCGAAACCTCCCTTGCACGGGGAGGTTTTGTCTTGAGTCAGCGAATATCAGGGGAGGTTTCGGCTCAAAACAAAATACGTGATAATGAAGATAAATATATTTGGTAAATCGTTGACAGGAACAAAATATATTAGAATAAGTGATTATCTCAAATCGTATCCTTCAAATTTGTAATTAAAACGATATGATGAAAGAGTCCTGGCTGTAGGTACCGGTTCTATTCGGGATGCTTAATTTTGGCACAATATCATCTTTGGGAACGTCTTGTTTTTCTTCCACAATCGGGAGATTAAAATTGTTTGTTTTTCCTCGTCTCCAGAGAAATGATATTGTCAAGTCTTCTCCTATACCGACAATTTTACCAATATAATAGCAGTATTCCTTTTTCTTCGAAGTTTTAAGGACTTTCACAAGGACAAACTAATGTAAATTAAATGAAGAACCGTCATTTCCGATTATCTCCAACGAAGAAAAGGATTCATCTGAGGAATCTGCATTCGTGACTGAAATCTCGAAATCACTGGACGAGGAGTCTTGTAGAACTTTCCTCTTCGCTCCACCTACCACAACCTTCTTTTTTGCTGGCCGAATGCTCCCCGTGGGGACTAAATTTGTGAACCAAAACTATCAGACTAAAATTAGAAATTATGACAAAATTTTCATAATGCTAAATAGTCAAATACTTACTTTTTGAATATCACTTTAAATCACATTAAATTTTGCACAAAGTCTGAACAACATCAGCCAATGAAAATTAGTTGAAAATGACCGTATCCGACGTACAAATGGAATGACAAGCTACAAAGGCGGGTAGTTTAAATAAAAACACAAATATTAGTAGTGGCCTAAACCTCCACCTGGCCGAATGGTCCACTCTCTTCCCTATGTATTTTTTGGTGTTGATTTAAAAAAAAATAATAAGAAAGTTCTATCACGTCAAGTTTTCTTGAAAAATTCAAGTTTACTTGGATTTTTATGAACATTTCTAACTGTCAAACTCTTTGTCGATAACCTATTTCATGTAACTTATCTTAATAGAAACAAATTAAAATAATATGTTGGTGATTTTTCTCTAGAAATTACACCATAAGTTGATGTATTTAAGGGGTCGCAGTCAGAAGGCCGAAAAAAATCGATTTTTCGAGAATTTCTCCTGGGAAGACATTTAAATTTATTAACGTAAAAATTTATTATATACATACTATAGCTGACCCGGCGAACTTCGTACCGCCTCAGAATGATAAATTTTGTGTTAACTTAAAAACGAAATTTATTTTAATTACATACCTATAAATTAAATATTCTGTTCTGCTCTGTTTGATATACGAACGACGGTTAAATTATATTGATATTGTTCATACAGGAATACTAAAATCGCGATTAAAACATTTTAGGTTGGGGGTAGGAGGGTGAAAATTTGTGGTTAGAGATATTTTTAATTCCAAATAAAAAAAAAATAAAATAAATGTGTCAAAAAAATTAAAAAAATGTTTCTGAATAGGACCCTAAATCCCCCTAATCACCTAACGGCATGAAATATTCTTTACAACCTATTCTCACACCGATCAAATAAACATAAAAAATTTCATAGAAATCGGTCGAGCCGTTTCGTAGGAGTGCGACCACAAACACCGTGACACGAGATTTATATATACGTATATAAGCTCCCAGAGATTAGCTATAACAGCTTTAAAAATAATTATTTTGAGAAATGAAAAATATGAGAGTAAAGTTAAAAGTTGTCGCAATCTATATATATATATATATATATATATTGCGACAACTTTTAACTTTACTCTCATATTTTTCATTTCTCAAAATAATTATTTTTAAAGCTGTTATAGCTAATCTCTGGGAGCTCCTCTAAAGAAAAGGCGTCTTGCGATGTGCACGATATCTCTGGATTGGATCATCTGAATTGAAAAAACCAAAAAAATTTCGTTAATATAAGATATTATCTACAACTTAATTGAAGGAATAAGCAAAATATTTATTTGTGATAAAATTGCGGCTTCTTAAAACAAAAGTTTCGATTTTCGACATAAATTTAGGTCTTAAATTGGTTATAAAATGGAAAGTATTTATCGGTGAGACAAAAAACCTTCGATTAATTACTAAAAAATAGACTCAAAAAGCTTGTGTACTGTCCGGTACTGTCATGCGCTCTTTGGTTTGAGATCGTCACACGCTGCGCATCCTCATTTTTAGCATATGAATGCGCATTGGGCCCAAGTGAAAGTCCTATTGCATTCATAATTTCTCATTGCTAAGATCTGTATAGATCGGATACACAGCTTCAGCCACATCCTGTGGTAATGGCTGATAATCATGCTTAAAAGTGGATAATTCATTCGCAGCTACTGCCCGCTGCCAACAGCACCATGACTCCGGTCCGATCGGGCACTTTTCGTGTTGAGGATTTTCATCTGTTGACCAATAATGATAAAACGAAGCCCAGATTGCATTACGCATATTGTCTACGGAATCACAATTTCTTCTAACCCTGGAATGCTACCCATATTTTATGATGCATAAAGAGTACCCTGGGGTATAATGTACCCCAAGATAAAATTACCTTATTTTACTGCTAATTTTTTTTATTGTTTTAAATTAACACCAAATCCTTGAAATCCATTACTTTTAATATAAAAATACCAGTTAGAGAAAGGAATACTTGATTCATCCACATGTAGGACATATTTTCTTCTGATGCTCTAAACACACAAATTTTTTACATATGGTGCATTTAACCCTCGATTTTCTGTCTTTGGACCTAGCACAGAAGGCACATCTTCCTGTTGATAGCTCGGGTTTGTCAGGTGTTTGAATTTCATCGTTTATTTTTAATACACGACATATAGTTTCCCGGAGCTGACGAGGCAAAGTTGGAATATTGAATCTGCTCATCATATGCGGTCTCACTAAAGCCATGGCAAGATCCTTCAAAAATGATCGTCTGTTCTTGATCGTTTCCTTTTCTCGTGCGGTTGAACCTCTCAAAAGAATCATAGAGTTAATTCCTATAACATCTAGTAAGTTATAGAAAAGGCATAGTGGCCAACGTCTGGTTTTTCTGGAAGTAGAGTATGTGTGACACAATTGGTCCAGAGTATCAACACCTCCTTTAGTCTTATTATAAAATTGTATAATATCTGGTAACTTCTTATTTTCATTTGGTTCATCTCTTTTTTCATGCATAGTGGAGAGCATTAGCACTATTTTTTTTTCTTCTTTGGCGGACAGTAAGACAAAAGAGTGAGTTGATCACTATATGCAAACATAGCAGAATTCTTCTGTCTCGTTTTTGCTTCCAAAAACATTGGCGGAATCTCTCTTTTATTCTTTCTCAAGGTACCAACTACCGTTATCTTTTTCTCCAACAATTGTTGTGATGTCTTCACTGACGTAAACCAGTTATCTGTTGTTAAATTTCTATTTGTCCCATGGAAAGAAGCGGTTAGTTTCTCACAATAATATTGAGCTGCTGGGACGTTCTGTGGCGTTGATCCTTTACCCGTATATACTTCTGCACTCAAAGCATAGTATGTTTTGGAATCACAACACATTAATATCTTAATTCCATACTTGTCCGGTTTTGATGGTATATACATCTTGAATGGGCAGCGGCCTCTGAATCCTACCAGCTGCTCATCAATTGTGGTGTATTCTGATGGAACATAAAATTCCTTCATCTTCAAAAACGATCTTTCAAACACTTCTCGGAAGGCTGCCAAATTATCATTTTGTTTTCTGTCATTTCGGGTTTCTTTATTGTCAAACCTGAGACAATTTATCAGAAATCGGAAACGAGCCTCAAACATCGTTGCCCGAAATATTGGTATCCCCGAGTCTTTATCAAATATTTCTTTAGTGTATACTCCTTGCATTTTCATAACACCAGCATAATATAATAACCCAATTAAAGCTAAAATTTCTGTATCATTAGTATTTCGGGTAAAGGCTGGCCTAACACTAGTATTTTCAATATCATCATCATCCACGTAACGGTCATTTTTAAATTTCAGCCGCTGTACAGCTATCTCTTTGTTTGTAAATTGTGTAATTAAGTTCAAATTTTCTTCAGTAAAACATAATTTCCATGCTTCCAAACCTGATTTTATATCCTTTGCCTCTCGCCTGTTGCCTGGTAAATTGATGACAAAATTTTTCTTTGGTGTTCTATGAAGTTTTCCTTTCTTACCACTCCATTTGAAACGATCTTTACCAAAAAGTTTTGAAGGTGCATTCACAACTAGAAGTTTATCCTCGTTTGAAATACATGTGGGTTCCTCATATTCATTTTGTGGGCCGTCCTCTTCTACAGTGCGGCTGTTATCCTCACTAATATCTGAAGTTCCAAATGGTTCAGTATGAAATTGAGATGAAGCTGATAAATTATCCGGTGATAATTCTTCTTGATCCTCAGTATTCTCTCTAAAATCAGGGATAATTGTATCTTCTTCTTCTTCTGAATCATTATCTCCTTCAGAATCTGAATCGAACAGAATTTTATGGATTTCGGCTATGTCCGCTTCCTCCGTCAAATTGAACAACTTTTTTGAACTCATTTTTCCACTACAATGAAAGAAATGTACGTTACGTTGGCGTGGCAATAAAAAAGGATAAGAAAGACTTATTACATATAACCTATAAAATTAATTTCATTTATAATATTATTATATTGTGACAGAAATTACCTTAACCTATGCACTATATCTCGTATATATACATATAGCGATTCCGCTACCCTGGGGTTCAAGTGTACCCCAAATAACCCGTACTTGGAATATAAGTAAACAAATATATGCAACCAAGGCGTAATCAAGACTGACTAGTAATCATATGAAACTATTACGATGGACTAATATGTGGCGCTATCTAACGTGAAGAGGTGGAATGATATTCTTTCTCTGGGGTACAGGTGTACCCCGGGTAGCATTCCAGGGCTAATTGCTAAGCCATAGTAAACTGTCAATTTATCGATCATTTTACCAGTAAGTTTGCCTTTCCCACCAAGAGTTTTTCTTTCTCTTTTTTTCCACTTGTTTCAACGGTTTTCACATTTTTTTTCACACAGTCTCGAAGTCGCGTGCCCAATACATTCTTTTTTCATAAATTCTTTATCACCGTAAGGTGCAGCTTTCAAAATCCCGGAGTACATTTTGGAGTCACCGCGCGTCTCCGATATAATTTCTGTACTGCACTCCAAATGTTTCCATTGAATGCTTGAACATTTCGATTACTGCACCGACTTCCATTTTTCCAGAAGAACCTAAATGACTGGTACTGCAAATATCTTAATGATTTTGATACCAATCATTATACTCTTCAGTGTTCATTTTCTTACTTCAAATTTCACACTGTGTTTGCAGTAGGAAATTTTCACAAAAATATCAACGATTTTCCCAGAATAATATCCAATCAATGATGTCACGCCGTATAAGGAAGTATATCCTCGCTTTTTCCATGTTCCATCGCCTGATACTGTTAATTCTGTAGAATTTGCATCGCCTTGATGTTCAGAAGTCAAATTTTTCTCTTCGGTACAAACTTGTTGGAAAAGTTTCTCGGTGGCTGTTTGTACACAGGAATGTATATTAGTTATAATCATGTCGTAAGTATTTTGTGTTATAAAAGCTGGCATGTGTGTCCATTGTCCATCTACAGAATTTTACCACGCCTTTCAACCCTAATCCGAGAACTCTCATGACAAATAAAAAACGTCTATTTATTGCATAAGAATGCCTGATAAAAGGACTAGAATTTATGGTACGAACTGCACACTTATCACATAAAAAACAATTTTTAAACCAAGTCCTCGTTCAGAAGCAGTTTCAAACTTCACATTTCCGTCACAGATTTTACACTTCACATATTCGGAAATTGCTACAAACACTGTAATAAAGTTCAAAATTCGATATTCAACAGACGAATCACGCGGAACTAAGATTTCTTTTTGCATTTTAAATTTTTTTGCAGAGGCACTAAAACTACTTTCATCAGTCTCAGCTGTTTTTGGAGTAAAAACATTTCTTCGCTTTTTTGATCCCGACTTTTGTATCTTGGAATATGCTCTCTTTTCTCTACTACACTTCATTTTCACAGAGAAATCACAACAGAAAGTATAAACGAGCGCACGAGTTTACTGCTTGGCTTCGCTGTTTAAACGGACTATTCTTCAATATAACAGTTTGGGAAAACAAAGAGTTATAAATTTAGCTCGCAGGTATCTGAAATAAGGTATAACGGTATCTGAATACATTGAAAAGGTACATTGTAGATGCATATACAAAGTGCGTTCGAGGTGAGCAGTTGCCGCTTGGGCCTCTACTCCTACTTTCAAACGCTCCGAGACGTCTTTGCAAATTAATGTGCGCGTAACTTCGAAAATATTCGTCGGATTGGCATGGAATTTTCTGTGTATGTACATAAATATATGTATATTACGAAAATAAAATTTTAAAAAAATCAATTTTTTGAAATCCTGACTGCGTATAACCCTTTAAGTTTAAACCCAAGGGAACGTTCAGTTTTCGTCTCGACCAGAGGCGGCTCCTGCGAACTGGTAACAGTGGTTTTCATCCATTTAAACCTATACAAAATAACCAATTGTGCTGAAAAATTAATTTGCCTCACCAAGAATCGATTATTTTACATACATATATTTCAATTGATAAATAGCACTGTTGCCAGATAGTACGCAAAATTGTTCGAGATAATTAATTTTCAAATAGGATTCTAGCAAAAATAGCGATATCGATTTTACAAAAAATCCTGACGTGAGAGAAAACAATTGAGGTCAATTTAGAAATCAGCACACCAAATAACATAAAAATCAGCGAAAACTTCTCTTGTATCTTTCAAAAACTTTAATTTCGCAGGCCTGTGTAATGAAAATCCCATCCATATCGGATCAGTAGTTCCAGAGATTACTCCCGACACTCAAACAAACTTTTCCTCTTTACTATATTATTATATTATATTATATTATATTATATTATATAGAATATATAATATAAATATCGATATAAATAGATAGTACAGTAGACTCTCGATTATACGGGGTAATTGGGACCGAGGGTACCTCGGTTAAAAATAAAACTCGGATAATCCAAAATTCTTTTAAATTGCTTGTGGATGACGAAGAAAAATCGAAAAAGTACATTATACAGTTTTATATTTACTTACATATATATTTTATCTTACAAAGAAGTCTTTGATGGATTTTTGAGTTAATTTTTTGCCTCTCTTGGAAGCGGCGATGTTGCGCCAACGTTGGAGAAACAGTAGATCATGCGGCGAACACTCCTGAGGGCCGGTTTATGCACCTTCAGTTAAATTTACCCAGCAGATAATTACCTTGGATACAATTATGCTGACAATTGTTTCCATAGAAATTACCTTTCAGATAAAATTTAACAGGAGGTGAATAAACTGGTCCTGAGAGAGCCTTCGGTTAATCCGGAGCCTCGGTTAACCGGGACTCGGATAACCGCGAGTCTATAGGGGGATTGGGTAACTGCACAAAACAGATAGAGTGCCATCTGTGGCACGCATCAAGCATTAAGCAGATGCCCGTGGTATAAGCGCTGTTTACACGTTATTTTGGATAATAATTGAAGTGTTTTACCTATGAGATTTAATCAATAATGCCTCAATTATAATAGAATATGGATTTCAAAGCATTTAAATAAATTCTTTCCGTGTGGAAAATCGTTATCAAAAGGTAAGTACAAGCAGCGCCACCAAGCTGGATTTCTTGGCGAAACTTGGATGTACATTCTCTATATGTACATGTGTAACACAAACAAAAGCTACGTTTGTGAAGTACCCAATCCCCCTATAGACTCGTTACTGTAGAAGTAATACCTAATAGAAACTTCTAACATAATTACAGTATACTGTAATTAGTGTATTAGTATAGATATAGATTCCAAACCAACTCGATGAACGTTTGACCCTTATTACTTTTGATTGGACTTATTTTTTCTCTATGTGTATCCTTCAAAAAAGCTTAGACAATTTAAACAATTTTTTAAATAAAATCGTTCAGCCCTTATGTATTTGTAAATTAAAAAAGAACTCAAATTAAAAATTCTGATTGACTGACAGAAACAAAATTTTTATGACGATTATGTTAGGACCAATTTCGAAATTGAACAAGAATTGCTTTTACTTTTACAATGATTTTAAAGGCTTGATAATTTCTTTTATGTAGTTTAAGTACCTTATTTTATTAATTTAAAATCTTTTTTTTCAATTTTCGAATATAATTTAAACATTTTACATTAATTCGGGGATGGTACAATTTCTTTTAATATAGTGCAAAAAGAATTTTTTATTTAGCAGTTTTTGAACTTTAAATATATTAGGTGTACAAATAAGTTTTAAGATAGGTACTTTTGCAAAAATTCCAAATTTGTTAAAAAAAAGTAAAATACATTTATTGATCAAAATAATCCCCCTCTCACTTTCAATGACCTTCAGCCATCTTTTAGGCAATTTACAGATGCCTTGCGCAAAGAATAAGAACTTTTTCAAATGTTTTAAATCGCATATCAGATAATTCGTTTTGCATTTTCCGAAACAAGTGAAAATCAGTTGGAGCTAACAATAAGTTTGGTGAATACACCGGGTGTGTTACAACTTCCCATCTAACAATAAGAGCCATTAACGTATCCTTGACCGGCCAACCTACATGAGGCCTGGCGTTGTCATCGAGTAGTTTTGCTGGACGTTTTCCTTTAGCAGTAAATATACGCTTTTGATCAATTTCTTGGTTCAATCGTATTAATTGTTGACGATAGCGATCGGCAGTAACTGTCTGGCCAGGTTTCAAAAGTTCATAATGGGGAGTACGTCTTTCATATCTCACCATATACACAGTATGACTTTGTTACAGTGAATATTGCGCTTTGGCGTCGATGTCGTCGGCTCAACCCAATGATATCAGCATTTCGGGTTATCAAAATAAATCCACTTTTCATCGCCGGTCACAATTTTCCACAAAAAAGACTTTCTTTGTTGCTTGTTGTAAAGATCCAAACATATGTCAAAACGGCTATTTTATTTGCTTGAGTCAAAGAGGGTGGCACCTACTTTATTTCTTTTCCAATCTTTCCCATTGCTTCAAAGCGGTAGGAAATTGTTTGTTGAGTTACTCCTAGCTGTTCTGAAAGTTATTTTTCCGTCTGGCAAGTTTTCATCTAGAAACGCTTGCAGCTCCTGGTCGTCCATCTTTACAGGGGCCCCGATACGTTCATGGTCCCTAACATCAAAATCACCGTCTTTAAATCAAGAGACACGGCAGTGTCTCGCGGCATGTTCGTTCAAGTAGTTTCGCGCTCAGACACGACAGCGCTGATGTCGCAAGCACCCGTGTCTCTTTACACCACAAATGTCTGCCCCCTGCACCCCTCAATTTTTACATCGAATTTTCTCTATAAATATACGGTTATAACCAAAACTATGCTTAGTTACGCCATATAAATTGACTATTCTCTATTGATAGAGACCAGAATAAATGTTATAAAAGTTACATATTAACAGAGATTTTTCCTTAGCAACGCGAAGCCACGCCCCTTGCGCCTAAAAGTCGAGAATCCGATTTCTCGGGCGATATATATATGTCAAAATCTCACAAAAATTCCGCCTATCTTAGGCGATAGTCGGCCATGATCGGAAATATGTACACAGATACGGCCACACGCGTACGCCATCAAATGTATGTGAGAGTGTGTGAGAGAATATATTCCTTAAATGTTTGGGTATTTTCAAAGTTAATAAAATATTTCCATTTGCGAAACGATTAACCTCGCGTTTATTTCGATCCTCGGACGCGCTTGTCAATAAAATGTAAAAATTCAGTGTAATCGAAGTTATGAATCTCAATAGTCGTGAATGTTACAGAAACTCCGTATAGTTTAATAATCGTTTGTTTTTTTTCGATAATCGAGATAGTGAACGGATGCAGTGCTGTGTTTCTCTGGTTGCCTGTGCATAAAGAGCAGGAAAGGAGACGGCAGCATCTCAGAAGAATTACCATCAGATAAGTTTAATTGCCATCTGACAGCTTTAACCTCAATTTCGATGGAAGGACAATTATCTTTGTGATAATTCTATTTTTTGTTTCAGCGTCATGCGAGCATGAGACGAATCGATGGCTTTTCTTCTCTGTCACAATCAAAGCCGTGGGAGAAAAATAGGAGATGCAATGGAATTGGATCACAACAATCGAGTAATTACTTTATCATTATTTTTTCTCTATCGATATATTTCCTCTTTCGTACTATTACAAGTTCCAATTTACAGACGGACCTGTCAAACCTGAAGTGTACATGTACCTCACTTCTACTTCATCTGTTCTTTATCTCCGTTGTAACGACAGTCAATGAGGAATCACTGATACCGATTAGGGTTCGAGGGTTATTCCTTATTCTTTCTAGCACAGCATCGATATTTTACTGCACCTGTTTTCTTCTGGGACTTCCTAAAATAATTATAAATACCCCATATGATTGTTATTTACAATTTGTTACAGATCGTATGCGAACCCGAGGGGGTTTCTTTCGAACGAAGGGTCATCCACTTGTTGTTCCAAGAACCAGTTGCATTAGTTCATTTGGCGAGCTGGATCTGCTGCCTCGAGTGCATGGACGTGTGCCACTTTAAATAGATATTTTGTAATTTCCATCGTTACATCAGAGGCGCGAAGAAGAGATGAAATAGAAGTGAGGTACATGTACATTTCACGTTTGATAGGTTGGTATATAAATTGGAATTTCTGATAGTATAATACGAAAGAGGAAATATATCGATAAAGGAAAAATAATAATAAAGTAGTTACTACATTATTGTAATCTAATTCCATTGTGTCCCTCACTTTTCTGCCACGACTTTGATCGTTGATAGTTAAGAAAAATCAAATTTATTGGTTGATCCATCTACTATCAACAATCAAAGTCGTGGCAGAAAAATAAAGGATACAATATTATTGGATTACAATAATGTAGTAACTACTTTATTATTATTTTTTCTTTATCGATATATTTCCTCTTTCGTATTATACTATCAGAGAAGTTCCAATCTATATACCAACCTATCAAACATGAAGTGTACGTTTACCTCACTTCTATTTCATCTCTTCTTCGCCTCTGATGTAACGATGGAAATTACAAAATATCCATTTAAAGTGGCACACGTCCATGCACTCGAGACAGCAGATCCAGCTCGCCGAATGAACTAATGCAACTGGTTCTTGAAACAACAAGTGGATGATCCCTTGTTCGAAAGAAATCCCCTCGGGTTCGCATACGATCTGTAACAAATTGTAAATAACATAATCATTTGCAGTTTCACTATTTAAAATATACCGAACTTACTCAACGTAGAAGTGAAGAAACTATATTAATCTGAGTTAACCAATTCTAATGACAGAATTATTAAAAATGATATATTTCATCTTTCGTATTATACTATCACAAGTTCCAATTTATATACCGACCTGTCAAACGTGAAGTGTACATGTACCTCACTTCTATTTCATCTCTTCTTCGCCTCTAGAGTAACGATGGAAATTACAAAATATCATAACTTTTCTGTAACATTTCTGCAATATTTTACAATATTCGGGAACACTACCGTATGTTAGAAATATATATTTCTCGATAAATTCGCGAATGTTGCGAAACATCATAGAAACGTTTCGATCTCATTACGTCAAAAGATCTCCTCAATAAGGTACAGCTCGATAAGATTGTACTTGTCAGGGCTGAATTATATAGGGTTTTTTATAATTATTTTAGGAAGTCCCAGAAGAATACAGGTGCAGCAAAATATCGATGCTGTCCTAGAAAGAATGAGGAATAACCCTCGAACCCTAATCGATATCAGTGATTCCTCATCGACCGTCGTTACACTAGAGGAGAAGAAGAGATGAAATAGAACTGAGGTACATGTACACTTCACTTTTAACAAGTCGGTATATAAATTTGAACTTGTGATAGTATAATACGAAAGAGGAAATATATCACTTTTAATAATTCTGTCATTATTATCTATAGAATTAGTTAACTCAGATTAATATAGTTTCTTAATTTCTACATAGAGTAAGTTGGGTAAATTTTAAATAGTGAAATACTGAATATATAATTGTGTTATTTATAATTTGCTACAGAAATAAACGTACTTCTATTGAATTCCACCCAGAAGGACTCCAAATCATGTGCGAACCCGAGGGGGTTTTTTTGAACGAGGGATCGTCCACTTGTTGTTCCAAGAACCAGCTGCATTAGTTTATTCGGTGGGTTAGATCTGCTGCCTCGAGTGCATCGACGTGCGTTCATCCTTCAATATCCTCCCTACCATGATCTGCTGATTCTAACCTCTGTTGCCACAGCCCGAATGCTCGTCGAAGATTATTCCTTATTCTTTCTAGCACAGATCTATATTATGCTGCATCTGTATTCTTCTGGGACTTCCTAAAATAAGTATAAAAACCCCATATAATTCAGCTCTGACAAGTACAATCTTATCGAGGAAATCTTTCGATGTAATGATTCCGAAATGTTTCTATGATATTTTGCAACATTCGTGAATTTATCAAGAAATATATATTTCTAACATACGGTAGTATTCACGAATATTGCAAAATATCGCAGGAATGTTACAGAAAAAGTTACTTGCAAAAACGTGCTTTGTGGGATGTAAATGATTATACCAGAGGCGAAGAAGAGATGAAATAAAAGTGAGGTACATGTACATTTCACGCTTGACAGGTCGGTATATAAATTTGAACTTGTGTGATAGTATAATACGAAAGAGGAAATATATAAATAAAGAAAAAATAATAATAAAGTAGTTACTCCATTATTGTAATCCAATTCCATTGTATCCCTTATTTTTCTGCCACGACTTTGATTGTTGATAGTGGATGGATCAGCCAATAAATTTAATTTTTATTCACTATCAACAATCAGTCGCGGCAGAAAAATAAGGGATACAATGGAATTGGATTACAGTAATGTAGTAACTACTTTATTATTTTTTTTTCTTTATCGATATATATTTCCTCTTTCGTATTATACTATCCCAATTTCGAATTTATATACCGACCTGTCAAACGTGAAGTGTACATGTACCTCACTTTTATTTCATTAAGTATTACTGCAGAACGAGTAGGTAAGAAGATTTTCATGAAGACTCATGATTTTTTGACTTGTCATCTCGTACAGGTGCAACCGAAGAGGATCTAGCTCGTGTCCTGTCCACAAAAAGATGACTCGATGGACATTGGAGAATGTCAGACTTGTCACCGAGCGCCTATATCCCACGGTACATTAATTGCAATACGCGTTTCTCCTTTCAACTATTCCAGCGTTAAATAACTTTTACTTGTTTCAAGCTAATAACCTTTTTTGAACTGTTTGTGGTAGGTGGCAGCGATTGATAATAGCGACTCGTCGTAGACAAGTTCGTCTATTAAAACTAAAAAGCAATTCGGTGTACCGAACTACTACTGGGATAATGTGCCCGAGCTCATGGTCTATTCTGCGATTAACATTAACGTAATCGTGATTACGCTCAGGTGATGGGTGTTCCAAAAGAGGTAAAGTTAATACTAAATATCGAATGCTCTCTGTAAGCTGACTTGCTAGTGTATGCTTTGCAACTGGAATATCATCGCAGGAATAATTTGTCTACGATTAGTCACAATCATTGATCGCTGCCCCCTACGATGAACAGTTTGTACAAGGTAAATACTTTGAAAGAAGTGAAAGTTATTTAAAGCAGGAATAATTGAAACGAAAAGCGCATATTGCAATAAATGTACCGTGGGTAACTGGCGCTCGGTGACAAGTCTGATATTCTCCGATGTCCATCGAGTCATCTTTTTACGGACAGGACACGAGCTAGGTCCTCTTCGGTTGCACCTGTACGAGATGACATGTCAGAGTCTGCAGTAATACTTAATGAGATAAAAGTGAGGTACATGTATACTTCACGTTTGACAGGTCGGTATATAAATTCGAACTTGGAATAGTATAATACGAAAGAGGGACTATATCGATGAAGAAAAAATAAGGGATACAATAAAATTGGATTACAATAATGGAGTAACTACTTTAAACACTTGGGGAAACTCACCGAAGGAACCCGAATAATTATCTTATCACTTGTACACTTGATTTCGAGGTTACATGCATGATTTGACAGCTACCGGGAGATCAGGGGGGCCTTTCTCGAGTCACTCGTATCTTTGCGTGCACGCAACTCAGCGAAGAGATCAATCAGGTTCAAGTATTCCGTTGCGGCGGGGGTCCTGATTGGTCTACTCGCTAAAAAACGTATATGCATCTTTGCGAGTAGACCAATCACGACCCCCACCACAACGGAATACTTGATCTGCAACAGTTAATAGATGATTTTTATTCGCATTGGCATGTTTATGATGATATTTGCAATGAATGTTCTACTCGGATTGAAATGAGTCGTAAGGTCAGCATCGAAGCTGTAAATGATGTAGTAATAATTACATTAAATTTATTTATGACTAACAAGGGGACCCTTCGAAAGTCGGAGCACCGATTGTAATGAATTTTTTTTTATAAATAAAGGGAAGTCCCCTGAGTAACGCTCATACTTTACTTTTGTCCAATGCGCCTTTGTTTATTTAAAAAAAAAAGAAATTGTTTTGACGCGTAAAGTGTGTACTGTAATGTAATACTCGGTATCCAAGATAACGGTGTGGCGCAGTCGGCTAAGGCATAGACTTACCACGCGGGCGTCCCGCGTTCGATTCCCGTGCATGCACTATCTTTTTTTTTTGCCAATTTCGAACTTTTTCACTTTTTTTATTATTCAAACTATTGCTACTAATCTTTAGAAGTAAAATAAATCTAGGTAAGGCGAAAAAACAAAATTTAAACACGTTCAATTACAAAAAGCATTTTCATTTATTCGTAACAAGTGAAATTTTAAATTTAATTGGTATACTTATCGCTAATTCCATCGGAAGTCACGTCACGAGTGAATTACCACCAAATTTAATGAATGTTTCGTAGGAAAATGAGTAATTTGCACTTACCCGGCATTGACGTTATTTAATGTGAAGCATAGAAATTGTCACCAAAACTTCACTAATTTGCCTTCGAATGATTAGTAACAATCGTTCAAAATATAGTTTTAAATGCAAAAAAATTTTTTATTCACGTTACCTAGATTTATTTTACTTCTAAAGATTAGTAGCAATAGTTTGAATAATAAAAAAAGTGAAAAAGTTCGAAATTGGCAAAAAAAAAAGATAGTGCATGCACGGGAATCGAACGCGGGACGCCCGCGTGGTAAGTCTATGCCTTAGCCGACTGCGCCACGCCGTTATCTTGGATACCGAGTATTACATTACAGTACACACTTTAAGCGTCAAAACAATTTCTTTTTTTTTAAATAAACAAAGGCGCATTGGACAAAAGTAAAGTATGAGCGTTACTCAGGAGACTTCCCTTTATTTATAAAAAAAAATTCATTACAATCGGTGCTCCGACTTTCGAAGGGTCCCCTTGTAAGGGCGAAATTTCAGCGGTGCATGCAAAAGGATTTCTTAAAACTATTCCAACGTCTCGAGTTAACATATGTAACAACATATATACTGTCATAAGTGGTATCTTTACATGTGATGAAACAATTCGTCATGGTCATTGGAAGAGTATACTTAGAGAGTTGAACGTAAAACGTCTTCATGGATTTCTGTAGACGACCAAAATATAAGAAAAATCCGATGGCCTGTAAATTCGAAAGCGGTATATGTTTTATTTCTCCAAAATACTAAGGCAAAGTGAAAAATATAAGGGCTCTCTAGTCTATAAATCCCTTTCAAAATATCACGAGAATAAATCAAAAGTAAGTAAGTGGTTATAATTAATTGGCTCGTATCGGTATAAAATGTGAGACTTTAATTTTGTGGTAATAGAAAGCTATTCTTCTACATGTACGTATTCTCCTCATGAATAAATTCCAAAAAGTAATGAAATCCCCCTACAAAAACAGATTCTCTGTAAAAAAAATGCGGCATGTTCATTCAATGCTAACAAAAATTGATACCTACGTAAAATACTCTCCAAAAAAGATTTGAAATCAATTAAGATCGCCATGTTCCAGATTTATATATAAAAAGTAAAAGGCATCATTTGAAAGGAAAATTATTGTAAATCAAATTACTAAAAAATTCGACTAAAGAATTTATAAAAAAAATTTTAATAAAAAAGAACTTGCCGCGTTTTTTTCCTTCAAAATAAAAAATTCAGACAGAATTATACTCGATGTTTATGCACTTATGAGATTTTAAATAAATTCATACACTCTTATATGATACCACCAGTATACCGAATGTCGCACGGGAAACCAATCAGGCGGGGGCCTTTTGAATTTCTCTGAATTTGACTTCGGCAGTGCAATTTATGAATTACCCTAGCACCGTCCAAGAACTATCAATTATTCGGTATAGTGGACAAAAGATGAAAACTTAAACGCGGCAAGTTCTTTTTTATTACAATTTTTTTATAAATTCTTTAGTCGAATTTTTTAGTAACTTGATTTACAATAATTTTACTTTCAAATGATGCCTTTTACTTTTTATATATAAATCTGGAACATGGCGATCTTAATTAATTTCAAATCTTTTTTGGAGAGTATTTTACGTAGGTATCAATTTTTGTTAGCACTGAATGAACATGCCGCCTTTTTTTTTTTACAGAGAATCTGTTTTTGTGGGGGGTTAAACTATACGGAGCGTCTGTCACATTCACCACTATTGAGATTCATAACTCCGATTACACTGAATTTTTACATTTTATTAACAAGCGCGTCCGAGGATCGAAATAAACGCAAGGTTAATCGTTTCGCGAATGGAAATATTTTATTAACTTTGAAAATACCCAAACATTTAAGGAATATATTCTCTCACACACTCTCACATACATTTGATGGGGTATGCGTGTGGCCGTATCTGTGTACATATTTCCGATCATGACCGACTATCGCCGAAGATATAGGCGGAATTTTTGTGAGATTTTGACATATATATATCGCCCGAGAAATCGGATTCTCGACTTTTAAGCGCAAGGGGCGTGGCTTCGCGTTACTAAGGAAAAATCTCTGATAATATGTAACTTATAACATTTATTCTGGTCTCTATCAATAGAGAATAGTCAATTTATATGGCGTAACTAAGCATAGTTTTGGTTATAACCGTATATTTATTGAGAAAATTCGATGTAAAGATTAAGGGGTGCAGGGGGCAGACATTTGTGGTGTAAAGAGACACGGGTGCTCGTGACATCAGCGCTGTCGTGTCTGAGCGCGAAACTACTTGAACGAACATGCCGCGAGACACTGCCGTGTCTCTTGATTTAATTATTATTTATTGTTTCGGCACGCGCAGGGCTTCGCGAACCCTTCCCAACTTTCACCAGACTCGCGGGAGGACATGGGCACCCTTTGCCCTCCGCTATCGTCCATGGTTGACCTCCAATAAATTCAGCCTTCGAGACGCGCATACACCTGTCCCTTGACTGCATCACGGGACGTCGACGTATCTGCGCGTCTTCCCGGAGTTTTTCTCACGTTTTTACTATTCCACTTTCTCGAAACTTTCTTCTCGCATCGTGAGTTGGAAAAAAAATCCGCCCTTGTACCGAAGCGTACCCCCTCCTTTCGAGCCGCTTGCGAGCTTAATATTAATATTAATAATAATGGCTTGTGTACATTAATCCAATTCCAGTCACTCACTAAACCCACTAAACGGTATACTAGGAATAGTTTTACTTTTCGCCACCAGACGGCGTATCGAGACATGTCACATCGCAATATGCTCGCCCGCTCTTCACGACGCGTAACTGCTCGATTGCGCCGTCACATCTCGTAAAGAGCGGATGTAGTCGAAGCAGGGAGAAATAGGGAGACGAGAGACCCGCTATTCGTGGGTTCCCCCATACAGGAAGTACTTTTGGTCACGCCCGAGAACGGCTCTTAAGCCGACACAGCTCTAATGAGCCATAAAGTACCTACTGAAAAGTCAGTTTTTATTGTTTTTAAGACTGGCGCAGTAATCCGACAATTCTAGAAAAATGTATGAAAAATAAGCCAATGATTCTACAAATTAGAATATTTTTTTGGTAATTGTTACTTTACAAAATAATTTAAAAAATGCCACATTAATATTTTTAGATTTTATTACAAATCAAGCGCGGCTAAGAATTGAGTAGATTTTTCTTAACTCTAGTCGAACCAATTTTATGCATATAAATTTTGTCGAAAAGGTACAAAAAACAGTTATTGAGATAAAAATGATTAATTGAAAAATGGGTTTTTAACCTCTTGCGGTGTAAAGAAATTCACGGTTCCGAAGAATCTCGACGTGCATGGCACGTCTTTCCATCGCAAGTGGTTAATGATATCTCAATTATAGGCCAGGCAACATAGGCCAAAAAAGGGGTTGTAGGCGAAATAATTCTCGAAAAGCTGGATATGGTTTTAATCTTTTCATTTGCACGTAAAAAGAGTTTTTTAAAGTTTGCACCAATTTTCTGCTTGTGCTGTATGAGGGGTGTCCCAAAAACTTCGAAATTTTTCGACTTTTTTCAGTTTTTCACTAATAACTCCTAAATAATGCATTTCTAGGACAATTTTTACTCGTTTATAAATTAAAGTACATACAATTCTACGTAAAATGAGCCCCACATTTGAAATTAAGTCAAGTAGTATAGACGATATGCATGTTTGAAAAACAACCATTTCTTAAATTTTTTAAGGAAAAATCATATTTTGAATTTTTAGACCTTATTTCCATTACGTAAAATGTATTATATAAAATTATTCTGTATTTGGAATTTATATCACAGCGAGTGTGCTGTATCAGATATATGTACGTAAGCTGCATTCTTCTGCCCCCTCCCTTGCTATTAGCGTATCCCATAAGTTTCTTCCGCGCCACGCTATGAATGACTCTAGCCGGCTATGTTTATATAAACATGCTTAAAGGTCGGGACATACATTATCGGGCCGTGCCAGGGCCAGGACACGGCCGAAGAGGAAGAAATGCACGGCGCGTGTATCTAGGAACCACACATGTCCGTCAGTTGTCAGTTGTCTCGGAAACTGCTATATTGCTAGGCGCTAAAACACGTAAATTACGGAAACACGAGAAGCGCGGCCGGACCGTCACCGTGAAAAAGTAAAACTGAAATAATTGGCCCGGCCCGGTGACGGTCCGTTGGCGATGCCCGGTCACGGCCCGGTAAAGTGAGAACAAAAGCATTTAATTCTATTGGACAGATCGACCGCCGGACGACGGACGATACTCGGCCGTGCTCCGGCCCTGGTACGGCCCGGTAATGTATGTCCCGACCTTTATTAGGTACCTACGTTTTATGCGCCAAGTCAAACGGTACAACTTTTCTTCAACAAGTCTTTCTGAAATCACGCTCGTTCGGGAGATAAAGGGTGTCCCATTAAGAACTTTAATTTTGAATAGTGTGCCATGACTAACTGTTAAATGTTCAGTTGGCCATATTTGGTACACGTCTTATAGAAACTTTGACATTTACAGTCTGTGTCAGAAGAAAGTGTACGCGTTTATTTCTACAGTACAAGAGATATCTCTGTCTCTCTCTTTCGGGATGCGATTGTACCATCGGCTACGGCACAAACACCGATTCATTTTAGTATCGCTCGAGACCTCGAAGTGGAAGACTTTGTTGTAAAATGAGTGCCAAGTACGCGAAGTGTTTTGAGGCAGTTTTCCTTTGCAAACACCCAAAAGGACCTAAATTATCATTTTCAACGGCTGTGAAAGCAATTAAAAGTGAAAAAGTTTCGTTTCAAAGTGTGTCGAGCGGTTTGAGGTGTATAAAAACGTCGATGACTACGATGAAGCGAGCAACCACAGAAAAGCAGGACAAAGCGATAGTCAATTTATTCAAGAAGACTCCCACTCTGCGATTGCGTCAGACCCGCGCTCAACTGGCTAAGAGATGAATAGATATGTATGAGTACCAACACAATTCAACGGCGTTTACAAGAGAGGCAAAGGTGAAATATCGTCCCACGACTTTGAAACCGCTGCTCTCTCAAAAGCGTATCGAAAAACGCAAAGCCTGGGCTGAGGAAAACCAAGATCGCGATTGGACTAAAGTTGTTTTTTCCGATGAAGCAACTTTTTGGACCTGGGTTCCCCAGAAACGTGCTTGGTCCACCAGCAATACACGTTTCATCCAGCGTATCGTCAAACACCCGGTGAAGATCAATGTTTGTGGGTGCTTCTCTCAGCGCGGTTTTGGCTGTTTAGAATTGTTCACCGAGAATTTGGACGCTAAGAAAATGATCAAAATTCATCAGCGTGGACTCTTAAAGTCGGTGCATACAATGTTCACAAGCGAAAATGAAAATTGGGTGCTTCAAGAAGCTAATGATCCTAAACATCCAAATCGCTTGTGCAAGGCTTGGTAAGAGGAACATGGAATCGTGACAATGGACTGGCCTTCACAATCTCAAGATGCCAACCCAATCGAAAATGTGTGGGGAATAATGAAAAACCAACTCGCTGGAAAGCCAGTACGATTTGAAACAATTGGCATGCAGTATTCGAAGATTTTAGCGTCCGCTGTCCGTCGCACAGTGGGGCCAAAGACCGGTTTTCTTGGCCAAAATCCAAAAAGTATATTAATCGAGATGAAATTGAGTACTCGGAGGTTTTTGGGGTCGCTGATTATGAATTTAAAGTAAAAATTTCGAAAAACAATATGGCGGATCCAATATGGCGGAAAGGTTTTTCAAAAATTGATTGAATCTGGGTGAAATTGAGTACTTGAGAGTTTTTGGGGTCGCTGATTACGAATCCAGTCAAAATTTCGAAAAACAATGGCGGGTCCAATATGGCGGAAAGGTTTCTCAAAAATTGATCGAATCTGGGTGAAATTGACTAGTCGAGAATTTTTAGGATCGCTGATTACGAATCCGAAGTCAAAATTTCAAAAAACAATATGGCGGATTCAGTAGATATAGTTACCTTGTGTGGCAAAATATTATTAGGCTTTCTTGCATGGTAAAGGAAGAATATAAAGGGTAAACCGTGCATAAAAAACGTTTATTATAGAATCACAATCTGTTAATTAAATACATGTTTAGTACTCTTCATCAGAGGAAGAATAGTCAGTTGCGTAATCACTTGATTCGGCTGTATCGTCACTACAGGTTTCCTGACTTAGTCCAACTTAATATTCGGACTGCTTCTGGTAGCAACGATTTTAATAGTTTGCAAGGTAATTTGCGCAAACTAGAAATGTATGGGTCGGATGTTAACAGCAATCGTAAAAAATGTCTTCCATAGTTTTTCGTCGAGAAGATTTTCAGTATACTTAAGATACGTAATAATAAGACTTAAAACAGTATATACACTTTCCACAGTGACCAAAGTGCTTATGGAGGACCCAAATCAAGCTGGATAAAAGGGGAAAGTTATACTTCTACCCTAAAAATATCTACAAGCATTCAAACTTTGTCTCAATATTAGACGTTTTTATGAAGAAACTGCATATGGGCATTTTGGTACTCAATAACCGACTCCTGAAGCCACTAAATAGTGCTACTCATGTTGATTATAATGTACTGGACATATATCTGTTGAAAAAAATTTTCAATAGTGCCCAAAACAAACTTTCATTTTTCGAATTTTGGCCAAGAAAACCGGTCTTTGGCCCCACTGTACGTCGACTACGCGGGAAAACTAGTCGAAAGTATGCCCAGAAGGTGTGAGGCCATACTCGAAAATGATGACGATTACACTACTTACTAAATAATTGCGTCATGTAAAATGTTCTATACTTTCATGTAAAAAAAGTTATAATAAAATATCTTTAGTACTTTAAAAAAAATCTCGTACACTTTCTTCTGACACAGACTGTACGAAAGTGCCGTGTTACACTTTTGAGAAGCATTTATAAATTGTGAAGGCACATTACAAAAATAGAGAAAATTTTCCAGTGACAATTCGCAGGTTGCGTAATCATTTTAGTGTGCATAATCGTCCTACGCGTCCCACTATTGAAAATTTGATAAAAAAATTTGAACGGACGTTTTCACTGAAAGACGAGACAAGTGCTAGGCATCATCGTCCTGGAAGATCTGCTGAGAATATAGCCGCCGTGAGTGCCAGTGTTGAAGAACATCCAAGCACCTCTATCCGGCATCGCGGTTCGGAATTAAACATCACCCGCAGCATCCTCCAAGGAGTCTTGACAAAGGATTTGCATCTTTATGCATACAAAATCCTGTAACATTAATGAAATTCAGCCGGCTTTGCTCCAAAAGGTATTCATAAATTTCGTCAAACGAATACACACCTGTCAACGAAGCCGCGGTGGCCATTTGGGTGATATTTTATTTCATGTTTAATGTCATTAATTACTCTTCAAAACGCAATACAAGTTTTTAAAAATTCATTTAAATACTGTTTTTTTTTAAATTTAAATTTCAAGTTCTTGTTGGGACACCCTTTATATGGTACTGTCCACCGTGGTTGGGACACCCCGTATGTACGAAAGGTGTAGTGCTTGGTAGTATATACTAGGAAATCTGACTTCAAAACTTTTACACGTATATTTTCATGCTTTAAAAAAATTCAGTGCTATATATTCTTTCAAGTTACATACCTAAGAGTAGTTTAGCATAAAAAAACCGAAAAGCTATCTCTTTTCAAAATCCCTTATTACCCTTAAAGCATACTGGTGCAAATTGGCACCAAAGTCCGCGACCTGCCAACTTCACGTTCGGATTACGCTACGTACAGTGTCCAACTGAAGAAGAACCCCAAGCTATCTAACGGAGGGAACATATAACTTTTTTTTCGTTATTAAGAAAAAATTCATTACTATTAAGCCATTGAAAATCCCGGCTCAATCGGTTTCTCACCGGTACACAAACAAGTATAAATTGGGTGGTGTAAATTTGCACCAGGGGTACTTCAAGAGTTAAATTAAATCTACAAAAAAGGTTTCATATTTTTCGATAAACCATACATTTATCGAATTGTATCAAGTTCGACAACGGATTTTAAAAAAATGGGAACTAACTTAGTAACTATCCCAGACAGCATAGAGATTTATAAAAGGGTTCTTTTAAAATTCTTGTATTTTAAAATGAGTTCTTTGACAAGCATGGAAAAAGTCGCGAGTGTATTATTATTGCTTAATAAAGATAACTCAATTTTATGTTATCAAATCACATCCAGAATGAAGTTACGTTTATAAATCAAATGAAGTCCAAAGGTATTCACAAAATACTCGCAAAGCATTAAAAAAATTGTCTAAAACAATTCTTTTAACATCTGACAACAATGCATTAATCGAAATTAAAAAAGTCAGGTATAAAATTTTCCTGGAATCTGGTTTTGTTGCTATGAAAATATAGAGATTTCAAAAATATAGGCTGTGTTTCACTAGCGTAAAGTTAGCCCCACACTTTTTGAAATTTGAAAGATTTTTTATTATTCCAAAAAGTTCCCATTTTGTACCGCAATATTCCAAACCAACAATTAGGTCAGAAAAGTTAAAAACGAAAATGGAAGCGAGCCCCGCCACTTTACGGAAATCAAACATTTTTCATTGTTCCTGATTATTCTAGGTGTTCTAAAAAATATCCCAGACCGTCAAAGTCGTAAGTCCAGTCGTTCAGCCAGAAATCAAAAAAGAAAACATTTTACTAGCTCCCCTCTTTTCGAAAATTGAACTTTTCCTGGTCATTCTAGATGGTCCAAAAAATGTTTCAGAACGGGACAGTCGTAAGTCCAATGATTTGGCAGAAACTAGCGATCAAATTATCGTCACTATCAAAAGTAAACTACCCTTCCGGAAGGTGTTCTGGGTCTCTTATCGCTACCCAAGATTGTCCTAACATAGATAATAATAGTTCTACATTCGGTGATAATCGGGTAAGCCGTTTGGAAATTATTCGTGAATTATTTCAAGAATTCCGAATTTACAAGAGTAAATTAACCTTCCGCAAAGTGTTCTGGGGCTCTTATCACTACTCAACATTGTTCTATCATAGATAATAATAGTTCTACAGTTTGACGACAACCGGATAAGCCGTCGGAAATTATTCGTGAATTATTTTTAAAATTCCACATTTACAAGAGTAAACTACATTTTCGGAAAGAGTTCAAGGGCTCTTATCGCTACTCAACATTATTCTAGAATAGATAACAATAGTTTACACTTTGGCGACAATCGGGTTAGCCGTTTGGAAATTATTCGTGAATTATTTGAAAATTCCAAATTTAAAAGAGTCAATTACCGTTCCGGAAGGTGTCCTGGGGCTACCCAAGATTATTTTAGCGATGTTGGGTAACGATAAGAGAACACCCCAGAAAACCTTCCGGAAGGGTAGTTTACACTTGATAGTGACGATAATTTTATCGCTATTTTCTGCCAAAGCATTGGACATACGACTGTCCCGTTCTGAAACATTTTTTCGACCACCTAGAACAATCTGGAACAACCAGGTAAAATTCAATTTTCGAAAAGTGGGTGGCTGGTAAAATTTTTTCTATTTTGATTTCTGGCTAAACGACTGGACTTACGACTTTGACGGCCTGGAATATTTTTTAGAACACCTAGAACTATTAGCAACAATGAAGAAAAGTTCGATTTTCGAAAAGTGAGGGGCTAGCTTCCAATTTTGTTTTTATGACTTTCCTGACCTAATTGTTGACTTTTTCGAAGTGCTTTTTGGAACATTGCAGTACAAAATGGGAACAATCTGAAACAATCGAGAAACTTTTAAATTTTAAAAAGTGGGGGGTTAACTTCACGTTGTAGCTGGTCCGTGTTCCATGGGGCATAAGAGAAGTGTTAACAAGGAAGAGCCTCGTATTAACTAAATCTGCATTCCCCCACCCGTATCCGCCGATTTAGTTAAACCTACTACATTTTTCTCTCAGTGTAGTGATCTCAAAAATACAGGTCACACTCTGCGGTGTATAAGAGAGGTGTCAACGAGGAAGAGCCTCAATGGGACATAATTTCTGAAGTGTACCACCGTCGAAAATGAAAGTTGTCCGATCGGGCTAAAAATTGACTCAATTGTAGTCCTATTAGATAGTATTCCTCACACCAAAAATTAATTCATTTTGATAATTATTTATCAAAGTGGAGGGGGTACAATGTTTGGGTTATTTAAGCAAAGTCTTACTTTTAAACATCTGTAACTTTTTTCTTATTGCCTTAAACAAAATTTCACTAGAAATGTTTTTCATAGATTTTTCCACAAACTTTCTGGTGGCCTTAACAATTTTTTAAAAAATTAAAAATTTGACCCTAATTTTTTAAAATCAAAAATAAATTTGATTTTCTTTAATTTGGACAATTTTCTTATTTTTTAAAATAATTTTAAAAGAAAGCTGAGATTTTTTCCTATAAGACCTCCAAGTTTCAGAGAGTGGCAAATTAATTCTTCTCTGAGTAATAGAACGATACGTAAAGCTGGTGGGAGATGTAACGCGCGCGTATTCGTAGATCTCTGCAAATGAAGTGGTGGGAGGTCGAGCTGAACGCAATTCCGTAGCCGCGTGCTATCCTGTACTATAACTGCTACATCGAAGGGACTGGTGAGTAAATTGGCGGGATATTTGAAAATATCGTGACTTTGGTCATTCTTATCTGAAAAAAGTACTTTTTTTACGATGTCCTCTAAAAATATGAATAAAATTTGGAAGGATAGATGTAAGATATATATATTGAACACCTTCATCAGTTTTTTTAGAAGGTCATCAGCCTTTTGAAAAGGATTAATACATCTATCCTTCCAAATTTTATTCATATTTTTAGAGGGCATCGTAAAAAAAGTACTTTTTTCAGATAAGAATGACCAAATTCACGATATTTTCAAATATCCCGCCAATTTACTTACCGGTCCCTTCGATGTAGCAGTTGTAGCACAGGATAGCACGCGGCTACGGAATTGCATTCAGCTCGACCTCCCACCACTTCATTTGCAGAGATCTACGAATACGCGCGCGTTACATCTCCCACCAGCTTTACGTATCGTTCTATTACTCAGAGAAGAATTAATTTGCCACTCTGAAACTTGCAGGTCTTATAGGAAAAAATCTCAGCTTTCTTCTAAAATTATTTTAAAAAATAAGAAAATTGTCCAAATTAAAGAAAATCAAATTTATTTTTGATTTTCAAAAATTAGGGTCAAATTTTTTAATTTTTTAAAAAATTGTTATGGCCACCAGAAAGTTTGTGGAAAAATCTATGAAAAACATTTCTAGTGAAATTTTGTTTAAGGCAATAGGAAAAAAGTTACAGATGTTTAAATGTAAGGCTTTGCTTAAATAACCCAAAAATTGTACCCCCTCCACTTTGATAAATAATTATCAAAATGAATTAATTTTTGGTGTGAGGAGTACTATCTAATAGGACTACAATTGGGCCAATTTTTAGCCCGATCGGACAACTTTCATTTTCGAGGGTGGTACACTTCAGAAATTATGCCCCATATGTGGCGTTCTCTAGACGACCTATAGGAGTGGAATAGTTCTCCAGGCAATCGTTTGGTATTTATAAGTACTGTTTCTCGTATGCCTGCTATCTGAAATCAATCAGGCTGCAACAGAAGAAGACTTTTGAGAAAGGCTGTGAGCTCTTTTTGAACTATTATTTATTAACAAAAAAAAACGAACTCTTTTGAAGCATCCGTAAGAAGTCTAAAAATATTCTTATATTATAATCCTTCTGCATTATAAAATACAATTCTCTTTCAATTCTTTATGAATAAAAATAATGGTTCCTTAAGAAATCCACAAATTGAATTGTTTTTCAACTCTTTCTGATTACTCATGTTATTTGGACATCACTTAAACTTATGGCTGCTATTGTAAGTATAGTAGATTTTTATGATTTTATTTTCATTTGATTGGGAAAATAGTCTGTCTAATTGCAAGTTTTGAAATTCGTAGATCGAATCATCGAAAAGAATCATCGTCTGTGAGAGTATACCTATGCGTTAGTTCCACTCCCTTTGGGAGACCAGTAGTTCCGCTCGAATACGGGAGTATGACTGTGTTTTCGAAATCGCTTCCAGCCTTTTCGTTTCTCCACAACTCGTCGATGCCGTCCGAGATCAGGTCGTCAAATTTAATAGTATTCGATGGTACGGGACCGCTACCGTCGTTAATTATTGCAGGCGGCAATCTTATTTTCGAATTGTTCCGAATGCTGGCCGTGACGTCGGGATACTTCGCAGGTATCGTAAAGATAGCCGAGGCGTCCGAGTCTTTCAACTGTCTTTCTATTTCATAGGGAGTGTACGCTGGGTTGACTAATGTTACCTAAAAAGACAGTCGAATTGAGGGGGTCAGAAGCCAAGGGGTCCAAGTAGAAATACAAGTTTTCCGAGATGCTCCACATTAAAGTATTCTTGTTCTTTAAAAATACCTGCAATTCCTTTGCCTCAAGTGTATAAGTGAATTATTCATACACCTTATATATATACACTTGAGGCAAAGGAATTACAGGTATTTTTAAAGAACAAGAATACTTTAATATGGAGCGTCTTGAAAAACTTGTATTTCTACTTGGACCCCTTGGCTTCTGACCCCCTCAATTATATTCTTTCACTCTCCCTTCTAACAGACACGCAGCTTTACCACTTTAATGAGAAGCTAACGTAATCTAGAATATACATATATTTATGAGTGTTTGTGTTAAGAATGAAGAACCCGTTCTACGCTATTTACATAAGAATTGTAATAACGATGAAAAATGCAAACGAAAACGACAGCTTGGTGACGAAACTACGGATTAAAAGAGGAGCAAAAGGACGATCGATAAAGTCATTCCGCATTTCCTTTCTAACATATCATAGCAGTGTCTGCTTTATAAACGCAACTCTCTAGTAGTTTAATGGACCAGTATTGGAACTGCAGAGCTATAGGGGAACACGAGGCATAGCGGGTACCCAGGGCATAAAGAGAGGGCATCCCGTTTTCTTTCCCTCTCACGTGTCACAGGCCACGTGTGATGATTCCTGCCTCAACTGACAGCACAGACGAATACGAGACATAGATTTCCATTATTTGAAATGTTACCTTATTGAAAATACCGCAGAATACTGATTTTGTACGTTGTTGTTGTTAGTCTGACGTAGTTTTAGTATTAGATTTATGATTTACATGCTCAAGTATAACTAATTTAATCATTCGCGCGTAACACAGATAAGATATTATTACGTTTACACAATTTCATACTTTAATCAAAGGCAACTGTATTTGTACAATCAGTTTTTACTTCATTTAAGGATCCTTTTCTGATCAGTGAAGCTGCCATGTTTTACATACACTCTCACATGCAGAGTCTATGTGGATAATGAACATCAGGTGGTGTTAGTGAGAATTTAGATCTCTTCTTATTTCCAAATAAAAATGATTTCACTGATGAACTATAGGTAGTGCTTCCGGTAAAAGAGCCCATCAAATTGTTACACGTGGTTTTCCTTTTTCATGGCAACTATTGTAGTCCAATAATTAATGATTTGTCCATTCCAGGGAGTGTCATGGACTTCTCTTGAAGTTATGTTTTTATTGAAGGAATATTTATTAATGAACTAAGACCACGTGTAACAATTTGAAGGTCTTCTTTATCGGAAAAACCATGTTTTATTAGCGAAACATTCTATATCTGGAATTGAGAAGGAATCTAAAATCTTGGAAAAAACATGATGGCTTCCCTAGATAATCCAACTAACAAGGGGACCCCGGCAGGTGTCAAATCGATTTTAGCTTGAGAATTTTTTTGGTGAAAGTATATCGAAAATTATCAGACACGTGTTTCGACTTTTTCTCTAGTTGGCCTTTATTTCGAAGAAAAAAATGTTTGAAAATCGCATCGCGCGCGCATTCCAAGTGTCTCCGGGATCGGCGTACATCATAGCAGCAGTGTGCTATTAAAATGCCATATAGCATTAAAACCCGTTACGGTTCGTCGCGAAACGTCATTGAAGGCAAATCGGTCCGATCGTGGGAAAGACCCGGTTCACTTCAATGAGGGAGAAAATAACGTAAAACTATGAAAAAAATGGAAACTCTTGTATTATTCGATACTGTAAACCACTTTCTATAACAAGGAGGAGTTGTAATCAAATGGAAAAAGAGAGTTGATAAATAAAACCCCAGCAAGAATTGAATCCACGATACTGAGACTCCCAGCCCGGCAACTTCACCGTTGCGCTACCGAAGCATTGGTGACATGACGTACGCCGATCCCGGAGACACTTGGAACGCGCGCGCGACGTGATTTTCAAAAATTTTTTTCTTCGAAACAAAGGCTCACTAGAGAAAAAGCCGAAACACGTGTCTAATATTTTTCGATATACTTTCACCAAAAAAATTCTCAAGCCAAAATCGATTTGACACCTGCCGGGGTCCCCTTGTAAGATGGAATTCTTAAGGTGCTTCTGTACCTATTGTTATAAATCCGGATTCTCTCTCTTATTTCTGAAATACCTACATTACTACGTATTTTCTTGCAAGTATAATAAGTATATCAAAGCTGACTGTCCGTATAAGTTACTACGCTATATGAAAAAATATTGAAGGAAATCGTCTAAAAACGAATAAATCGTTTATGAAATATGGACAGATAGCTTTGACAGTTTGACTGCTACAGAAATATACAGTTTTGGAGTTTTGAGGTACTTATGGCGAATTCGGGCTTCTTTTCGCCCGGGAGGATGCTCTCTACTGTTGATTCCTAATTATTTCCTATGGCTGCCTGTACTCTGCTAGGAAAAACGGTAGAACTTGCTATTTAATTTGTAAATTCCTTTATCGACGCAAATGTGGGGAGTATCGAATTCAATGGTTTTCCACAGAAGCTATGCCCAAAGACATAGCTTCTGTACGAAACAATTAAGTTCGATATTCCCACATTTGCGTTGATAAGCGCATTCACGAACTAGAGGCAGGTTTCGCGATATTTCCTAGGAGGGAACAGGTAGTTACAGGAAATAATTAAGAATCGACGGCACGGAGTATCCTCCCGGGCGAAAAGAAACCAGAATTCGCCGTAAGTACCTCAGAACTCTAAAAACTGTGTACATTTCTGCAGCTGTCAAACCGTCAAAATTGTCTGTTCATATTTCATAAACAACTTATTCGTTTTTGGACGATTTCGTTCAACATTTTTTCATATAGCCTAGTAAATTATATAGACAGTCGACTTAGATTCACTTACTTGCAAGAAAATACGCAGAAATGTAGGTATTTAAAAAATACGAGGGCAGAGTGAAAAGTCCGATACTTTTCTAGTAGATGATGGTGCGATCACGAAGATCAGTATACGCCCCCATTTGGCGAAAAAAAAAGTTCTGTTCTACCACGACAATGCACCTGCCCATTCGTCTGCCGTTGCAACAGCGAAATTGGTCGATTTGAAATTCAGAATGCTGCCGCATACACCTTATTCACCGGATTTGGCTTTCTGTGACTTCTTGCTCTTCCCTGACTTCCCAGACGAAAAAATGGCTGGCTGGAAAGAAATTCTCATCAAACGAAGATGTCATCACTGTAGCAGCGGACTACTTTACAGACTTTGGGGCGCACCACCATCTACTAGAAAAGTATCGGACTTTTCACTCTGCCCTCGTAAGAATCCGCGTTTACAACAATAGGTACAGAAGCACCTTAACAAAAGTAGTTCCAAGACATAATGGGCGGGGTATAATGGACAGTCAATCCAGGTTGAAATTCCCTATAAAGCCGCAATATTTATTCTTAAATTTTACGCCGGCTCTTATTTCTATATAAAGAACATTTTACTAATTAACTATAGTTTTTCCGTTAAAGAAGACCTTCAAATTGTTACACAGGGTCTGTTTTCTTAAAAAATGTTTATTTAATAAAAACCTGCTGCCATGAAAATCCCTAGGAGGGGATCCCCACCCCTTAATATGGAAGGAACGTTGATTACCGGACTATATGGTATTATATTTTAACATACAAAACGAAGACCACGTGTAACAATTTGAAGGTTTCTTTTGTCGGAAAAACCATAGTTCATGAGTGAAAAATTCTTTCTCTGCAAATGAGAGCCGGTGTAAATTCACTACTGACAACAGCTGTTGCTGGCTATAGCTAAGCAGTTTCCAGTTTTATCGCTAGACGCCAGATACGTCATTAACAGTAGAGTAGAAAAGGATGCTTCGAATTTAATTATCGAAAAATGAATCAATCTGTACTGGTGTGATGATGTTTTTTCTTCAGGCCTTTGCGCACCAATTTAAAAGTTCGCATTTCAGTTGCGAGATGCTTGACGATCAGACTCGATTCTAAATCAACCTGAATGAACCCCTTAACAAAAGTAGTTCCGAGACATAATGAGCGAGATATAATGGACAGCCCTGTAAGGCTGGATTCTATGAAGATCTTGTGGCAAGTGGGCACATTATTCGCGTATGCTGGCGAAAATGACGATATCAATGAGGAGTCTACATATTTGTTCCTACCGCACAGCGTTATAAATCGTTCGTTAATCATTAATCATTACGTTTTTATATGATTTATTATTTCATTTCCATATTTAATTTCATTATTATTGCAACTTTTAATGTACTCTATTTCAACTATATAACATAATTTTCTTCTCTTACCTTACTATTTTACTTTCATTGTTACATCCTTTACTATTATAAATTTGTATACTTTCTAACAAGCTGAATGGTTCATGGTGCCCACCATGCCCCGGATCCAGGGCATAATTAGCAAAGAGCACCTTATATAAATTTCAATTGTTATATCAAATATGGCCATTTATATCATTAGATTATTACTGCTATTGATAAATTAATAATGATAGATTGTTTTAGATATAAAGTTATTAATTAATCAAATTTATATTACTCTTTTTTTTAATCTTTCCCACGGGGCCCATTATGCCCCTAGTTCCCCTACTACGAGACCACGGTTTTGACCCATCGAAAAGTCAGACTTCTGTGTGTGTGTGTGTGTGTGTGTGTGTGTTTGAGGTACGTATACTGTTAAAAGTTTCCTTAACTTTTAGACACGATAATATACGAATGTACTTGAAATTTACAAAATTATACGAATTTAAGGGAAGTTTTATGATATTCAAGCTACATTAATGTGTAATAAAAACTTTAGTGCTTTCCTAAAGTTTAAAATAAATATTTTTAACAGTATCCTATGTGTGCAACTTTAAGCGAATTGATGCGAGGCTTCCTTCCTTTTGCCCTCGGACATCAAGTAGTCAAGAAGAAGAACCGACCCTCTATACAGGGTGTTCACGCCCAGGCTCCGAGACTGGGTGGGACTTATTTCAAGCGTGCCGCATACAGACCAATAGCTCGTTTAGCCTCTCCTGCTGTCATTACGGCGACCTAGTAATTGGAAATCGAACTGCATAGATCTGGAGACGCCGAAATTATCGACGTTTAATCGAGCAATTCTATCTGTGAATAAAATGTCAACATAACCAAAAATCATAACCTGTACCTACTCAGCGACTTAGTTGTTGTTTATGTCCCTCAAATACGTATCTGCTGCAAAGTTAACGAGTGACTTCAGGAGGGAAGATGAATTAATTTTGGGTACTCCTAAAGGTAAAAACACCCATTTCCACGTCACTCTGGAGGTAAAGTGTTGTGAACGCATTCAGGGTGACGTGGAAATGGCCCAGGTAGAAATCTGTTCAGGTTGTGCAAGGTTGAACATTGTTAGAAGGTATGTTTTGCAAGGTTAAGCTGCAAGGTTAATACAGGGTTGCTGCAAGCCTGTCTGTTCCTTGCATAGCCGAAACTAACCACTGCCCTGTACCGTTAGCCTATTTCAAGCTTGCAATAACAGAGAGATACCAGGTTCCCTTAGATTGAGGTTAGCGTGAGTGGCGATGAGTTCGGTTCACGCGTGTTTTTTTGGTTAAAAAGCCGTCAGCGTTTAGTGTTAACGTGCAAACGTTTCTTTAGTGTACGTTGAGTGTAAACGTTTTTTTAGGGTACGTTGAGTGTAAACGTGGGTTATTCGTGTCCAGCCTTACCCAGTAAACACGTGATTGAACAGCAATGTAACTTGCAAGTTACATGTAATGTTACGATGTAACGCTTGTAATATGTTGAAGATATGTAACATAAGAGTAACATGCAATATTTCATTTGTTATATGCAGGTAATGTAAGTGTTATATGAAGGATTTTCGTTGCAGTTGCATAACAAAAAGTATATAACGGCAACGTAACATGCTCGTAACAATTACAGTATAACTGTCGTGATAGGTATGTAATGTGGCACGAATGTAACTTGTAAATGTTACAAGAATGTTGCAAGACTACGTAACATTTAATTTACATGCGTATCATAGTGGTGATGTAACATCACTAACATACACGTTATGTAACTATTATATGGCGTGGTTACGTTCTATTTATGTAACAGAAGTGCGTAACCGTAACGCTACATGCTTGTAACAATAGTAATGTAACTGCGGGGATAGTTCTTTGAAGTTACAGTGATGTTGCTTACTACACATTACAAGAATGTTGCAAGACTACGTAACATTTAAGTTACATGCGTATCACAGTGGTGATATAACATCACTAACATATACGTTATGTAACTATTATATGGCGTGGTTACGTTCTATTTATGTAACAGAAGTACGGAACCGTAACGCTACATGCTTGTAACAATAGTAATGTAACTGCGGGGATAGTTCGTTGAAGTTACAGTGATGTTACTTACTACACATTACAAGAATGTTTCAAGTCTACGTAACATTTACGTTATATACATAATGGACACGCCGAACATTAATGTTCCGGCGCCGATGCGTGAATTCCAGCGCCGATGTGAATGTGAATTCCGGCGCCGATGCGTTGGAGACCGAGCATCGAGAAGCTAACGGTAACGGACAGGGCCCCCTTTCTCGAGTCACTCGCAAGAGAAACGTGTACATTTCTTAGCGAGTAGACCAATCGGGACCCCCACCACAACGGAATACTTGATCCTGATTGGTCTATTGGCTAAGATGCGTATACGTAACTTTGCGAGTGACTCGAGAAAGGCCCCCCAGGACGAGTAGCACGTACCCGAGTCGAAATTTTAGTCTTCAAACGGTCATCGGAGTCGTCGATCGCGCCGGTCATTCCATTGTGTTTCCAAACACAATAGGAAACCGACGTCGATCGCATCGTAAGGGTAATCGTTTAGGCGTTCTAGTACTGAATCCCCACTCCAGCCAAAAAGGGTAACGTTGAAATTCCGAGAACCGCTTATGCTAGTATCGAAGGAGTAACTAGTACTGAATCCCCACTCCAGCCGAAATAAGACATACAATTTTCCAACGGCACACTCGTGGACTTAGAATATTTCTAACAGCTCAATCGTGGACTTAGAACATTTTTTCCGCTTGACTGCATGCCGCTGCGCA
Source organism: Xiphydria camelus (assembly GCA_963678675.1). Lineage (NCBI taxonomy): Eukaryota > Metazoa > Arthropoda > Insecta > Hymenoptera > Xiphydriidae > Xiphydria > Xiphydria camelus. The sequence goes on from OY783198.1 coordinate 15,612,342, forward strand.
TGCGTCCCAGTCGGTTCGCGCATAGACGCTGTGCACTCTAGTGGCAAGGGTAAGCATTAAAAACGTTACATTTTCTACACGGTACACCCGGGGATACGGTATCTGTCGCTGGTGACTTTTTTTAAACGTTATTTTTAAACGTACTAACCAATGAATAATTAATTCTCATGCGCTCATTAGCTACGGTGGCGTCTACTCTCGTTAATGAAAGCATGAGGATTATTAATTATTGGTTAGTACGTTTAAAAATAACGTTTAAAAAAAGTCACCAGCGACAGATACCGTGTCCCCGGGTGTACATAGGGAAAGTTAATATTTTGTGAGAATTAGTAACACATCCTATAAAAGAAAGGTTGTTTTTCATTATGCCGAAGTCGAGACAATCGTATTGCATAGTGGGGTGGAAAAATCGCCCTGAAAAAGAAGAAGTATATGGCATACTTTCAAATCTACTTTATATTTTGATTCAAAATTTGGTCAAGAACAAAGATGCGTCATTTTTGATTCGTGAGCGTGGGGCTCGGGAAACCGTTAGCAACGGTACCTTCGCCCTTTGGACACAGACTCGGCCAGCTCCAGCGTAATTGGCTGTTCCACCGACCCTCCTCTAATTAGCCAATGAGGGTGCATAGCGTTACCCACGCTATCCCCTCCGTCGACCAAATGTCGCCACACGTTCCGAACTTTTACAGTTATATGTATAGAAGAAGCCGAGGGACTCGCGTCGTCTTTTCTTAGCTTGTCTTGTGATTATCAACTATCAACGTGTCTTGTATCTCATCAACTTGAATATATTTATATCAGTTTTATAGTGAGTGCAGTGTCCAGTTTAATCGAACTTGATCTTTCGTTACACGTTTCCGTACCTTTGAAGCAGAGTGGTTTAGCGCTCCACAGGGACGAACCCCGACATTTACGGCCGACCTGGACCGGAAAAGTAAGTAGAATCATTTTTACGTATATTGATATTACTTTTATAAATATTCTGGTACATGTTGCACTATCATGTACGTTGTGCCCCGATAATATAACCTTAAAATTATTTGACGCTTTCTTGAATAGGCTAGGCAAGTATCTCAAATTATTGACGCGCGCGCGACCTCGTGGATAGTCCATGAAACCTTGGGGTGATAAGTGACCAATCAGGATCAAGTATTCCGTTGTCTGTAACCCACCACAACGGAATACTTGATCCTGATTGGTCACTTATCACCCCAAAGTTACGAACTGCGACCACCTCGTGGCGCCACTAGAGATACTTGCTTAGCCTATAGACCTTTTCATTCTGAGCGGAAGTAACTAGCGCGCCTCATGTGTAATTAAAAAGCCTAGTGCTAACTTTAAGGGCGGGTTGTAACGACTTGGTTCAGAGCCGGTTCAGCTTGAACCGCCGTTCTTGGTATATTTTGCGTCACACATAATATCATACATTTTTATGTAAACTCAGTTCAAACGTGGTTCAAGCTAGAACTGAGTTTAAACCAAGTCGTTACAACCCGCCCTAAAAGTTTCGAACAGTTTTTTGTTCGCAATATATTCCTACAGTCTAAAAATAGTGCAGTTAATCTAGACATTTTGCATATATGGTGTACAGTATGTCCGCGATCAAACAGACCATACCCGAGTCGAAATTTTAGTCATCAAACGGTCGTCGGAGTCGTCGATCGCGTCGTTCTGACCACCCGCATTCTATTGTGCTTGGGGAGTCGTCAAACAGGCATCCTAGGCTTCCAAAAGTGCAAATTCTGTACTAGGATGACTGTTTGAAGACTCCCGTTGGATTACTTTAATCCGGTCATTAGACCATTTAACGACTCTTATTTCTCCGAAAATGGCAGTGGAGGGGATACAGGTAGGTTACAGGTATATATATATATATATACCCAGGGACTCGGATTCCGTCGCTGATTAACGAGGGTAAACGCCACTGTAGCTAATGAGGGCGTCAGAATTAATTGTTCATTGGCTAGTATGTTTACAAATTACATTTTAGAAAGTCCCTAGCCACAGAATCCGTGACCCTGTGCGTATATTGAATAATACTGAAATGCAGATGAATATTAATGAAAAATAATATATATTTTTGTATAACACATCATTAGTAATAATGTATTGCATAATATATATTGTGATAATAATATATTATAATAAAATATATTGTCGTAATATGTGTTTATCTTTGTTAACATAACATTTGTTGCTCTAGTATCATAATCTCATTATATTATGTTATTTTAGTGCTTTTTGCAAACATCTTTTGCATAACATATTATTGTAATGTTTTTATCTTTATTATTGAATTTTGAAACGATAAGATACGCATGGAATAGTAAGCTAAACAGTCAGACATAAACATACCAGAACTAAACATATTTCGTTTATAAATGATAAGGTACGCATAGAATAGTAAGCTAAACAGTCACAGACATAAACATACCAGAACTAAACATATTTCGTTTATAAACAATAAGGTCGTATGGAATAGTATGCTAAAGAGTCAGACAGAAGCATACCAGAACTAAACATATTTTTTTTGGATTTTGTCAAAAACTTATGTTATATTTAAATACTAGGGGGCTCCGCCCCCTACTCGCTTCGCTCGTCAACCCCTATCGCGGCGCTCCCCCAAGCTTTTGCAGCAGCATCACGTCGTTATGGCCTTTACACAAAAATTCCGTAATGCCGTAAGACGTAAGCGTAAGCGAATAAACCAATCAGGATCAAGTATTCCGTTGTCCGTAACCCCACCACAACGGAATACTTGATCCTGATTGGTCTATTCGCTTACGCTTACGTCTTACGGCCTTACGGAATTTTGTGTGTGATGGCTTTTACTCTCCTCGCCGTTCAATACGTTGCGTCGTCGTCGTCGTCGCCGTCGCCATCCTCGTAGTCGCCGTCCTCGTCGCCGTCATCCTCGTCCTTGTCGTCGCCGTCGTGGTTGTGGTTGCCATGGGAATAGCTGATTGCTTGACGAAAAATGCTCAGAAATTACATAAAAAAATTATTAGAAATTAACCGTGCATTCTGTCCTGTCGGTTCTCGCATCAATTTTATAGTAAACTTTTTCCGCTACAAATTTGTAGCTGCATTTGTTTGATTGAGTAAATAATATAGGAGAAATGAATGATTAAAGTGGCTTAGGGCCAGAACTTCGATAGTTTTTACTTAATTATAAATTTTCCCGGGAATTGACAAATGATATATTTTGATATGTTAATATTGGAACCTCCAGCTATCGATTGGTGTACTTTTCATGCCCTGAAGCCCAACTTCTTGTACCGTATGTCCGCGATCAAACAGACCATAGCAAAATTGCGAGTTTTGCATGAGCACCCCCGTGGGTCTCCTCGTCCAATAGAATCACCGGAGAAGCGTGAATGAGCATGCGTAGTCATTCGCGGGTGTTGGCGTCGTCAGAAAGTTCACATCGGTTTCGGATGACTACGCATGCGTATTCACGCTTCTCTGGTGATTCTGTTGGACGAGGAGACCCACAGGGGTGCTCATGCAAAACTCGCAATTTGGTATGGTCTGTTTGATCGCGGACATACTGTACACCATATATGCAAAATGTCTAGATTAACTGCACTATTTTTAGACTGTAGGAATATATTGCGAACAAAAAACTGTTCGAAACTTTTAGGGCGGGTTGTAACGACTTGGTTTAAACTCAGTTCTAGCTTGAACCACGTTTGAACTGAGTTTACATAAAAATGTATGATATTATGTGTGACGCAAAATATACCAAGAACGGCGGTTCAAGCTGAACCGGCTCTGAACCAAGTCGTTACAACCCGCCCTTAAAGTTAGCACTAGGCTTTTTAATTACACATGAGGCGCGCTAGTTACTTCCGCTCAGAATGAAAAGGTCTATAGGCTAAGCAAGTATCTCTAGTGGCGCCACGAGGTGGTCGCAGTTCGTAACTTTGGGGTGATAAGTGACCAATCAGGATCAAGTATTCCGTTGTGGTGGGTTACAGACAACGGAATACTTGATCCTGATTGGTCACTTATCACCCCAAGGTTTCATGGACTATCCACGAGGTCGCGCGCGCGTCAATAATTTGAGATACTTGCCTAGCCTATTCAAGAAAGCGTCAAATAATTTTAAGGTTATATTATCGGGGCACAACGTACATGATAGTGCAACATGTACCAGAATATTTATAAAAGTAATATCAATATACGTAAAAATGATTCTACTTACTTTTCCGGTCCAGGTCGGCCGTAAATGTCGGGGTTCGTCCCTGTGGAGCGCTAAACCACTCTGCTTCAAAGGTACGGAAACGTGTAACGAAAGATCAAGTTCGATTAAACTGGACACTGCACTCACTATAAAACTGATATAAATATATTCAAGTTGATGAGATACAAGACACGTTGATAGTTGATAATCACAAGACAAGCTAAGAAAAGACGACGCGAGTCCCTCGGCTTCTTCTATACATATAACTGTAAAAGTTCGGAACGTGTGGCGACATTTGGTCGACGGAGGGGATAGCGTGGGTAACGCTATGCACCCTCATTGGCTAATTAGAGGAGGGTCGGTGGAACAGCCAATTACGCTGGAGCTGGCCGAGTCTGTGTCCAAAGGGCGAAGGTACCGTTGCTAACGGTTTCCCGAGCCCCACGCTCACGAATCAAAAATGACGCATCTTTGTTCTTGACCAAATTTTGAATCAAAATATAAAGTAGATTTGAAAGTATGCCATATACTTCTTCTTTTTCAGGGCGATTTTTCCACCCCACTATGCAATACGATTGTCTCGACTTCGGCATAATGAAAAACAACCTTTCTTTTATAGGATGTGTTACTAATTCTCACAAAATATTAACTTTCCCTATGTACACCCGGGGACACGGTATCTGTCGCTGGTGACTTTTTTTAAACGTTATTTTTAAACGTACTAACCAATAATTAATAATCCTCATGCTTTCATTAACGAGAGTAGACGCCACCGTAGCTAATGAGCGCATGAGAATTAATTATTCATTGGTTAGTACGTTTAAAAATAACGTTTAAAAAAAGTCACCAGCGACAGATACCGTATCCCCGGGTGTACCGTGTAGAAAATGTAACGTTTTTAATGCTTACCCTTGCCACTAGAGTGCACAGCGTCTATGCGCGAACCGACTGGGACGCATGCGCAGCGGCATGCAGTCAAGCGGAAAAAATGTTCTAAGTCCACGATTGAGCTGTTAGAAATATTCTAAGTCCACGAGTGTGCCGTTGGAAAATTGTATGTCTTATTTCGGCTGGAGTGGGGATTCAGTACTAGTTACTCCTTCGATACTAGCATAAGCGGTTCTCGGAATTTCAACGTTACCCTTTTTGGCTGGAGTGGGGATTCAGTACTAGAACGCCTAAACGATTACCCTTACGATGCGATCGACGTCGGTTTCCTATTGTGTTTGGAAACACAATGGAATGACCGGCGCGATCGACGACTCCGATGACCGTTTGAAGACTAAAATTTCGACTCGGGGAGTAAACGAGACACAAGGTCCCGATTCTGTGGTTTTGAGCTCCGGATTTCAAGCTAATTATACTGTTTAATAATGAATAATTAGCTTTATCTAATGTAGATTACACTTAGCATAATGTGACACGAGAAAAGAAATCATGCCGAGCGATTAAAAAAAAAACGTTTCCTCATTAAATTAGCTAAAAAATTGGTTTTATTTTTAGTTTTGGTATATTAACAGTTTTTTTTATTTTCTGAGCTCCTCGACTCGTACCGGCTTAAACTTTAACTCGTTAGTCTTTCCAATAACTTCAAACCCTGGTAGATATTTAATAAATAAATCATCACAGTAAATAAATAAACGAATAATCAACAAATAAATAAATAATCAAAATAAATAAATAAATAAATTTCTGCTAACCTTGCAGTTTACTGGAACGCGCTTTGGAAAGCATTTTAAATCCTCTTTGTCTTATGCTCCTGCAGTAAATATCCATTCAAAAAATCTAAATTTTAATATTATTATTCGTTTGCAGAAGCGGTTTTGGAGCAACATCCGGCCTTAAAGGAAATTCATTTTAAAGAAACCGTCTCGGATTTGTTCCGATTTGCTAAACAGCGGGCCACTCGAGAAGTAGGGAAAAAGCGGAAGAGACGAGATATACAATAAATAAGTGAAGCTAATGTGCATATAGAGTAAAGGTACCTATTATGGAATACTTTTTTGATTTCGTTGTAAAAAATTTAAAGTTATTGACAGAATTTGCTAAAATTCTATTTTCATAATATATGACCATATTACTTGTCCCCTCTCTCAAAAAATTAGATTTCAAATAAGGTATAACTTAAGAATAACAAAAAATATTTTGCAGCCGCGTTTTCCTATACTACTACATACATAGAAAAGAAAAAATAATAAGGAGGTAGCATTTATTTAATGGGAGATAAATGCGAGTTTTTATTCTTTGAAATAAAATTTACCTACAAACTGCTTTTTAGGTATGATAACGTTTATTTAGTGAAGGTGAATACATATTTCTAACCTTTATTACCTCTACCCTATATTGTATCTAGTCGAACAACAAAGTTTGCAAAAAACAAAGATGTTCCTATTAAAATATCATATTAGGAATAATGTATTAAATACTACTGCAATAATTTGTTTCGATTGAATAAAGAACTTTAATTGATCTTGGCTTCAATTTAAATTTATATTAATCTATACCCCTTTTACAACCTGAAATAGGCACCCAATTGTATTCAAAATATGTAGATAATAGTTATATTATCTTGATATTGACGAATCTGTAACGTAACTTTCATGCAAGAAGTTTTATATTTATGTACAGGCTAATGGAACATACGCGTATATCACCTATGAAAAAGCAGTTTATATACGTGCATGTAACATTGAAATATGTACATAAATATAATATTTTCTGCATAAAAGTTACATTACAGGTTTGTCAATTGTTCATATTACAGTAATATTAAGTGTGATATAACCGTCAAAGTTAATGTAACATTACATTTACGTCAGCCGTTATGTAACCCCAAATAATAAAAAGTGTAACAGTTACATTAGTTGTTATGTAATCATTACGTCAACGTAATGTTACAGTAGCATAACTATTCACTTCGTTGTTATATTACAAGTGTATATACTCATTACAAGACCGGTATATAAGAGTTACACCACGGTTACCAATACGATACTTTCCTCAGGGTGTTGTGCAACATTCAAGGAATATTACGAGTCTGTAACGGTTATTTACGGTCCGTACGGTTGTCGATATGCACGTAACATAACATATTGATGTTACTTGTTACATTTCAGTTACATTACATAACGTACGGGCAACATATCTGAATTGTAACAGTTATGCAACACATGTTACATAACATGGTAACATTACTGAGTGGGAAATAATAATTTACATGTAACTTACATGTAAGTTACCGATGGTGTTACTTGTTACATTGGGTTACGTTGCTGTTACATTGCTGTTACAATGCCGTGTTTACTGGGTATTTTCTTAAATGCGTTCCAAAAAATTTCAAAAGGATTCCTCTAGAAAAAAATACTAAAGCAGCAAACAGTATCGAATTATTTAAATAACCATATACTTAACCATAACGAATTTGTGTACTGCATCACGCAAATGGCTAAAGATCGCGTGGACATGAATGACCCATGTTTACACGGAATGGGTTGAAACATTCGGGGCAAGATCTTTGGAATAAGGACCTACGAACAGAAAATAAGTATTATCCAGCTTCCTCTGCATAGAAGGGTAAGTATTAATAGCTAATTTCATGAAATTATTTGCAAGAGGCAGATAGATGAATAAGTTTCTTTATTATCCCATATGCTTGTCTTTCATAGAGTCGGAGATCCAGCGTCATCCATGCAGCCAGGATCCATTCCATCGACTCGGAGGTAAAGTAACTAGTCGGAGAGCCAGAGCCAAAAAAAGTCTCTGAATTTAATAAGCCCAGTTTTTTTATAGTTTATTACAGTGGTTGTGTAGACAAACATACTGCGGTCAGTCAAGCGAAAGCTGGGGCATATGTCTCAGGGACGCTATCAAAGTTGTCGTTCCTGCCGGGGTAATAATTTGAATTTAATAAGGTTGAAAATCGGTATACAACTTGTATACAGGGTGATTCGAAATGGGCGCACTTCCTCTCGTAGAGAGATTCTTCGCAAAAAACTGAACCGAAAGTTCCTGTACAACATTTTTGTGCTCCGCACAAATTTGGTGAATTTTTTTACGACTCAGGTGGTGCTTTTCGAATATTAGGGTGCCTTCCGCCGCTCCGATGATTGATTTCAAAATTCTAGGCTGCAGAGGAGGCACGCTGGAATAACTACTGCGAGTTTCGCTGCCGTCTAAAATCTTGTCCCTTGAATCTGACTTTGGATTGGATATTTTCGAACTGGATTATCTTGTAAACTAGGCGGAGCACAACAATTTTGTACAGGAACTTTCGGTTCAGTTGTTTGCGAAGAATCTCTCTACGAGAGGAAGTGCGCCCATTTCGAATCACCCTGTATTGCATATAAATAAAGGTTACGAAGTCAGTCAGCTGAATGTGGGGGCGGAGCTGGTCAGTCAGCAAAAAAAGAAATGTAAATTTCGCGCGCGCTCGGCGTTGCAGGCGATTTCAAATCAGAGTATAGGAAAGAGCGCAGGTATACTCGTAGGGGGGGTAAGAGACAATAGCTCGGGGTCTGTTCCGTCGCACCGAGCGTACATAGGTCGTAAATATCACGGACAATTCATTAACAGCCATCTCCCGCAGTGCCCGCTTTGACCGGTACCGTCATAAAAGTGATCCGAGCCGGCTAAAGGAGAGGAGTGTCCGATGCCGCCGATGAACAATTGGGGAATTTTGATACTTAGTTTTTCCATTTCGCCAGCGTCATCGACATCCCTCCTCTGGCCGATCAGGGCGCGTCGCGTCACGTTAGCCCACGCTATCCCCTCCATTGGGCTACGATACGAATATATAAATTATTATTTAACGAACTAGATTCAATAGGCTATTAATTAATTATAATATAATAATATTGAAAATGTATTATATATGTACAGAATAGACATTACAAATAATATTTTAATAACTCATTCATTATCAAATTCTGCCTCCGAATCATCAAATTCGTTGATTTCGCTTAAACGTTAACAACGCAACTTCTTACTTCAATAGGTGTTCAAGTCATATCGATAATAAGTACGAAATAAACTATTTTGAGCATGCACAAAATGTTTATATTGAATTGTATCTTACCTTAACTCTTGTCTATACTTTTTACTTAAAGCCGTAAACTTTTTGTAGCAAACTACATGGTAGCACTCAATTTGTCCTGGATTCGACGGCAAAGATATATTGTCATACGTTAAATTATATTTTGCACGAATTCGTAAAATTGCTTTACAATTTGTTAAAGTCTTCTCTGTAAATTATATTAATAGCTGATGCTTCTTGAGGCAGAATACACAAATTTTGTTCATTTTGAAACGAAACACGTGCGTCACTCACTATGGTTTAACCATTGTTCAATACAACACGAATTGAGACACGACACTTGATGGTTGATAGTACATTGAAGGACACGCTTTTAGCCCCGATTTATATATTCGAATCGTAGCCCAATGGAAGGGATAGCGTGGGCTAACGTGACGCGACGCGACGCACCCTGATCGGCCAGGGGAAGGATGTCGATGACGCTGGCGAAATGGAAAAACTAAGTATCAAAATTCCCCAATTGTTCATCGGCGGCATCGGACACTCCTCTCCTTTAGCCGGCTCGGATCACTTTTATGACGGTACCGATCAAAGCGGGCACTGCGGGAGATGGCTGTTAACGAATTGGTCCGTGATATTTACGACCTATGTACGCTCGGTGCGACGGAACAGACCCCGAGCTATTGTCTCTTACCCCCCCTACGAGTATACCTGCGCTCTTTTCTATACTCTGATTTGAAATCGCCTGCAACACCGAGCGCGCGCGAAATTTACATTTCTTTTTTTGCTTACTGACCAGCTCCGCCCCCACATTCAGCTGACTGACTTCGTAACCTTTATTTATATGCAATATACAAGTTGTATACCGATTTTCAACCTTATTAAATTCAAATTATTACCCCGGCAGGAACGACAACTTTGATAGCGTCCCTGAGACATATGCCCCAGCTTTCGCTTGACTGACCGCAGTATGTTTGTCTACACAACCACTGTTATAAACTATAAAAAAACTGGGCTTATTAAATTCAGAGACCTTTTTTGGCTCTGGTTCTTGGACTATAACGTGGAAAGGAGACCGCAGGCATTGGTCAGTGTGGCAGTTCAGCTATCGAGTAAGTAACGTCCCTGAGATTAACAGTAGGCAGCGATAAAAATTTAATATCTTATAAGGAGTATTATATCGAATTTGTATTTCAGATCAAAGGAAGGAGCATAACACCTGGTGCCCCACAGGCTACGTCATAGGACCATGCAGTGCAATCCAGTCGTTATTGAAGATTTGACTCCACATCTCCCGAAGACTCTTCGACAACGATATTCGATTCCATTTGAGAGGAATGTATGTGTTTTCTCTAGTGCCATTAGACGCTGAATAATTCTTTATGGCAGTCAACGTGTTTAAAAAAGGAATTACAATCCAAGTAGCAGAATATATCTGTCAGACATCTGCAAGATGTATATGAGCCGTTGAAAACCAGAATGGTGTAAGTCTCATTTCATGTAAGCTGAGATTATTTGACTGCAAAGTTAAGTATAATTTGAAAAATCTGTCTATAGATGATACAGACAGATATTTTAAAGCGTACATATCTGCTTTGTATCATCTAGACAGATTTTTCAAATTGTACTTAACTTTGCAGTCAAATAATCTCAGCTTACATGAAATGTGACTTACACCATTCTGGTTTTCAACAGTTCAAATATGTCTAGAAGATGACATCAATATTTGGTATAAACGTGGTTGAAATCTAGATATAGATAGCGCGTAGATGGCTGACAGATATCCTAAGTTGGCAACAATCGATATTCTGTGGTAAATATAATAATTTCATAAAATATTAAATTAATAATATTAACACATTGACTGCCGTCTACGAGATATTTCGTAGTTGGCGGCGTACCATTAGACGCTGAATAATTCCTTGTGGCAGTTAACATGTTAAAAAAAAGGGATAACAAGGCTCTAGAGGGTTTTCTCATTTTCTAATAAAGTGCTAGTTGCTAATTCGTTTTAAAGTTTTTATTAAAGGACGAGAAGACTGATATAGAGGTTTATTATTAAGTTTGTTTAATAGTATTAACTTTTAATTTTAAACAATCATTATATTTACAACAGAATATCGATTCTTGTGCACTTAGAAGTTAGCCACATTCATACCGAAAATAGATGTCATTTTCTAGACATATAGACATCTTGTAGATGTCTAATGGATATCTTCTGCTACTTGGGTAGATTTACGGACGGTTGCGACGTTTTGAAATGGTAATTTTGGCGGATAACTTTCTCGATATGTATATGTCAGAGCAAATAGCAACTTTAGACAGATAGTATCTGCCTAGGCAAATACTAACTGCCTGGGCAAATAGCTTTATTATGTTTATTTCTGATTAAACACCATTTGCCTAGGCAAATAGTATCTGCCGGAGGTAGGCAAATAGTATCTAGTTTATTTCAGTTCAATAATTTGTGGTTATATGCATATCATAAGAGTAGTTGCTCCTCAGATAAACTTAAGTATTTTAGTAATTTATTAGGTGTGGGTTTGATAATTGTAGATGGATGTTTCTTTAGGTTCGTTCCAACAAGCATTTTAGGACAGTTCTAGAACCGTCCTGGAACTAGTTAAGAATTATTTAATGCGCATACGCCAGTCAGATGCGTTCTAGAACTGAATTCATGGGATGTGTTGGAACACAGGATCGCACATAGCACAGGGAGGCTTGTCCACCTTTTGTATACATTTTGCGGAAAATCACGGGTTATCCTAAGCGGATGTGTGAGTTCAACTAATTGTTGAAACGTAAAAAACATTATAGTTTTCAAGAGCTTATCATGCACAAACATTCAAAAAAGCAGAAAAAGAAAGATGAGTCCAAAAAGAGTACAAGAGTGCATACATTTTTTCCTTCTATAACTTGGAGGGGAGTGATTTTTTCGGATTTTTTATTTTCAACTATCATTTACCTAAAAAGTTATCACAACTTTTATATCATGGCCATTAACTCATTATGGAGTTATTATGTTTTTTCATTTTTTCTCGAAACTATCTTTATGCATTTGTACTGTTCTTGGACTCACCGATTCAAATAGAGCGCGTCTCGCGCCTTACTACGCGTGGGCTAGAAAATCGTCCCAACTCAGAACTAGGGACTGGAATTACCGTTCTAGAACCGTTCTGTTATAGTTCGCAGTTTAGTTGGAACGCTCTTTGGAATCGTTCCAGAACCAGTTCTGTGTTTGTTGGAACGGCTAAGTCAGACTGCGCACACTCCGCCGAGTTCAGAACCAGTTCTCATGTTAGTTGGAACGAACCTTTTATGTTATCCAGTGCGGGAAATTTCTAAATACCTAATCAAGCTTTTATGTCGTAGGCAAATGGTCGTTTCAGACAAATAGCTTTGCCTAGGAAAATAGCTCTTGTGGCTTCGCTCGCTCCTCCGACTCTAATCTAACTTAATCCAGTCTAATGCATTAAAATATAAATACATTAGATTTTTGGTAAGATTAGGTTAGGTTAGGTTAGGCTTGAATCGGTGGAGCGAGCGAAGCGAGCGGAGCCACGAAAGTTATTTGCAGGCAAATAGCTTTGCCTAGGAAAATATCTCTTGTGGCTTCGCTCGCTTCGCTCGCTCCGCCGACCCTAACCTAACCTAACCCAGTCTAACGCATTAAAATATTAATAAATTAGATTTGATAAGATTAGGTTAGATTAGGTTAGGCTTGAATTGGCGGAGCGAGCGGAGCCACAAAAGTTATTTGCCTGAAATGACCATTTGTCTAACCAACCGCTCGCATGTTTTAGAAATAATATGAAAAAATCTTGTATGCAACACGTTAGGAAATGCATTCTGTATAACTCGTGTGATAGATATTGCAATAATCTCACTCGTTACGCAAAATGAGGCATTTCCTAACTGGTTATATAAATAACTAATCTATATGCTATATGCCTAAAGAACATTTAGGCAGATACTATTTGCCTAGTCAAATAGTATCTGCCTAGTCATTTAGGAATGAATTATAAAGAAAAGTTATTTGCCCAGGCAGTTAGTATTTGCCTAGGCAGATACTATCTGCCTAAAGTTACTATTTGCCTGCGACATATGTCATTTTAGTCCGCGCTACTATACCTCTCTTGTCTAAAACCTCATAGATTCTTAGGATAACATTACTTCTGTTGCCTGTAGTTTAATATTAATTTAACTTAACTTTTATTAGGTAATAATCAGGCCAAAAGACAACAAAAATCACTGCACGTCTGACATTTCGGTTCCTCTTCGAACCCTCTCCGGAGACGCAATGAAGGATTCGTTCGAAGAGGAATCGAAACGTCAGACGTGCAGTGATTTTTGTTGTTTTTTGGCCTCATTATTACCTAATAAAAGTTAAGTTAAATTAACCTCATAGATTATTAGATAATCGAAATTGAATACCTACCTATACCTTTCTTGTACAGCGAATGTAAGGAACAGTATTCCGCCAATTTAGTCCAAAATCTCATAGATTCTTAAGATAATATTATTTCTGTTGCCTGTAGTTTAATATTAATTTAACTTAACTTTTATTAGGTAATAGTCATGCCAAAAAACAACAAAAATCACTGCACGTCTGACGTTTCGGTTCCTCTTCGGAGACGCAATGGAGGATTCGTTCGTAGAGGAACTGAAACGTCAGACGTGCAGTGACTTTTGTTGTTTTTTGGCCTGATTATTACCTAATAAAAGTTAAGTTAAATTAGTATCATAGAGTATTAGATAATCGAAATTGAATAAGTCACCCGTCAAATTGACGGGGTTCCGTAAACCTAATGATAGTCAAGTGGTAACAAAAAAATTGTACTTGTCTTAGTATTATACGTTATTTTTCTAAATTTTTAATGCTATTGCTATGTATTGTAACACAATTTCAATTATTAATAAAATATAAAAATTTAATTCTAACCTCAAATGTTCTTCATTGCCGACAACGTAACCTTGTCCCAAGCGCCATAGTCTACCTGGAAACAAGCTTGCACAGCATACTGTCACAACATTGAAACGCGTAACCAATTTGCCTTGCCTCAACCTTGTTTTGCAACCTTGCCGCAAGGTTCTATTTTGCAAGCCAACCTTGGAACAAGCTTAATTCGGGGTACGACTTCTACCTGGGGGGTGTTTTTACCTTTATGAGAGAGTATCCGAAATTAATTCACCTTCCTTCCTGAAGCCACTCATTCACTTCGCGGTAGATAGGAGTACGTAATTCAGGAACATAAACAACCACTGAATCACTGAGCAGGTACTCAGGTTATGATTTTAGGTTATCTTGACATTTTATTGGCAGGTTGCATTGTTTGGTTAGACGTCGATAATTTCGACGTCTTGAGATCTATGCAGTTCGGTTTTCAATGAAACCGCACTCCCGATGGCACCCACGGGAGGACTGCCGTTGAAATCGGATGTGCCTTTAGAGGCGTGGCTAGTGAATGGTACGGATACACGTATGCTTCATGTTGAAGAGTGTTGGTGTAGGTACAAGTTAGAGAGTGTTGGCGCACAAATGCGATTCTCCTCACTGTGAGCGACCGGAATGAAGGCAGGAAAGTAGGGGACGCCGCTGAAATCAAACGGCGCTAAAATCTGGAGTGCTGTGTAATACTTAAGCTAGTTCCTCCGCGACAACCTCAACCAAAAGTTACATACCATGTTCATGTTTAAAATATTGATAATTGGTTTAATTAGTAGTAAATTAAATTAAAAAACTACGCAATATTAACTCGGTATTAATAGATAATACGATGGATATCATTTATTGCCGTAAAATATATTCTATATTGTGTTTTTGATCTACCATTGCCAGTAAACTTTTTGCCGGGACTGTCTGGGCTTTGGCCCAATACACGAAATAGCTTGTATATACAGACGATGCACTCTTCTGTGGGCGTGTGAGCGGCGATCGTGGCTCGTGGCTCGCTGTTTCGTTCCCCATCCGCGCACTCGTTCGCTTACAGGCCTTGCAGATATATGCTATACGACCAAAATTATGAGGGCTTCTTATGGTTATATTTCTTGGAAACTAGATGGTGAATCATTCTCATTTTTTTCACATTATTCGCGTGATATCCTATTCTACCTTATCCTCGTTTTTATCAACATCTTAATTTTAGTTTTGACGGTAGAATTATTGATGTACTGTTTTGCCCATCATAACGTATCTGTTACGTGCAAATCAAGCCAACTTCAAGTGTAAATAACTCAGGTTTGGGGTGGTCACCTACATGTGTAAGGGCAGCGGGGACGTCGGTGGTTGACCTGACGTGGTCATCTCCGGATTTGGTTGGACGAATCAAGAACTGAGTGGTCCTTGGGAGTGACCTTTTTGAGTCACTCTCAAACCACCAGTACATTACGTTTGGTCTCCTACCCCTCCGACGCGATGGGCGTGTTGAGGGGAGCCCCGCGTTGTCCAGATAGGATCTGGGACCCAGGTGGTCTAAGATGTCATTTAATGAAGACTTGTTTCTGGCTGGTATGGTGGTCGCTTTCTGGAACCCGGCCCCCTACGACGGCCCGGGTGAACCATCTATCGACGAGCGAAAGTTGAGACGCAGTGTGACGTGCGGTGACTCAGAGTGAGGTGAACAGCGTGGGTGAAATGAGCTGCGTACCCTGGATGGTACGAAAAATGACTGCGCCGGTCGCTTATACAGGCAAACCTGAGTGTACATGTGACCACATGACACTCAGGTTTGTCTGTGTAAGTGACCTGCGCAGGCAGACCTCTCCAGTGCAATGCTTCAAAGCCCATCGGAACCGAGGAAACTCAAGTGGTCGGTCCTGGTCCGGCCAGGAATCTCGAACTTTTTCGGATCTAATTTATGGCTCAAAGGGTCCCGAGGAGTGTCGCATTTCTCCAACACACTGGTCTACGGCCCAAATGCGAGGAGGGTTTATCCGCTCATTGTTTTTCAATAGAATAGCAGTCCTAAATTAGTTTGGATATTCGATTTTTACCGCTATAAAATGTAGTAACCCTAGAAGGTTAAACGGGCTTTAGATCAAATCTAGTTGCATACACTGTAAAAAATCGGGAGAGAATCCGGAGTAAATTTTCACTCCCATCACTCGAAATTTCGGAGCGACAAAAAAAAGAACTCCGTCCGCGGAGTAAACATGGAGTTTTTTCAGCGGATTGATTGCGGAGTGATTTCGCATCAATTTCGGAGTGAATATAGATTTAATTCACAAAAATTCACATTATCAATTAAATACAATAAAATTCACAAAAACATTTAAATACAATGCGTAACCTTGAAATAAATTTGTATTTGACAAAAAAAATTCTTTTCTGGAAAATTGCAAATAATAACAGTGTAATAAATTAAAATTCACTATGTTACATAGTTGAAAAATTAAAGTATCATATACACATGGTATCAATACCTAATTGATCATTTAACATACCTATAGACACTAATCTCGAGTTAGTAACGATAAATTATTAGGCTTATCAAATTCAAAACAAAAACTCTTTATTTTCAATGACAAGAAATTCATTGAACTCAAAACTGTCGTACGATTCACATTAATCTTGACAACGGTCATGCAAATAATATTTTTACGAGTAATATTTTTATGAAATAATAATAATAATAATAATAGTAATAATAATACTGTAATATTTTAAAAATATTATTATTAGTACTAAAGTAATAATGAAAATAATAATAACTTAATTGTATTATTTGTATTATAATTTAATATTTTGTGAACGATTTCTATCTGAATTTCATCCACGGAGTTAATTTTATAAATAATTTAAATAAAATCTTTCGGAGTGAATTTCACTCTGGACGGGATTAAAGTAATTAAAAATCATCCACTCCGTATTCACTCGGCAAATCACTCCACATTTAACTACCGATTTTTTTGATAGTGTAGTGTTGCGTACACTGTAAAAAATCGGGAGTTAAATGCGGAATGATTTGCGGAGTGAATGCGAAGTGGATGATTTTTAATTAATTTAATCCCGTCCGGAGTGAAATTCACTCCGAAAAGGATTTTATTTAAATTATTTATAAAATTAACTCCGCGGATGAAATTCAGATAGGAATCGTTCACAAAATATTAAATTATAATACAAATAATACAATAATAATAATATTTTTTTTAATTATTACTTTAATACTAATAGTAACATTTTAAGTCCGCACAAACGTTTGGCAAGCGTGTAAACCCGGCATTATGCCATCTTAAACTAACAAACTAAAGTTCACGAACGAAAAATCACGTCCGGTTTTGTGTTTCGACCGCAGACCTTCGCAGGCTCTCGCAGATTCACGGCGTGTGAAAAGTGCGCCACCTCACACTGCGTCCGAACATTCGCTGTTGTATAGATGTCCATTGGTTACAAAAATCTGCGGTGAGTCGCCCTGCGTCACCTCACTGAACTGCGTCTCAACGTTCGCTCGGCCGGCTCGCGGCGCGTGAAAAACTATGCCACCTCACGCTGCGTCCGAACATTCGCTCTTATATAGATTTCTATGGGTTACAAAATCTGCGGTGAGTTGTCCTGCTTCCCCTCACTGAACTGCGTCTCAACGTTCGCTTGGCCTTAAGCGCCTTACTGAACTGGTTACCGAGGCCTGTGATTTCGCAGCCTCCCGCGTTAGGTGCAAGCCGGGCACCAGAAACGTGTTCTGGTCCCCCAGGCTGACCGAACTCAGGCGGCTTTGTGTCGCGGAGCGTAGACGACTGCAGAGGGCCAATCGGAGATCGCCGAGGGATCTTGCCTTAATTAAGAACGTTAGTGACACCTTCAAGTCACATCGCCGCGTTTTCAGCTCGGAGATTAGACGCGCTCGGGCCCTGGCATGGGACAAGTTTTTGGATGAATTGAATATCGATCCGCGTGGGGATTAGCATATAAGGTGGTCATGGGAAAGCTAAGGGTGCGGACCCCGTCGGCTACCGAAACTATGCCTCTCGAGGAAGCGTATACGGTCATTAATAAACTTTTTCCGAGTACCCCAGACAAGACATCGGCGAATGTTGGGCGGGATCCTCCTGCGCCACTTCCGGATATAAATGAGGAAGAACTGGTCATCACTCCGAGATGCGTTATGAGTGCGCTGGTGAAGCCTAAAGCCAAACCATCTACTCCGGGTCCGGATGGTATTCGAGCCACTTGGTGGAATAAATCCAACGAGAGGACTTTGAATGAGTTAGCCGGCATCTACAAGGACTGTCTACTTCAGGGATTGTTCCCGAAGGCTTGGAAGGCATCTAACTTGGTGTTGATACCGAAAGGACATGGAGAGGAATTTAAGGGTAAATTCCGCCCCATTTGCCTCCTGGATGATGCTGGCAAGGGTCTCGAAAGGATTATTGTCGGCAAAATTCGGGGAGCTATGGTTGGTCTGTTGGGTGGTGGCCTTACGGACCATCAATATGGTTTCAGGCCTAGGTTATCTACAATTGATGCGATATCAGAGGCTAAGGCTTTTGTTGAGGCGGCCCATTCCCAGGGTGAGGTGGTGATGGCGATTGCTGTGGATATACAGAACGCTTTCAACACCTTGCCCTGGGCGAGTATTATTGCTCAAATGCGGGGCAAGGGTATCCCGGAGTACTTGGTTTCTATCGTGCGAGACTATCTTAATGACAGAATGATACGCTTCATCGGTGAAGATGGAGTGGTCCATACTCGTGAGGTCAAGGTTGGTGTTCCACAGGGCTCTGTGTTGGGGCCTTTCCTGTGGAATATCGCCTATGACTATGTCTTAGATGTGGACATCCTCCCTGGATGCTGCGTACTTGCGTATGTGGATGATACGCTGGTTCTCGTCAGGGGGAGTAACGCTCGCAGAACCAGTCTTCTGGTGGCTAGACAAGTGGGGGCGGTGGCGCACAGGATTGGGGAGCTCGGTCTGAAGATCTCCCTGACCAAGACCACTGCTATGTTGTTCGCTAGGGACGCCCGCATTGACGGGGGGTTTGTCTTTGTGTGTGTGGGGGGGTCCCCGTGCAGAATAGTATGAGGTATCTCGGGGTGATCTTCGATCGCGCCCTGTCCTTCCGGGTACACTTTGAGACGGCACTTGCCAAAGTTGATATGGTAATTAAAGCGTTGAGCAGAATCTTGCCTAACCTCCGTGGCCCGGGGGAGTTCAAGAGGCGGCTGTACGTGAACGTAGTGCATTCAATTATGCTATATGGCGCCCCGATATGGAGTTCTCGGCTGAGCGCCCATGTCAACTATAGGAGGCCGCTCCTGGCCGCTCAGCGGAGAATTGCCATTCGGTCGATCTGCGCGTATCGTACGCTGTCTTTGGAGACCACCTTGCTGCTGGCGAGGTTCCCCCCCGTGCAACTCCTGGCGGAATGCCTTAGGAGAGTGTACGAGAGGATTCGGATCCTCCGAGACTATGGAGACGAGGCGCTCGAGACGAAAAGTGAGGTGGTTAAAGTGGCTAAGGCTCTAACGAGGGTGCAGTGGAAGATCTCACTGCAGGGAAACAACTTGGCAGGGATCAGAGTACGTGAGGCTGTCCTCCCCGTCTTCGACAGATGGTTAGACAGAGAGCATGGGTGCTTGGGATACCATCTCACGCAGCTTATGGGAGGGCATGGGTGCTTCGGGGAGTTCCTCTTTAGAATCAATAAGGAGCGATCTCCCCGATGCCACCACTGCGAGGAGGCTTTCGATTCGGCCGAGCACACCCTGCGGGAGTGCGCGGCTTGGGAGGCGGAGAGGACGGCGTTATGTACGGTCATCGGTGTAGGCGTCGACCTGACTTGCGCGGCCAAGCTACCACGCATGCTTGATGAGAATGAGGTCTGGGCTGCTGTGGCTCGGTTCGCCAAAGCAGTCCTGACCCGTAAAAAAGAGGCTGAGGGAACGAAGGAGCGATAGGGGCGAGGGCGGTAAACCCCACTCTTGATGGTATACAGTGTGGCCTTTGGTTGCCGTTTTGCGGTGAACTGGGCAAGTGGTTTCGCGCCACCACTCCAGTGGGAGTGCCCCCAGTCATCGTTGGACATCCGGCAAGGCGCGTGTGTTAGGCAGTCGGCCGTTTGAATGAGAATGTGTGTGTGTGTGTGTGCGTGCGTGCGTGCGTATGTGTATGTGCGTGCGTGCTTACGAGGGTACGCTGACACAGGATGTTGGTGGGATGTCCCAACATTCTAGATATCAGCGTGTGGGATCGGAGAGATATGTGGCATGGGGGGACTGGTCAGTGGAGTTACCCGCCACTCCGTTGGAGTGTTCCAGCCCTTTTCGGCCGGCGCAAGTCACCACTCTGCATGTGTGAGTGGAGGGCATATAGTCGTAGTTGTAGTTTTCGGAGGAATCGGTATCGTGTCAGCCCGTGGGCCGCGAATTGTGTCGCCCTCACGACTCCTGCGCTGGCCCGATCCTCCTCCATTATGGGTGATCTGAAGTGATATGGTCATAGTTTCGGTATCATCTTCCGGAATGAAGATAGTAGGCACTAAGAAAAGAAGTCATTTAAGGGATTAATGGCGAATAAGTGGAGAGTGCCGAACTCAAACCTATGGGAGTTCCCTGTTGTTGGACCTTAGTCGGTCGTTACCAGGGCCTCTCATTTTAGAAAGGTTTGGATGGAGGTAGTTTTAGTGTGTAGGAGGCCCCCGTATTGCACTCGCAGGCAAAACATACTGCGGCGGGATGTCTCGAGTCCCACACTACCCGGGTACTAGCAAAACCCGGGTGTGCGTAAAAAGCATTTTTTCCTCCTTAAAAAAAAAGGTTTGGGGTGGTCAAACTTATTTAAATTACACAGATGTTTGGATAATGCATTAAATAACATATATGTCAAATTTCAACCATTTCTTAATTCAACGATCTTGTAGAGGTACTACCTTAAGATAATACTTCTGTTGCCTGTAGTAGTTTAAAATTAATTTAACTTAACTTTCACTAGGTAATAATCAGGCCAAACAACAACAAGTATCACTACACGTCTGACGTTTCGGTTCCTCTTCGAGCCCTCTTCTCAGAGACGTAATAACCCACAAATACTTGAATTCCCTATTTATATCGATAACACTATCAACCGTCATCTCCTCCCCTCCCTTCCCTATTTATATCTATGTCTCTATCAACCGTTATCCTCTCCCTTCCCCACTTACATTCCTTCCTTCTTCCCAACCCCCTAACAATATTGACTAATAACAATGTCATCTTAATAATGTCAAATACGAAAGTATTGTTAATGACCCATAAACAAATCTCTATAATCAATATTATTGTTACATCTACATTTTAATTTTTTAATTGTTGATTGATAAATTTGATAAAGTTCAACACTATCAGTTTTAATGTTTATATTGTCTTTAATTTTGTTAATATAAAAATTTTCTAATATCTTACTCGTTGCCCAATGTTTTTCTCGTGACAAAATTTTAGGATTATCAAACTCAAAAATATGTTGGATGTTGCAATTCCTAATAAAGTAGCAGAGATAGTTTATTTTGGTAAACTAGGAGGCATCCGCCCCCTGCTCGTTTCGCTCGCCAACCCCAGGGGGCTATCGCCCCCGCGCCGCTATCGCGGCGCTCTCCCAAGTTTGTAGGGGACGGCGGTCGGTCAACGAACTTATCTCCCGACGCTTCGCGTCGCTCGAATTCGACAAAACGCCGACCAAACGGGTAGACGGGCTTCTACTTGACTGGCTTGTAACGCACCGATCGACGATCGATAGCATACTGCATCCCATTAGCGGCCGACGCGCGGTGGAGGGACGCGATTGGGGGGGGGGGGGGAAGCTGCGGTAGGTGATAGGTGGACCGATGCGTCAGTGGGCGATTGGTGGGGGAGGTTTCGGGTAGGTCGGTCGGTCGGTCGTCGATCCGAAAAACTATTTTATAGGATAGAGAAAAAACATAATATGCCTTACGCAAAGAGTAATTTTCCGACTGGGCATATTATTTCAAATGTAGAGAATGGTATTTTTGGAATTGATGAATGTAACAAAAATGAAATTAGAAAAGAAGTAGTAAAATCGATGATTAATTTTACTAATTGCAACATTAAACGGGTTCAGTCATTTGAGTACATAAAAGAAATTAAAGAATTAATTCAATTTAAAAAGAATAAGGTAGCGGCGGTATATATGGCCCGGCTTGTGATATAGCCCATTGTCTATAAATGGTACAAAATTGTACATTTACCGATACATTCTACTTTTCTCAGTAACTGCAGTTTCCTTGAACACTTCTTAGCTCTTCTTAGCGCCATCTATTCAAAGTAAAATGTGTTGGTAAATGTACAATTTATAGATGATGGGCTATATCACAAGCCGGGCCATATATACCGCCGCTACCTTAATCCAGATATATATTTCATAAAACCCGATAAAGTAAATGTAACTGTTGCGATTGAGAAAGAAAAATATTTGGACGGTTGTAATTCATGGTTGTCTGACGAAACAACTTATAAGGTAGTAAACAGAATTTGTGTCAGTTCAATAGAGAAAAAAGCAGACGATATTATTAAATCTTGGGAACAAATTAATTTTATTACAAAAAGTCAAAGTAGTGCTGCGAAAAGTAATAACGCGGTTGTCGCTAAAGCCTATGGTCTTCCTAAGATACATAAAAAGGATCTATCATGGCGTTTAAACATTCCGTGCCGCGTGGGGAGTATATTATGACCCACGCTGAACTTTCCGTTCAGGCCACTTGGAATTCTCATTGAAAAACAAAGAATTCTTTAAAAAATTTATTGTAGAGTCAAATATAGGCATCTTACATCATGTATGCCGCGTTAATAATAATTTTCATTTTTTATTGTTATTAATAATAATAACAATACAAATTTAATTTATTGCTGTGTTGTCTAATGCATATTAAAATATATACTCTCTCTTTCCTTGCTAATTATGGCTTTATACTATTGAAAAATTGTAAGGCGTACGTCAAAAACGAGTTTATTTAATCGTAAAAGCGTGGGTCGTATACGCCCCACGCAGCCTGAACGGAAAGTCTTCAAAAATCGGTCCGGCACGGAACGTGTTAATTGTTTCATCTATTGGATTTTCTATTTATAAATTGGCTTCTTTATTAACTGGTTTTTCGGATAAATTTGTTGGAAAAACAGATTTAACAATAAAAGCTTGTTGGTCTTTCGTTAAAGATATTTAAAAAACGATCGTATCGAAAAATTATATATTGATGTAACTTGATATTGTGTCGTTATTTACAAATATTCCTTTAGATTTAGTTGTTAAATGCTTAAAAGATTTGAAAAATTAGTGAAAATAATTTCATATGCCAATAGATGAAATAATTAGAGCTGTTAGTTTTGTTTTTGATAATACATATTTTATGTTTAACGGGGTGTATTGCAAACAAAGGGCTTAGCGGAATAAGCATATGAAATCTACCCCCACGCGTATCAGCACCAAATTTATATTATCGATAAGCATTTATGAGAAACTAAATCTCCTAAATTTTTAGCCTCCAATCGCTATAGGAGGGGTTATGAGGGGGAGGGGGGGGGGGGGGGGGGAAGTAAAATCAAAAAACATTTTTTTCGCCCGAACGGCTCAACCGATTTTCATGGAAAAAATATATGTTGGTGGCTCTTAAGAGCCAATTCCAAAAATAAATATTTTGAATTTTTTTTTGAAAATTCGAGAAAAAAAATGTGAAATTTTTCAACAATTTTTTTTAGGTTATAATTAATTAGAACACCTATCATTTTTTGCTCATTCATTCATTGGAGTGTTCTTAACAACATATTTTTCCCAATTACATCGGAAGTGTACCTCAGTGAAAAAAATTAACAAATGTACATGGCTCATCACCTATATTCTACAGGGTCTCCACGTATGTTGTTGACATAGGACGATATGGCACGTAACATTTTGTAGACTGTAGGCTATACCCTATTGGTCGGAGATGCAAGGATGACGAATGATTGGCTCTATCTATCGCCGGCAAACGTTAATAGTCACAAGAGAAGTTCCTTAGGGCATAAAAACCTAGCAGACGAGAAAGTATGGCGGGTGACGGGTACGCGTAAAGACGCGTTATCACCCTTCTCCTTTATTACTTCGATTTAACTGAATTTTTACTTTTTATTAACAAGCGCGTCCGAGGATCGAATTAACTTTGAAAACCACGTTTTATTTCCAACAAATACAATTACTCCGACAAATTCCACTTTGTAAAGACGCATACCCATCACCCCTGCCATACTTTCTCGTCTGCTAGATTTTTACGCTCTAGGGAACTTCTCTCGCGACGATTGACGTCTGCCGGCGATAGATAGAGCCAATTGTTCGTCGTCCTTGCTTTTCCGACCAATAGTGTATAGCCTACTGTCTACAAAACGCTACGTGCTATATCGTCGTATATCAACAACATACGTGGAGACCTTGTATACAGGGTGGACCAGGTTAAACGTCTTTTTTTTTATATGTGATAGAACAACAACAAAAAATAGATTCTCATGAGAAAATTTTTTTCAAAAATGTTTCGTAACAAAGATATAGGGTGTCAAAGTTTCGAAAAAAAATAGTTTTCTCATCATAACTTCTAAGCCACTGGATCAATTTCCATGAAATTTCGCACACAGGCTAATGGCGTACAGCTCTAAGTAATAATTAAATAATTTTTAAAAATTCTCCAGTGGCGTAGATACTGGGGGCCGGTACCCCCCTTTCCCTCTTCCCAATCTTCGGCGCCACTGGATATTTTGCAAAGAAAATTTAATTATTGGATTCCCCGTTTAATTTAAAGAAAAAAATTTCAAAAACGAAGTCACAAACCAAAAATGTGCAAGGGTGATTTTTTTCTTTAAATTAAACGGGGAATCCAATAATTAAATTTTCTTTGCAAAATAGCCAGTGGTGCCGAAGATTGAGAAGGGGGAAAGGGGAGTACCGGCCCCCAGTATCTACGCCACTGGAGAATTTAAAAAAATTATTTAATTATAACTTAGAGCTGTACGACATTAGCCTGTGTGCGAAATTTCATGGAAATCGATCAAGTAGTTTAGAAGTTATGATGAGAAAACCATTTTTTTCGAAACTTTGACACCCTATAACTTTGTTAGGAAACATTTTTGAAACAAATTTTATCATGAGAATCTATTTTTTGTTGTTGTTCTATTACATATGACAATTAATGGAGTTCAACCTAGCTTTGGCCTGCTCGCAACCCTATAAATTAAAATAAATATCTCAAAAACGAAGCCATAAATCAAAAATTTGCAAGGGTGATTTTTTTCTCTAAATTAAACGGGAAATCCAATAATTAAATGTTCTTTGCAAAATATTCAGTGGCGCCGAAGATTGGGAGGGGGAAAGGGGGTACCGGCCCCTAGTATCTACGCCACTGGAGAATTTTTAAAAATTATTTAATTATTGCTTAGAGCTGTTCTACATTAGCCTGTATGCGAAATTTTATGGAAATCGATCCCGTAGTTTAGAAGTTATGATGAGAAAACCATTTTTTTTTCAAAACTTTGACACCCTGTATCTTTATTAGGAAACATTTTTGAAAAAAATTTTCTTATGAAAGAGTCTACTTTTTTGTTGTTGTTCTATCACATATAAAAAAAATGACGTTTAACCTGGTCCACCCTGTATACAGTGTGTATCAGCCAAATGGAATAAACTCGATAATAAATAAATGGGGGCGTGTTCGAAAAAACGCTCGGACACGTCGATTGGTATTTTTAGTTGCGCATTTTTTTCCTTCTCAAGAAATATTATAAGCGAATTTCTGTAATCAAATAACTTTCTTTTTTTAATGTTAATTTTTGCAATAAATCTGAAAACACTTAATATTTCCGAAACAGTTGAAGATATGTATAGGATATTGCAGGCGAAATATATCTAGAATTTTCTGAAGAATCCAAAAATTGAATAATATACAGGGTGTTGCATTTAAAATAAGAAAGTTGGTATTGGCCACTGTTACATGACACACCCTGTATAAAAAGTTTTTGTTGAAAATGCCAATCGAAGTGTATGAGCATTTTTTTTAACACGCCCCCATTTATTTATTATTGAATTTATTCCATTTGGCTGATACGCACTCTATATGCTATACACTGTACACTCAATACGAAAGAATTTGTCCACTTTTATGGCAATTCGGTATATGATAATGGTTAATTTTTTGGAATAGTCTTTCAAAATGATATTATTTATTTATTTATTATTACTTGTGAATGCTTCATTTACCATGAACGAGCTCACGTCTCACAATACGGGGTGCTTCCTTTCTGTAAGTCTTCTGGCCTCTCACTTAATAATACTTACAAATAGTTACAAATACAATAATAGTTACAAATAGTTACAAATATTCGATGAAAAAACAGTTTTAATCCTCGTCACTGTTTTCGTCTACTACGGGAACGATTCCATTTTTCATCAACATTTTACTGAGTATTTCAGCTGGTCGAATAATTTTTGATAGAACAACAGCCAATTGTTCTTCTGCTATTAGCACATTCACATGCATAGTTTATTATGCCAGAAATCCCGATACTGTTAGATTTGTACCTAATGAAACATCTAGTATATGATGTCTGAGGAATGTGTCGAAATGGTACTTTGAATTTTAGCACATTTGGTACAGCCTTCACATATTCGAAAACAACTTTTCCACCTTCACACATCTATCATTTTGGCTAAATACGATTCAGCTTGGGAAAGTTGGTATGATCCAGTAAAAAGAATTTTCAATTCCTTTTCGGTCATTTCTGGAAAGTGTTATTTCGGTCATGAGTAATTCAAATAATAAAAGGCTGGCAAAGAGGAACTTTCTTTTGGCTAGAGAAAGATTTTCTTTGGTATTCATTATTTGTACTTTTTGGGCATCATGCAGAACTACGCTAGCACAGTAATCTGAAGTCGTCTGTTCATGTTATGTAATCTGAAATCATATGTGCAGAAGATACTTATCAAAAATTATTCGACCAGCTGAAATACTCGGTAAAATGTTAATGAAAAATGGAATCGTTCTCATAGTAGACGAAAACAGTGACGAGGATTAAAATTGTTTTTTTCATCGAGTATTTGAAACTATTTGTGACTATTATTGTATTTGTAACTGTTTGTAAGAATTTGTAAGTGAGAGGCCAGAAGACTTACAGAAAGGAAGCACCCCGTATTGTGAGACGCGAGCTCGTTAATGGTAAAGGAAGTATTGCAATAATAATAAATAAATAAATAAATAATATCATTGAAAGACTATTCCAAAAAATTATCCATTATCATATACCGAATTGCCGTAAAAGTGGAAAAATTCCTTTGTAGTGAGTGTACACTGTAGATAGAAGGGGAAGGTGGGGCAAAGTGGGGACCGTAACGTATTTTAAATTTTTTCATACACAAAAAAAGGTAATTTAGTTGTAAATAAAATTTGCATCTCTTCCTCGATCGATATCGCTCTTGTGAAAAATGTTTAAATAGTAATATTCAATAATGGCTGAATATAATATACTGTTAACGAAAAAACTACTTTCTCCCCGCTTTACCCCAAGGGCGGGGCAAAGTGGGGACCGGTCAAAAAACCATAGTAGACAGAATTAAAAGCGATTTATTGTCACGAATCATTGAAAAAAAAACTCAGGTTACATATGCATTAAAAAATAATGACAACAGATCAAGCCAATGAAAATTAGGCAAATAAACAAGGCGAGCGCCACATACATCAGTCAAAACGCTAAGATCCGCAGATTGCATGTCCTTTTCCGACCATTTTTGTTGAGAGAGAAGACTTTTAAATAATTTTGGACCATGCTGAAATACGCACGTAAATAATTAATTCATTCGATATCAGTAAGAGAATGCCTTGAAACCTCCCCGCTTAGCCCCTCTCCACTTTGCCCCTAATGCACATTTTTAATTGACAATCCGTTATTTCATCAAAAATCAACATAACGATACCATTCTAGGCTTTATTTGTTATCTAAAGAATTCCCTTCAACACCATGTAACTAATTTTGGTGCAGAAAAAATCTTTCATAACTTACTTGTGTTGTAATAACAGAAAATTCTTACATCAAGGCCAAAAAACTAGGTGCGTGTTCCATAACTTCGCTATGTAATGTCAGACTGAGCTGCAACGTCCAAAACTAACACCAGGGCATTTTGTTAACTAAGTTCGTACTGTTTTTTGTTAGATATCGCTGTTCTTCACGCAAATTATCGACAACTCCCCGCTTCGCCCCGCTCCCTACTTTACCCCACCTTCCCCTATATACATAGAATATAGGTGATATATATTTGTTAATTTTTTTCACTGAGGTACACTTCCGATGTAATTGGAAAAAATATGTTGTTAAAACACTCCAATGAAAAAATGAGCAAAAAGTGGTAGGTGTTCTAATTAATTATAACCTAAAAAAGTTGCTTAAAAATGTCATGCATTTTTTCTCGAATTTTCAAAAAAAAATACAAAATATTTATTTTTGGAATTGGCTATTAAGAGCCACTAACATATTTTTCCATGAAAATCGGTTGAACCGTTCGGGAGAAAAATGTTTCTTTATTTTACTTCCCCCCTCATAACTCCCCTCCTATAGCGATTGGGGGCCTAAAAATTTAGGAGATTTAGTTTCTCATAGATGCTTATCGATAATATAAATTTGATGCTGATACGCGTGGGGGCAGATTTCACATGCTTACCTATTCCGCTAGGCCCTTTTTAGATGTCCAAGGGGTCCTCCATTATCGCCTATTATTGTAAATTTAGTTTTGGAAAGAATTTAGAAAGAGGCTTTGTCAAAATTAAGTTTTCAATTGCCAATTTTTAAAAGAGATACGTAGGATAATATTTTTGCATTCCATTGCAAATTGTTGGAAGCGTTTAATTCCATACATGAGAGAATACAAGTCGCTTATGAGATGGAAGAGAATGGGTCAATTCCGTTTTTGAATGTCAGTGTAAAAAGTGAAAACAATAGATTGATTATGAATTGGTATCAAAAATCTTGTTGGCCAGGAAAATATGATCAATTTTCATTCTATGCATAAAACACAAGATAGTTATGATAAAAGGGTTGATTGATAGAGCAATTAAATTATCAGATCCTATGTATCATGAGCAAAATGTTAGGATTATCAAAGAAATTCTAAAATTTAATGATTACCCGCTTGATTTCATAGACAAGATTGTGAAACAAAGAATTAATGAAATTTATAATATTATAGTTTAGCCACTACGAGTAATGAAAAAAGGGCCAATATGAAGGCATCATTGTTTTACCATATGTGGAGGGACTTAGTGAAAAGCTGAAAGTTGTCTTTAGAAAGTATAACATAAAAACTGTTTTCAAAATTCAAAACACGTTTTCAAAATTTTTTAATTCAGGGAAAGATAAGTTAAAGATGGATTTAAATAGCAATGTTGTTTATGAGATCAATTGTAAAGATTGTGGTAAATAGTATATTGGTGAGACAGGCAGATGCCTTAAAAAACGATTATATGAACATCAGTATAGTGTTAGAATGAGCAAAGAAAGCACTGGTTTTTGTAATTATTGGCAATAAACATGTTTTTGAGTTTGATAATCCTAAACTTTTGTCACGAGAAAAACATTTTGCAAAGAGAGATATTAGAAAGTTTTTATATTAACAAAATTAAAGACAATGTAAACATTAAAACTGATAGTGTTGAACTTCATCAAATTTATCAATCAATAATTTAAAAATTAAAACTTAGATGTAACAATAATATTGATTATAGAGATTTGTTTATGGGTTATTAACACGTTCCCTGCCAGACCGTTTTTATGAAAACTTTCCGCACACGCCGCGTGGGGCGTATACGCCCCACGCTTTACAATTGTATTGTTTTGTTTCTAGCGTATGCCTTACAATAAACACTTTCGCTGCAAATGACACCTAATGGCGTCAACGTACTCCCCCACTATGTGCGGATGACTCCATAAGGCGTCATCCCCAATATTTAAATGCTTTAACAAAATATCCCTTCTGCACAGAAGTAAGGTCATCCGCAGCGAACGGGTTAACACGTTGACTGCCGACAGTGCGCAGACAGACGTTTATAAGTGTAGTAACGACTCACGTAATAATTTTTTCAAAATTCCTATTCTTTACTAAATTATGTGCAAAAATACTTTACTAAATTATGTGCAAATGTAAAATTCTCGGTCTAATAGATCGAGACGGCGTGCGCGGAAAGTTTTTTCTCGGTCATATATAGACCGAGACGGCAGTGAACGTGTTAACAATACTTTCGTATTTGACATTATTAAGATGACAATGTTATTAGTAAATATTGTTAGGGAGTTGAGAAGAAGGAAGGAATGTAAGTGGGGAAGGGAGGGGATAACAGTTGATAGAGACATAGATATAAATAGAGAAGGGAGGGGATAACGGTTGATAGAGTTATAGATATAAATAGGGAATTCAAGTATCTGTGGGTCATTACGTCTCTGAAGAGGCCTCGAAGAGGAACCGAAACGTCAGACTTATAGTGATTGTTGTTGTTGTTTGGCCTGATTATTACCTAGTGCTGTGTAATAGATGATCATAGTGACAACAGGAGAGACTAAACGAGTCATTGGTCCGCGTATGCGGCACATTTGAAATAAGCTCCACCCAGTTTCAGAGCCTGGGCGTAAACACCCAGCATATTGGCCATTATATTTAGGGAATATTACGCTAGAATCTTATTTGTTTCATTTGTGACCGAAATATGATTTTTGCGTAAAACTTGATAGATATACATACATACACACGCGCATACATATCTATAACCGTTTGCACAATAAGTATGTGTGAAGATATCTTTATTGTATCTTTATGAAATAAAGTAGCTTCAGCTTTATTGTTTTCGTGTAGAGCGTCACAATGTTGGTAATTCTCTTTTACGAAGGTGGAAGAAACTACTCACTCGCAGTCCAGCCTCACTTGCTCCCATCAAAACGATAATATATTCAGGAATATTTGGTGTAATAATGGCGACTGTATCTCCAGGATTGAGTTTATTCTTCCGAAGCGAAGTTGCGAGTCTGCCACTTAGTTTCCTTATTTGGCCATACGTATAAAATCTCCCTGTTTCCGCGCAAATCTACGTCAAAAGGAGAATTTGATATGGAAAATACAATCGACAGATATAGCAAAAGTAATTATTACACAATTCTGAAGAGAGAGAGAACTAATGAAAATATCTCTACACAGTTGAAGATCTTGTTTTCTCGTAAAAAAAAATTGATTTGTTCAAACTTTTACCTCAACATTTCATTTCTGTTACTAAATAAGAATATTCTGAATTTATTTTTATGCAAAATTATTATTATTATAAATAAAAATTTGACTCAGAAAAATATTAAATTAATCGCCATTTAATAGAATTTTTGATAGCTTACCCAGTCTTAAAAATTGGGAAACTTCTTTGGATAGGATGCAAATTAAAGCAATTTTTATATGGAAACACTATATTTTAACCCATTAATGCCCGACACATTTTTGTATTCAGTTCTCTCAGTTTTAATATTTGGTTCAAAATACGTATGTTTATAAATTTTAGCGTTCTAATGTGTTATTTACAGTTTTCAATATTTTGTTTACTATTTTACAGCAGAAAAATACGGTTAGTCGCCCATGCAAGATCACAACATTTATTTAAAATGAACCCTCACCTCCGTATGATGAATCATACGATAGGCACTAATGGGTTAATATCATGCAAATATAAAAATATTATAAATAGGCATTATGCAAATACACATATGCTGTGTAAATTAAGTGCCTATATACATTTGCATAATGCTTCTTTATAATTCGCGTCTATTTCAGTTGTGCCTAAAACATTACGTCTATTTTTGATACTGGGTCTAAAAAAATCAAGTCTTTCCACTTCACTCATTAATTAACCGCGTAACTGTAACATAAGAAAATAAGAAACTTTTTTAGAGTCGAATGTGCCCTTAACAGTAATGGCTTATCGCAAAAAGTGTAGTATATCCGCTAGGTTAAATAATACATTCGTAATGTATTTTTGTACAGGAAGTACGAATTTAGGACTGCAGGCATTTAAAAATAACCAAACAATTGGTTAACTGATTTTGTACAGAATATATTAAAAAGTGATTTAGAATTTAATTAAAGAAGATTCATTTTTAATATTTAAGGGGTTACATTTAGTTGGCGGCCGAAAAAAAGGCGTTTTTGTGAATTTTTTTGGGAAAATGATGCAGGTTTCGAACTGTTTTTTTTTCGTAGTAAAGGGTATATCTTTGACTATATTTCGTAATTTTTTTTATTGGAAAAAATTCACAAATGTAGCAGATATAATGTATTTCCTGGACTGCTGTTCAAAAAAAGCTTTCCGCGGTGACCACTGTAACTTCCACACCAATCATCTGACATCAAAAAACCAAATAAATTACGTTTTTATATCGTACTATCTAGTTCTTAATCGAAGGATTTGATAAAATATTAATTTTTGAAAAAATGGCGTTCGGAAGTGAGTCTAAATTTCGGTGAAAAAGTCACTTCATTTTCCTTGATATAAAAAAAAAGTATGCATCGAAAAAAAAATCTCGATTAAGGATTGCCTTATGATAGGTATAAAAAAAAAGCATTCAAAATTTCAAGTAAATCGGTCCACTCGTTTTTGAGATATCCTCATCACCGATTTTGAAAAAGCTGTTTCGAGAAAAACGCGTTTAACTCGTACTTGCGTCGCGCAACTTGCAGAACGTAACAGTAAAAACGGCCGTAACTCGCTCAATTTTGAACGGATCGACTTGAAATTTTCAGAGAATATTTTTGAAAGGTTATACTTTAAGAATCCGTCGAAAACGAAAAATCGATTTTTTCGAAAATTCTGACTAGATGTAACCCCTTAACTAGGGGGCTCCGCCCCCTGGGAGCTTCGCTCCCCGACCTCCAGGGGTTTTAGAGATACGGTTTTGTCCACGCATTTATTAAAAAATTATTTTATATAACAACCCCCGGGGGGCTATCGCCCCCGCGCCGCTATCGCGGCGCTTCTCCCCTAGATCTTCGGGGGTGACGCGTGCGCATATACTAAGGGATTGCTCACTCCGCTATATGGAGCTCGCATCGGTGGAGTGATCGACTCTACGACTATACTGCCCAACTATGGAGAAAGGCAGTAACTGCTAACCGACAAACTTGTGGAAAATCAACTGTAACTTTGATGCCTTTAGCCGAAGGGTTTCCAAGACAGATTACTAATAAAACCTAGCTTTAACATTAAAAAAGGATACAAAATTTGGATACAAAATGATTTAAATTATTCAATGGTACCAAAAAATACATTTCGATTTGTTTTGCTAGTTACTGCCTTTCTCCATAGTTGGGCAGTATACTGCATCCGGTTGGCGGCCAACGCGCCGGTAGGCGATTGGTGGGGGACGGGGTTTTGGGTCGGTCGGTCGACGACTCAAGAAAAGGAGAATTGGGTGGGTGGTTAGGGGTGGTGAAGGGGGAAGGGAGAGAGGAGGGAAGGAGGAGGACGAGGAGAAGGAGGAGGAGGAGGGAGGCCGCACAACAACCGTCCGTGCTTCGCGCATCCGGTCCCAAGATCGCCAGGGTTTTTGGCGACACGGTTTTGTCGATGCATTTATTCAAAAACTATTTTATATAAAGAAGGATACTCTCTCTCTCTCTCTCTCTCTCTGCTATAGTTGTACGATACTTCACATAATTCAGAATAGTTTTATTCAGATATACTGTATATTTTCGAGGATGGGGCACATAGGGAATATGCGAGTGTGAGTGAGGACATGTAGTAGGTGTATAAGAGCCTCTCTGTCGCACATTTCCCTAGATTTGTCCAGTTCGAGTGTGCGGCAGAGAAACTCTTACGGTGTGTGTTCGAGGAAGCGTGACATAGGAGATACGCAAATGCGAGAGAGAATATGTGATTTGTGTATAAAGCCGCGTCCCCATTATGCCAACTGGCAAGGCCAAATGGCAAAGCCAAATGGCTTCCTGAATCTAGGCCGGCACTTGTCGGGTTCGGATTAGCATGCCATTTGGCACTATTTTGCCAACTGGCACGAGCCGACAAAAACGTCCACATTACTCTTGGCTTTACCATTTGCCTCTCTGCCGGACAACCTCAAACTGGATAAATCTAGGGAAATGTGCGACAAAGAGGCTCTTGTACACTCGCCATATGTTCTCTCTTGCACTCGTGTGTCTCCTATGAGATGTTTTCGAGAAAGCTTGACATAGGAGATGCGCAAATGCGGGAGAGAACATATGGCGAGCGCATAAGAGCCTCTCTGTCGTATATTTCCCTAGACTTGTCCAGCTCGAGGTTGTGCGACAGAGAGGTTCTTATACATTCGCCACATGTTCTCTCTCGCACTTGCGTATCTGCTATGTGAAGCTTCCTCGGAAACACACCGTATGTCAAGCTTCCTCGAAAATACACCGTATGTCAAGCTTCCTTGAAAACACACCGTATGTCAAGCTTCCTCAAAAATACCTTGTTTATATTCATCCGGGTTAGTCCACTTTCTCACCCGCACTCTCACGTTTCCCATGTGCCCAATCCTCAGATTCTGTCGCTGGTGATTTTTAAACTGTAATTTTTAAACGTAGGCTAACCAATGATCAATCAATTTTCATGCTTTCATTAGTCAGGACAAATACCGCCGTAGCTAACGAGAACATGAGAACTAATTGTTTATTGACTAGTATGTCTAAAAATAACACTTTGAAAAGTCACCAGCGACAGAATCTGTGGCCCCGGGTGTATGTCTGCTCCGAAATCGCGCGGACATGGCAGTACGTTTATCAAATGGATATACAAATGAAAATCATTCTGTTTTATCGTAGACATACGGCATATCGTACGTTTAGCCCTTTATAGGTCATTGGGAAATATATGTCCCACCACCTTTGCAGGCAACGATCTTTGGTTCTTATAATTCCTAGATAGTTATAATTTATTTCGAACGAAGTGACCTTTGGGATAAATATTTCCCACCCATTTTTTTTGCGAAAAAAACACTTTTTTTTTTCAAAATAAGCTTGTATTCGTTATTAGAACTGGTTGTGGAATCTACCGTTAAAAGTTTAGCTATAAATACTTTTGCCCTATATAGGGTTAATTCGGATCAGCAAAATATGACACTTATGCATCCGAGCGTGACTCACACGACTCTATCAGGAAATAATATACTATTTCCGACGCGGAACAATTGCGTTGCCTTGTCCGTTGTGCGTGCCGGACCACATTTGAAATTCCGTTCGCAATTTGGTCACTTTTCCTTGTAGCACGCATGCTCTCAGTTGCAATTGAAGATTCGAGCGGGACCGAGTTATCGCTATTGCAACCGATAAATATGTCCGTTTTATTAGAGAAAAGCTCCAGATTAACCCTTACCTGGTCATGTGGAGTCTCACAGACACCGCCGCCCCCTGACCGCTAGTGCAAAAAAAAATTGCACCGGACCAGTTAAGAGTTAAACTTCATTTCCAGAGATAGTCAAATATTTATGTACGAACAATGCAATTCAGTTGACTTTCATCGCTATGTGAACTTTCTAAACCCATATAATATTGCCATAATATCGTTATAATAGGCATCGCCATATCGCACGTTTGCTGCAATAGTATCATAACTCAAAATTAGAATTGTCCCAAGCAACGAGTTTAAAAGTTGAATTATTATATTATACGAGCGTTGACCATTTGCTGCCAGATTATGATAATTATCATAGAATTTTCATGATAATTATCATAATCTGGCAGCAAATGGTCAACGCTCGTATAATATAATAATTCAACTTTTAAAGTCGTTGCTTGGGACAATTCCAATTTTGAGTTATGCCACTATTGCAGCAAACCTGCGATATGTTATGATGATCTGTGTTTCAGTTTCAAACGTTGAAGAAGCTATCATTATTTTTAGTTATTATTATATCTCGTTAAGAATTTTTCAGCGAATGAGCGAATACTTGAGCAACCGTGAGAAGTACACGTATATCTACCGTATGTCCGTCTCTGTACTGGCCAGTTTGAAAGTTACCTTCGGATAGGCTTGGTCGGTAATCGAGACATTTATACCGTAATTATAATTATTTTTATAATTTCCATTATTCACAAATTCACAATGTCGAAGTTAGACGCTTCGATCTCCCGAATTGACATCAACTCTAACTGCCGACTCGACTTCTACCGTATTAAATGACTTGAGTATCGACCAAGCCTATCCGAAGGTAACTTTCAAACTGGCCAGTACAGAGACGGACATACGGTATATATTTAGATAGGATCGTAGTAAGAAATCCCAATATAGGAATCGTGTGAGTGCGAATGAAATCATCGGTTAATCTCATGGCTTCAACTTTTCAGATGTGAAGCCATAATAGTATTTGTTTTTTTTTTAAAGCAATGCTCTACTCTAATTGCTTACTTAGTTCCTTTTTATTTATGCTTAAAAAAATTACGATTTTTTTAGCACATCAATGTCATTTTATAATTCTTGCTCGAATTTCGACTTGTTGAACAAAAGTTTGATTTTTATAATGGTTTTTAGAGCCGTTAATAGTATCTTATGTCATTAGGCGGAAATCCGAGGTTTTTCAGATTGTGTTTAATTAGGTCGTAGCACGAAGTATGATGAGAGGACGAGGCTTGCCGCAGGTGAAAATTCCAATAAACGTATTCCAATAAATTCATTGCCAATAAATGTGTTTTCTATGTGAAAAAAAATTGGAGACCTTATTTTATGGACATGCCTCGTATTTTCAACAGGGAATGAGAGTTTGAAAATCTTATGACGAATTCGACTAGACTGCCCTATACATTGAGTGCATTTTTCCTAGATTTCAACCAATGATGGTACTGATAAACTGGGAAATTCCATTCAGCGCGAACGATGTACTCCAGTCGAATTTATTATTAATTATCACAATGGGGTTGGGATATTAACATTTTTCTCTTCTACAAAAATAGTTAATGTCTACATTGATATTTATGTAAGAGGATGTTGCTTATAAGTCATTTTTTCTATAGTTATTAACAAATTAACGTTCTCTAATTCAAACGGAATACAAAAAGAAAGTGACGTAGCTGACCTTAGGGTAATGGAAATTTTCGTTACTCATAGGTACTAATGTCCTATTTTTATATATTTGTATATTAGAACATAGTAAGTATATTAATAAATTGCTGTGTACAAAGTGCATATTAATCAATAAGAAATCGTGCAGGTATGAAGAAATGTAGTTTCAAATTTTTTATATGACTGAGGGAGCCCGTTCATTATTTTAAACAGTACGGGCCTAAATTTAGCAAATAAATAAAGCGTTTGCTATCTACTTGCGACGGGCAGCGGTACAGTAAGACTAACAATAAGTTAAACTACTGAAATCGTGATTTGACGATATAACCATGCGACAAAAAGCTGTGGCGTACCATGTGCTCGACCAATCAACGCATTTACAGACATATTTGAAATTAAGCACTTTATATTTTAAATTATATTTTGATGTTAAATAACGCTTTTAAAAATTGAAACAACAATTTTCCCAAAGCAAATCTCCCGAATCCTATTACATGTTATCGGTGGAGAGTTAAAGTGCATTTTCAAAATTTACATTTCATGTAGGTCCTTGTAATGATGATAATAATGAGTTGTTATTATCTGTTTCTTGTTCTTAACTTACTACTGCTGTCTTATCGAACCACTTGTCATTATTCTTCCAGATATATTGATGTAGTAATTCTCTGGGGAAGTTATCTATATTCGACCACGGACTACGCAGCACATTATCTCCTGTGATTATGCTTTTGTCCCGATTTGCATCGAAAGAGAGATGTCTCATTCGTTGTGAGTAATTTGTTCTTCTTTTCCCTCCGTATCGGAAATCGTTATCGATTGCCGCAAAACAGAAGTTGTTGGTATCATTGAAGCCCGTAATTGCTTTCGTATGGTATGTTCCGCGTTGACAATGTGTTCGAAAGAATTGGCCGAACAGCGCGGCAAAACGAATGTTTATCATTTTATTAATTGCTAGAACTATATATTTTTAATTCACTTGCGTATTCTTGAAGAATGAAGAACGAAGAAACCAGAAAAGTTGAACGCACAGTGGCTACGGTGTTACTGTTTGGTCTCTCTTGTCAGTCTCGACGATATTCAATGCCCCCTCTCTACGCACGGTCGGTATGTACAACACATGTACAGTCATCAGCTGTACATACTCCTCGCATACATAGAAACCACGCGAAGGCTAGTGGGAACGTCGGAGAAGGTGGACCGAGTCCTATAATTTTGAACATTCCTAGAAATGATGAAAACAATGACTAGAAAAATACTATAATCGTTCTAGCATTCTATTATTTAAATAAAAATGAAAATCATAATTGAGTGGAATTTTTTCATGTATCACAGGTAGTCACAGCTGAATA
Source organism: Xiphydria camelus (assembly GCA_963678675.1). NCBI lineage: Eukaryota > Metazoa > Arthropoda > Insecta > Hymenoptera > Xiphydriidae > Xiphydria > Xiphydria camelus. The sequence continues at coordinate 15,650,956 of OY783198.1, forward strand.
TACTATCTACTTTTATTTTTGTATTTTTGAGAAAATCATAAATTCACAAAATTATTAAGCGAGAACGGTTGTAAATATCTTCGCCGTTCGCGTTGTCAGTTTGCAATGATTCCTCGCCAAAGATAAGATAAAGCTGTTTCAAATAAATACATTTCTTTCGTTTGCTCGTCTTTATTGCTAATTCATTATTACTACCATATTATTTTCCCTTGTACATGAAAGTATTTTATCCAGTCTAGCTCGTATATCTGACAATGAGACTTGTATGTCATAATCTCGTGTCCTTCCGATTGTCAGAATCAACCGAAAATAAGTAATTCTCTAGGACTCATCATACAATGGATAGTAATTTTATTCGGTATTATCAAGAAAAAACGGAACGTTGCCTATTATAGGCAATGAGCTCTGCAATTTATTACGATGACGGAGACAATGCAATGTAGTGTTCATGTTCTTCCTCAGAAAGTTCCTTGATATAATAGAGCAATAACACAAGGCCTACATCATTCGGAGGATCACAAGGAACGTGAAATGACAAGGATCACCATCTGTGAAAATCCGACCAAAATTGGTCCAGTAGATTCGTAGATTACCTCCCGTTTATCTGTATACCTTCGTTTATATGTATACCTTTGTACGTATAAATAAACGAATTATTTTATACCATTAGTAAGTCACTTCTCTAAGTTCACTTTCCTACGGTGCAAGATTATCTATAGTTACTATATTAGTATCGAAATATAGCAAAACTAGAAGCGTCAGTTTCACCGCTACCTAGTTATTGTTAGTTAAAGTTAAGTAAATATTAAAATCTATGAAATAGCGAAATTTCTGTAGGTCATCGTATTGCGTCGGTTCTGGAACTGAATTTCACAAATTTCCACCGGGAGGGCAGCACCTACCAGACCGTCAATTTACAACTACTTATATAGGCCAGTCGACAAGTGCATTGATAGCGGGAGCAATTCCGGACAAGCTGGAAATAATTTCAATTTGTTTCATTTGGTGTTAAAAAGCACGTATTAAATTTGCACCCTCCAGAAAAAGCCCGGATTTGGCCGCCATCTTAAGAAAAGGGGTTAAAAAACGTTTTTTCTTTATTATTTGTCAATAACTCGATTTCTAAAAACTTTAGAGCAAAAAATATAGTTACGAATATTAAAGCAAATTAAATTATCTATAAAAAATGTTGTATATGTTTTTCCCGTGCGACTATCTGGTTCGAAGTTATATGGGCATTAAAAGCTAGATATATTATAGGAATTTATCATTTTTTTTTATTCTAGGCACATTTAACCCCTTTCTGCATGATTTTTGTAAATTCCATGAAAAATATATATATGAAAACTTCGCCCCTATTATTCATCAGAAAAATAATTTTAAAATTGAAGGGTTTCTTTCAAAAACAACATTTTTCAAAAACGCCAATCCATGTAGTATTGGTAATAATGCCTACTCTTTCGTTGTATCTAGCCGTGTAGTGGTGCCTACTCTTTCATTATATTATAACGAAAGCGTATGCACCACTACACGGCTAGATACAACGAAAGAGAAGGCATTATTACCAATACTACAGGGATTGGCGTTTTTGATAAATGTTGTTTTTGAAGGAAACCCTTCAATTATTTATGAAAAAATAAACATTTATTTAAAAAAAATTGTTTATGCCATATATGGCACACCATACATAGGAACAATAACATACGTACAATTGGCTACTAATACATATAACTTTTTTATATATATTGCAGTCGAGAAGATTTACAACGATTTATGGTAGCACACATCAGATAGGTATCAGTGTACGTGCCATATTATATGGTACAAGATGCAGGAAGGGATTAAAAAATAGCAACTGCTGTTATGCTTTCATGATTGAATTTATATTTGTTTTCTGTCGGCCAACCCTACTTCTGTTGTATACGGAATGTTTAACTCAAGGTCATTAACCCTGTAAACACCTAGACAAGGAATGTCGGGTGTAAGAATCTGGACAGGGAAAGTCGGGCTTTTTCCCCCGATCGAGCCTCCCGCTATGCTCAAGAAGGGCCAAAAAAGGAATTGTTTCTTAATATTAGTAAATAGGATCTCGATTAGTATCAATTTTATAGCAAAATATGTAGTTATCAAAATTAAAGAAGAATAGATACTCTATTAAAAACGTTATGTAGGTACATTTTTTTGTACGACTACCTTGAAGTTTTGAAGTTATTGGCGTTGAACTCTAATTCAACCACTTCCGAAGTATTCGAATAAGATTTGCCCCGGAAAAATGCACACAGTACTGAGCAATACAAACCTGCTTTACGGCAGCTACAAGCTGCATTACAACCTTTACCGCATTTACAAGAAATAAGTTTCAGTTATTCTGATGAGCCTACAACCTCAAAAGAAACGTGAAGTTATCTAAGTTGGTGGTATAGTGGATTAGGCCTATTGGGGAGACCGCTTTAAAAAAACGCGCCGGGTACTTTACCTCTAGGTGGTGTGGAAGCAAGTACAAGTATGTATGTGATATGACTCCTTACCAATAAAAATGTATATCACCAAAAAGCAATTGAATGTGTTTAAGAGTGCCTACAATAAGAAAATTATTAAGTTTCGAGAGTTCAACGCCAATAACTTCAAAACAGGTAGTCGTTCAAAAAATGTACCTACATAACGTTTTTAATAGAGTATCTACTCTTCTTTAATTTTGATAACTACATATTTTGCTATAAAACTGATACTAATCGAGATCCTATTTGCTAATATTAAGAAACAATTCCTTTTTTGGCCCTTCTTGAGCATAGCGGGAGGCTCGATCGGGGGAAAGCCCGACTTTCTCTGTCCAGATTCTTACACCCGACATTCCTTGTCTAGGTGCTTACAGGGTTAATGACCTTGAGTTAAACATTCCGTATACAACAGAAGTAGGGTTGGCCAACAGAAAACAAATATAAATTCAAACATGAAAGCATAACAGCAGTTGTTATTTTTTAACCCCTTCCTGCATCTATTACCATACATGGCACGTACACTGATACCTATCTGATGTGTGCTACCATAAATCGTTGTAAATCTTCTCGACTGCAATATACAGGGTGGACCAGGTTAAACGTCATTTTTTTTATATGTGATAGAACAACAAAAAAAAGTAGACTTTCATAAGAAAATTTTTTTCAAAAATGTTTCCTAACAAAGATACAGGGTGTCAAAGTTTCGAGAAAAAAAATGGTTTTCTCATCATAACTTCTAAACTACTTGATCGATTTCCATGAAGTTTCGCACACAGGCTAATGTAGAACCGCTCTAAGCAATAATTAAATAATTTTTTTTAATTCTCCAGTGGCGTAGATACTAGGGGCCGGTACCCCCCTTTCCCCCTCCCAATCTTCGGCGCCATTGGATACTTTGCCAAGAAAATTTAATTATTGGATTCCCCGTTTAATTAAGAGAAAAAAATCACCCTTGCAAATTTTTGATTTATGGCTTCGGTTTTGAGATATTTATTTTAATTTATAGGGTTGCGAGCAGGCCAAAGCTAGGTTGAACTCCATTATTTGTGATATTTGATAGAGCAACAAAAAAAATAGATTCTCATGAGAAAATTTTTTTCAAAAATGTTTCCTAACAAAGATATAGGGTGCCAGTTTCGAAAAAAAAATGGTTTTCTCATCATAACTTCTAAACTACTTGATCGATTTCCATGAAATTTCGCACACAGGCTAATGTCGTACAGTTCTAAGTAATAATTAAATAATTTTAAAAAATTCTCCAGTGGCGTAGATACTGGGGGCCGGTACCCCCTTTCCCCCTTCCCCATCTTCGGCGCCACTGGATATTTTGCAAAGAAAATTTAATTATTAGATTCCCCGTTTAATTTAAAGAAAAAAATCACCCTTGCAAATTTTTGATTTGGTGGAACGTATTGAAGAGGCGTGCCGCGTCAACTGAAGAGAAACCGTCCTCAAGTCTTAGCGGCAATTTAATTACGTGACCAGAAGAGCTCAAAAATGCATTGAGGTCGGTGGATTCCATTTTGAGAACTCATTGTAAAACATAATTTAATTGTTGATTAGCTTTTTTTGTATCTTTGATGTATGTCTAGTCAGTAATAAAATGTTAAAAACAGTTTTGGCCTCTCATATTGTATTTTCTTTGCAGTTCAATCATAACGTTTAGCCTGCTCGAAACCCTATAAATTTAAATAAATATCTCAAAAACGAAGTCATAAATCAAAAATTTGCAAGGATGATTTTTTTCTTTAAATTAAACGGGGAATCCAATAATTAAATTTTCTTTGCAAAATATCCAGTGGCGCCGAAGATTGGGAAGGGGGAAAGGGGGGTACCGGCTCCCAGTATCTACGCCACTAGAGAATTTTTTAAAATTATTTAATTATTACTTTTTTAGAGCTGCACGACATTAGTCTGTGTGTGAAATTTCATGGAAATCGATCAAGTAGTTTAGAAGTTATGATGAGAAAACCATTTTTTTTCGAAACTTTGACACCCTATATCTTTGTTAGGAAACATTTTTGAAAAAAATTTTCTGATGAGAATCTATTTTTTTTTTGTTACTCTATCATATATCACAATTAATGGAGTTCAACCTAGCTTTGGCCTGCTCGCAACCCTATAAATTAAAATAAATATCTCTCAAAAACGAAGCTATAAATCAAACATTTGCAAGGGTGATTTTTTTCTCTAAATTAAACGGGGAATTCAATAATTAAATTTTCTTGGCAAAATATCCAATGGCGCCAAAGATTGGGAGGGGGAAAGGGGGGTACCGGCCCCTAGTGTCTACGCCACTGGAGAATTTTTAAAAACTATTTAATTATTGCTTAGAGCTATTCTACATTAGCCTGTGTGCGAAACTTCATGAAAATCGATCAAGTAGTTTAGAAGTTATGATGAGAAAACCATTTTTTTTCGAAATTTGACACCCGTTATCTTTGTTAGGAAACATTGTTGAAAAAAATTTTCTTATGAAAGTACTTTTTTGTTGTTGTTCTATCACATATCAAAAAAAATGACGTTTAACCTGGTCCACCCTGTACATAAAAAAGTTATATTTATTAGTAGTCAATTGTACGTACGTTATTGTTCCTATGTATGGTGTGCCATATATGGAATAAATAATTTTTTTTAATAAATGTTTATTTTTTCATAAATATTTTTAAAATTATTTTTCTGATGAATAATAGGGGGAAAGCTGTCATATATATATCTTTCATTGAATTTACCAAAATCATGCAGAAAGGGGTTAAATGTGCCTATATAGAATAAAGAAAATAATAAATGCCTATAATATATCCAGCGTTTGATGCCCGTATAACTTCGAACCAGATAGTCGCACGGGAGAAACACATATAATATTTTTTATAGATAATTTAATTTGCTTTAATTTTCGTAACTACATTTTTTGCTCTAAAGTTTATAGAAATCGAGTTATTGACAAATAATAAAGAAAAAACGTTTTTTTAGCTCCTTTTCTTAAGATGGCAGCCAAATCCGGGCTTTTTCTGGGGGGTGCAAATTTAATACGTGCTTTTTAACACCAAATTAAACAAATTAAAATTATTTCCAGCTTGTCCGGAATTGCTCTCGCTATTAGCTATTTTATACGATTTGGCGACTGGCCTATACAGGGTGTCCCAGAAAATACACGCCAGCGTAGCGGGTTGCATATCGGTAGAGGCACCCGATCCAAGATGGTTCTCTAAAATTCGGTGGTAATACCGATAGCCCAGACACGAACCGAATAGACGTTTCAGTCCGAAAGACATCGGTCATCTCAATAGTGGTGAATGTGACAGACGCTCCGTATAGTTTGATAATCGTTTGGCGTGTATTTTCTGGGACACCCTGTATAATGAATTTCTACAAGGTGATCTTCGGATCTATAACATGCATAGAAGATGCACAATACAACCGGATGAGGCTGTGGAAGAAAGAAAGGTGCTTAGGGATTATCCATTAATTATGTCAGAATAATTTTTCGATTTTGAACACCCCTTACCATGTAAAGCTTCGCAAAAATTTGATCCCCTCCCTCGTGGTCTTACGTAGGATTTCTCGAAACTAAAAATTAATTATCAACGTGTATGTGATTGAAATATAATGTTTCATTAATTAGAAAATGTAATTTATTAGATACGAAAGCATAAATGAACAAATTTCAGTTAATCAAATTAATGAAAATGGAACTCTGCTGATCTTATCGTTCTTTATCGTTCTCAGATAACGACTTCGTTCGTCAGCATTCTAGGGGCTGGTAGTCTGCTCTTCCAGAGAAGTTATAAGCAGCGAATCAACTAAATCCTCACATAAAAGATAAATCACTACCCTCTCTCTCCCTCTCCACCTTATAAGTCCATGTAAAGATTTCTCAGACCCCTCCTTTATTAAACATTACGTAATTAATGAACGACATCCTTGCACGTTTACCAGGATGTTCTTCCTCGTACGTCTCCCATATTGCAGATTCAAAAATTCGTCTTCTTGGGTACGGGGCCTATTAGGTCACCAAGAATTGAGGGTGTGAATTCATCCTTAATTCGAAGGTTTATTTGGGGGAATATTTTGGTGTATTTTTCGCGGGCATTACTCCTAATTATTTAGTTTTTTCCCCATAAAGGTACATTTGGAGTGTAACTAATTGATCTGATATTTTTTTAAAATCAAATTAATTGCTCTGGCTGAATTGTGTAATAACACAATCTCTCTAAGGCCTTCCTAGAACAATGCCGATTTGTTTTGTTGAAACTTGATTGATTTTCTTATGTGGACATCCTCATTTTATAATTATGGAAGTCAATATGTTTTTCCATTTTACTTATACTTTTATTGTATAAATATTAGAATATTTTAAGTACTCATAGTATAAATCAAGAGACACGGTAGTGTCTCGCGGCATGTTCATTCAAGTAGTTCGTCAGAACGACGCCGATAGCGCTGTCGCAGCGAGCGAGCACCCATTATGTATCTTTACACGAAAAATGTCTGCCCCCTTCACCCCTCAAATTTTACATCGAATTTTCTCAATAAATATACGGTTATAACCAAAACTGTGCTTAGTTACGCCATATAAATCGACTATTCTCTATTGATAGAGACCAGAATAAATGTTATAAGTTAAATATTAACAGAGATTCGCCCTTAGCAACGCTAAGCCACGCCCCTGCCGCCTGAAAGTCGAGAATCCGATTTCTCGGGCAATATATATATGTCAAAATGTCACTCTAATTCCGCCTATCTTCGGCGATAGTCGGCCATGATCGGAAATGTCTACACAGATGCGGGTACACGCATACGCCATCAAATGTATGGGAGAGTGTATGAGAGAATATATTCCTTGAATGTTTGGTCATGGTTTTCAAAGTGAATAAAATATTTCCATTCGCGTAACGATTTCCCTCGCGTTTATTTCGATCCTCGGACGCGCTTGTTAATAAAAAGTGATAATTCAGTGCAATCGAAGTAATGAATCTCAATAGTGGTGAATGTGACAGACGCTCCGTATAGTTTAATAATCTTTTGTATTTTTTTCGTTTAATCGTGATAATCAACGGATGCAGTGGTATTTTTCTCTAGTTGCCTGTGCATCAAGAGCAGGAAAGGAGACGGTCTCAGAAGAATTCCCATCAGATAAGTTTAATTGCCATCTGACAACTTTAACCTCACTTTCGATGGAAGGACAAATATCTTTGTGTTCATTCAATTTTTTGTTTTCAGCGTCATGCGAGCATGGGGTGAATCGATGGATTAACAAATAAATTTGATGTTTCTTCTCCATCAAAGCCGTGGCAGAAGAATAGCAGATGCAATTGAATTGGATCACAATAATCAAGTAATTACTTTAGCATTAGTTTTTCTCTATTGATATATTTCCTCCTTCGTACTATATTTTAAATAGTGAAATGCTGGATATAATTTTGTTATTTATAATCTGTTACAGAAATAAACGTGCTGCTATTCAATTCCACCCAGAAGGACTCCAAATCATGTGCGAACCCGAGGGGGTTTCTTTCGAACGAGGGATCGTCCACTTGTTGTTCCAAGAACCAGCTGCATTGGTTCATTCCGCGAGTTAGATTTGCTGCCTCGAGTGCATGGGCGTGCGTCCATCCTTCAATATCCTCCCTGCCATGGTCTTGCTGATTCTAACCTCTGTTGCCACAGCCCGAATGCTCGTCGAAGGTTATTCCTTATTCTTTCTAGCACAGATCTATATTATGCTGCACCTGTATTCTTCTGAGACTTCCTAAAATAATTATAAAAACCCCATATATAATTCAGCCCTGACAAGTGCAATCTTATCGAGTTGTACCTTATCGAGGAGATCTTTCGATGTAATGATTCCGAAATGTTTCTATGATATTTTGCAACATTCGAGAATTTATCGAGAAATATATATTTCTAACATACGGTAGTATTCACAAATATTGCAAAATATCGCAGGAATGTTACAGAAAAGTTACTTGCAAAAACGTGCTTTGTGGGGTGTAAATGATTATACCAGAGGCGAAGAAGAGATGAAATAAAAGTGAGGTATATGTACACTTCACGTTTGACAGGTTTGTATGTAAATTAGAACTTGTGATAGTATAATACGAAAGAGGAAATATATAAATAAAGAAAAAATAATAATAAAGTAGTTACTCCATTATTGTAATCCAATTCCATTGTATCCCTTATTTTTCTCCCACGACTTTGATTGTTGATAGTGGATGGATCAGCCAATAAATTTGATTTTTATTCACTATCAACTATCAAAGTCGTGGCAGAAAAATAAGGGATACAATGGAATTGGATTACAGTAATGTAGTAACTACTTTATTATTATTTTTTCTTTATCGATATATTATATTTCCTCTTTCATATTATACTATCCCAAGTTCGAATTTATATACCGACCTGTCAAACGTGAAGTGTACATGTACCTCACTTTTATTTCATTAAGTATTAATGCAGAACGAGTACGTTAGAAGATTTTCACGAAGGCTCACGATTTTCTCACATGTCATCTCGTACAGGTGCAACCGAAGAGGATCTAGCTCGTGTCCTGTCCGTAAAAAGATGACTCGATGGACATCGGAGAATGTCCGGCTTGTCACAGAGCGCCTATTATCCACGGTAGATTAATTGCAATACGCGCTTCTCGTTTCATTCAACTATTCCAGCGTTAAATAACTTTTACTTCTTTCACAAGGTAATAACCTTTTATGAACTGTTCGTGGTAGGAGGCAGCGATCGATATTAGCGACTCGTCGTAGACAAGTTCGTCTATTAAAACTAAAAGGCAATTCGGTGTACCGAACTACTACTGCGATAATGTGCCCGAGCTCACGGTCTATTCTGCGATTAACATTAACGTAATCGTGATTATACTCGGGTGATGGGTGTTCCAAAAGAGGTAAAGTTGATACTAAACATCGGATGCTGTAAGCTGACTTACTAGTGTATGCTTTGCAACTGGAACATCATCGCAGGAATAATTTGTCTACGATTAGTCACAATCATTGATCGCTGATGATCGCTGAAAATGAGGTCCGGAGCAAGCTCGTGACTGCAGGTAACCCCTTAATTAAGTGCAAATTAATTTTATATTACAGAGAATTTTTTATTTTATGATGTTGAACTATATTATTACTATAAAACTATACATATTATGAATATATATTTATAATATAATGAACTTTTAAATAATATTCATCATCTTGTAAACTTCTTTATTAAAAATGTATGCAGTCGACAGACTCTGCAAAAAGTATAGGACTACTTCATAGATCTGTTAAATAATGTTAAAAAAATTCGGTAACAAAATTATTTTTATTCGTATGATAAGGAAAAAGTTATCGAGGCACTGCAACAATTCGAAGTAGCAAAATTCTAGTCCTATACTTTTTGCGGAGTTTACACAGATCGCATACATCTTGAAAGGAAACCCTATTTCTAACCTGACAACCGTGAATTTCAGCTACTGCTAACCACGCTGGTGACCCTGAATAGCAGGGTTACCAGTGTCAAAATGAATATAGAAATTTTGCGTTCAAAGACACTGAATTGACCCTGCTACTACCGAAAATGCATTTATGTAGAGGCAACAGTGTCAAATCAGTGTCATTTTAACATGCATATTATACCTGCGCAGGTATAAAAGAAGGGTTTGAACAGGTATAATCTAGCAGGGTGCTTAGGGTTAAAATGAATATAAAATTTTCGACTCGGGTTAGGTCGCACGCAGATCCTACCTCTTATTAGGGTAATATACTCTGTATAAGGTGTCCTGTCTTTTGATGAACCGGTATACGCGGTATGATTCTTGGGAGCAATAGTCAATGAAATTATGAACAAATTTATAAACAATTCAAATTATGTACGTCGTCAACAGGTTTTATACAAAAGTTCAAAATCGCTCGTGCGATTGAATAGTATCAGTAAATACGAGCGAGTCGGCTCTACATAATATGTTGCCTGTGTTAATGCATCTTTTACGATTTAAGCTTTGTTAGATTCGACAGTAACTAAAATGTTTTTAAAAAATACATATGTAAATTAAAACTCTATTGAAATGTTCTGAAAATGCGCAATATATTATATTGCGCAGTATTCTGTAAAGGTCCAGATACACATGCTAGTAAAAAAGCATGCTTATGAACATGCTTAAAAGAAGCATGCTTATGAGCATGCTTAAAAGAAGCATGCTCTTTTAACTGCTACACTTCCTCGATATGAGCATGCTACTTTTAAGCATGCTTCTAAATAAGCATGCTTAAAGCAAGCACTCGAATACACATGCTATTTACTAGGAGGCTGTCTGTAGCAGGCAGGCTGTAATTCGTGAAAAACTGCAACTGGCGAATAATTGTTATCGCGCTCAAAGATAAAAGAGGAAATATAATTTGTAATGTATGTCACATTCTGAGAAACAGCGATTAAATTTTTATCACGGTCAAATTTGGAACTAAAATTCCTTGATTCTGTTTATGATTTTCTAGAAATTTGTCAGTTTAGCGATTACTTTGTTCGCTCGATCAAAGTTACTTCATATACTGAGAAAAGAGTTTATTTGCAGTTAATAAATGTATAATTGATTACGGCGGAAAAATATGTTGTTAGGCCAAGTAAATATAATATTAATTATTACACACAATGTCTCTTTCATTCAAACAAAAATAGAGTAATAGCTAATGAATATTTACTTGGCCCAAAGAAACATTTTTTTCGCCATAATCAAGTACTCTGAGGGAAGAAGTCTAGTTAAATACAAACCTATATATATAAGACAAAAATTTATTTGAGATAAATAGACATTTATTTGTATCGAATAGAAGTTTATTTACATTAAATTAATGTTTTGCATATCTTTTTAATCGAGTACGAACCTAGTAGAACATTTATCTAATTCAAATAGAGTCTTATTCAATGAGAATAAATTCCTTTTCATCTCAAATAAAATGTTTATTAGGTTCAACTAGACACGACGGAACACGACTAGACGCGACGGATATGAGCATGCTTATTAACAAACACCGTCTACACTTGCTCATAAGCGTTCCCCTTTTTATCCCCGCCTCAGAAAGCATGCTCGAAAATCAACCGTCGGTCGATTTGTGAGCATGCTTATTTTAAGCATGCTCGAAACAAGCAAGACTTGGATACACATGCTACTAGGAGCACTTCCTGGAAAAAAGCATGCTTGCGTGCTCGAAACTAGCATGTGTATCTGGACCTTAAAGGCAAAACTGGTCGAACGTACTTAAGGTATTTCAATAGTGACAGTCGTATTCAAATTTGTTGCTTCAGGACTTAGTACAACTGATCACAAACTGTATTACGGACGAACGAAACTTTTGAGTAACTCTGTACTCTGAGCTCCTTGCTACACAGAGACCTCCTGTGTACAAATGTACCTTACACATATACACTGCCTGGCCCGATAATCGTGGCAACAATGCTTCTCTCTCCTTAGAATACCGCTATGTGCCTGCCACTACGTGCCGTAGTGGGGGCTGCCGCGCCATGCCACTGGCTATCCCCTCTCCGGTAGCAAAAGTACTACAGTAGACTACCGATAATCCGGCACGTTCGGGACTCGGCCGGTGCCGGATTACCGAAAATGCCGGATTATCAGGAGATGTGTTCCGCGATTATTAAATGATAAGTCGTAGAATGAATGCAGCTGCAATATGATGTTTGACAGCAAGCGTTGTTTACCAGAAATGCTGAGATAATCATTTAAACTCGAATACAAACCAAAACATACCTTTATTCCTGCATTTTGAATAACATAACAATGAAATGTCTTAACAACAAATTAAACCAGTGAAATGTGTTACAAATTTACACGTATGTACATAATATGTACTGATGAGACATTTATTTTAAAAAATCTCTATTGTCTTTTTGTTTTGTAGACTCAGCTCTCTTTTTAAAAAAGTTATTTCTTAGAATATGCAAATTAATGAGTTCTGCACAATTATAACGTGAGTTTGTTCCAGCAAATGTTATGAATTTATTTAATGCATCTGCCGCTTCCCCCCAACTGATTTGTTTCTTCTCTTCTTTCTCCGCCTGCCGATACCGTTCGGAAGCGCGATCGTTTGAAAATCGATACCGGTGCCGGACCATCGGGCATTCCGAACCGTTGGATGCCGGACTATTGGAAGTCTACTGTACTGAGTCCCATAGTCACAGGAGAGGGCTAAATCAGCTGTGCGCACTGTTGCCACATCATCGTTACTCGTCCCCACCACTTTACAGTTTCAAGAAAAATCTCAGTTTTTAAGTTATAATTTCTCTGAAACTATATGGCTCAGCACTTCCAGTTTTTGTGAACATAATCCTACAATATCATTTTATTCGCCGTTAGTTTTTCTTTAACATTGTAAGATTGGTTCTGTAGTTATAGCTCAAAACGTCATTGAGGTACCGTCTTTCTACATGTTAGCCATTGAAAGTCAGTGTAGAAAATGCTACTTTGAATTAACATTTTCTTTTAAACTACATGGCTTAGCGTTTTGAAATTTTGGGAATCGATGGGTAATATTTCAGTCTTTTGATTGGCAAAATTTCATGAGATTCGTAAGAAAAACGCAAAACCATGGAAATACCTTAAGTGATACCTCGGAGTGTAGGGAAAGTTTCCGGTGTTCGGCGAGGTGGAACGACTCCTTATAGAAGGGGCCCTACAAGGAGAATCTAATGTACAATCGAAAACATCTACAATATTTGGTAGTTATATTATACATAGCCTTTAGTTTGTAGCTATACTGATTGTTTAAGTAGACGGATATGCAAGAAACAACAGCTGAAATAAGAATGGGAAGATTGTTTATTTGTTTGTTTTCAAATCTAGAAAATTCACTACTGATTAGCTTAAGCTTTGGTTTCAAGAAGTACATCTTTTCAAGACCATATGAGAATTAGTTATATTATCTATTAGATAAATATTAAGGTTAAAAAATTACCTATATTTTTAAAAAACTTCTTTAACGCCTAGGTTATCCACAGTAATAAAAAGCATTGCAAATCATGATTGGGTATTTTAACCCAAAAACGTCATGATTTGCAATGCTTTTTAACATAAAACAGAAAATATTACAGTATACCTCTCTGCCGAGAAATCTTTGTATATTGGTGCTTTCGAATCACCAATATCTCCGGACTCCGTTGGCCTACTGAAAACAGCAAAACGTGCGATTAAGTTGAACGTAAACACACTTATGAAATATCGTATTACTCTTCCTAAAAACTAGATGTAGTCGTCGGAATAGGAAAAATTACAAAAATATTTCCATATATATATGTGTACATTTACTTATTATGAGAAAGATTAATATATACATATACATGTAATCATTTATATATGTTTCCAGTATTTTCGGCCTTTACACAGAATGTATTATAGAATACGGAATACAACTTTTTATAAATTTATTAGACTTACAAAACTTTTAAACTTATGCGTTTAGTTAACTTATATAACACTGGAATGCACATCACTAGATAATCAATCTATCCTATCCTATTTTTGGCGCCTCTTATCATTAGTATTAGTTTTCATTTCGTACATACATATACTTGAAAAATATAATTATTATTACATTTATTTGAATAATATAATTATTATTGTTTAAATCGATTACTATAAGAAGTGGTTCTTCAATATTTATTCAAACTATTCTAATACCGACTGCCCTCATTATATGGATGTTTATGTTTGATTAACTTAATAAAATGAAAGTTAATACGCAATTATCTTTAGCTCAACTTAGAAAAATAGGCATTCTTATATAGTCGTACATTGTCACTATAGTTACATAATACAAAAGCAGTTCTAGTTGCAATAAAAGTTAAAACAATTATCTTTAAAGCGGCGTGTTAAAATGAAATAACTAAAGCGGTATATTATAAAAAAAACAATAGCCGCATACTATTCCCAACTTCTATATTCTCCATTGAAAACATAATTATACGGCACTTTGTTTCCCTCCCGTGTGGAAATCTGCCCAAGTTGGCCCAATCAGTAATTGGGCGCCAATTAGGCCCCAATTGGGCGGCCCAATTTGAATAAAATATAATAAATCGAATAGATACAATTATTTGTTTTATTTATGTACCGGAAGTAAAAATAAATCTGGACATTTAGAACTTATTCCGAACTTTTAGTGACTGGAATTTGAGTCAGGTGATACGATGTAGTATTAGCGTTTAGTTGGGGCTACGTTGGGCAGCCCAATCAGGCCCCAACTAAGGTACTAGTTGGGGCTACGTTGGGCACCCCAATCTGGCCCCAACTAAGGTACCTAATCACTACCCTAGCAAGAAATATTGTATAATTTTTATGTTTTAATGTTGATAGTATCGCCTCAAAAACTTTACTAACTTTATTATGATGCCATTGGTAATAAATATATAATATATTTCATTCTTTGATAATTGCGTTTTTAATAATCTTTACAGCATTTTTCAAATTGAGTGGAGTAAGATACATATAATGATAAATTGGCCATTTCTATTATAGAATAAATAAAATTGAAATCTATTCCGAACTTTTAGTGACTGAAATTTGAATCAGGTGATACGATATAGTATTAGCGTTTAGTTGGGCATACATTGGGTACCCGAATCTGGCCCAAACTGAGGTACCTAATCACTTAGTCCAAGGCACTTATCCATTTTTACCTATGCCGCAAAAAAATCGACGAGGGTAGGATGATTTTTTCAGGGCTGTTTAAGGGTAGTCTCCAGAGTACCGAACCAAAAGGCTTTTTTATTATTTTATTATTATTATTTTTTTTCGACAAAATGACCTTAATAAAAGTTGTAGATAATAACATTCTAATCTTTGCTTTCTGACTTTTTTTTCTAGCTATTTTAGTTTAGGCGCTACGGCTATTTTTGTGTTTAGAAATTCGTCAGGGCCGTCCCGGGAAAAGAGTACGGCCCTGGAGAGAGGCTGAAAACGTCCCCTTTTTTCGGGACGGCCCTGGCGATAGTGGTGAATGTGACAGACGCTCCGTGTAGTTTGCAAATCGTTTGTATTTTTTTTAAATAATCGTGAATCGTGATAGTGAACGGATGCAGTGCTATTTTTCTCTGGATGCCTGGGCATACAAAGCAGGAAAGGAGATGGCAGCATCTCAGAAGAATTGCCGTTAGATAAGTTACTTTCTATCTGACCATTCTAACCTCACTTTGATTGCCTATGAAGGACATATATCTTTGTGAATATTCTATTTTTTGTTTTCAGCGTCATACGAGCACGGGACAAATCAATGGTTTTTCTTCTCCATCAACAAGCCGTGGCAGAAAAATAGGAGATGCAATGGAATTGGATCACAATAATCAAGTAATTACTTTATCATTATTTTTTCTCTATCGATATATTTCCTCTTTCGTACTATCACAAGTTCCAATTTATACACGACCTGTCAAACCTGAAGTGTGTACACGTACCTCACTTCTATTTCATCTCTTCTTCGTCTCTGGTGTAACGACGGTCAATTGGGAATCACTGATACCGATTAGGGGGTTCGAGGGTTATTCCTTATTCTTTCTATCACAGCATCGATATTTTGCTGCACCTGTATTCTTCTGGGACTTCCTAAAATAATTATAAAAACCCCATATAATTCAGCCCGAGCAAGTACAATCTTATCGAGCTGTATCTTATTGAGATCTTTCGACATAATGATTCCGAAACGTTTTTATCGAGAAATATATATTTCTAATATATACGGTAGTGTTCACGAATATTGTAAAATATTGCCGGAATGTTACAGAAAAGTTACTTGCAAAAACGTACTTCTTGAGGTGTAAATGATGATATTTTATAATTTCCATCTTTACATCCGAGGCGAAGAAGAGATGAAATAGAAGTGAGGTACATGTACACTTCACGTTTGACAGGTCGGTATATACATTGAAACTTGTGATAGTATAATACGAAAGAGGAGATATATCATTTTTAATAATTCTGTCGTTATTATCTATAGAAAGGTTAACTCAGATTAATATAGTTTCTTAATTTCTATGTAGAGTAAGTTCGGTATATTTTAAATAGTGAAATGCTGGATATAATTGTTTTATTTATAATTTGTTACAGAAATAATGCTGCTCAATTCTGTCCAGGACTCTAAATCGAATGCGAACCCGAGGGGATTTCTTTCGAACGAGGGATGATCCACTTGTTGTTCCAAGAACCAGTTGGATTAGTTCATTTGGCGAGCTGGATCTGCTGCCTCGTGTGCATGGACGTGCGTCACTTTGAATGGATGAAAATTTGCATCCTTCAATATCCTTCCAACCGTAGATTTGCTGATTCTAACCTCTGTTGCCATAGCCCGAATATTCATTCGAGGGCTATTCCTTATTCTTTCTAGCACAGCCTCGATATTTTGCTGCACCTGTATTCTTCTGGGACTTCCTAAAATAATTATAAAAACAATATATAATTCAGCCTTGACAAATACAATCTTATCGAGCTGTACCTTATCGAGGCGATCTTTCGACACAATGATTCCAAAACGTTTTTATCGAGAAATATATATTTCTAACATATACGGTAGTGTTCACGAATATTGTAAAATATCGCAGGAATGTTACAGAAAAGTTACTTCCAAAAACGTGCTTTGTAGGGTGTAAATGATGATATTTTATAATATAATTTCCATCGTTACACCAGAAGCGAAGAAGATTTGAAATAAAAGTGAGGTACATATACACTTCACGTTTGACAGGTCGGTATATAAATTGGAACTTGTGATAGTATAATACGAAAGAAGAAATATATCGATAAAGAAAAAATAATCAAATAGTTACTCCATTATTGTAATCTAATTCCATTGGATCCCTTATTTTTCTACCACGACTTTGATTGTTGATAGTGGATGGATCAACCAATAAATTTGATTTTTCTTCACTATCAACAATCAAAGTCGTGGCAGAAAAATAAGGGATACAATGGAATTGGATTACAATAATGGAGTAACTATTTTATTATTTTTTCTTTATCGATATATTTCCTCTTTCGTATTATACTATCACAAGTTCCAATTTATATACCGACCTGTCAAACATGAAGTGTATATGTACCTCACTTTTATTTCAAATCTTCTTCGCTTCTGGTGTAACGATGGAAATTATATTATAAAATATCATCATTTACACCCTACAAAGCACGTTTTTGCAAGTAACTTTTATGTAACATTCCTGCGATATTTTACAATATTCGTGAACACTACCGTATATGTTAGAAATATATATTTCTCGATAAAAACGTTTTGGAATCATTATGTCGAAAGATCGCCTCGATAAGGTACAGCTCGATAAGATTGTATTTGTCAAGGCTGAATTATATATTGTTTTTATAATTATTTTAGGAAGTCCCAGAAGAATACAGGTGCAGCAAAATATCGATGCTGTGCTAGAAAGAATAAGGAATAACCCTCGAACGAGTATTCGAGCTGTGGCAACAGAGGTTAGAATCAGCAAGTCCACGGTTGGGAGGATGTTGAAGGATGAAAATTTTCATCCATTTAAAATGACGCACGTCCATATATTACAAATTTTAGTCTAGCAAGTTTCTCCTTAAAGAGTTCAGGCTCCATCGGTGTATAATAGGTGAGAGTAATTAATATTTTTTCATGTAAATTATTGTTTTTGAAATATATTTACGAAGTAAAAACCGTTCAAAGTAATGATTGCGATACATCATTTTGTAATGTTTTTTTGTCAGATGCCGTAACTCGAAGGAGCAGCAAGGAAGCCCCTTCTTCAGAGAAGGCACCCATCGAGGCCATTGTATCGCCTTTGGCTTACGCAAGGGACTGGGACGGAGGACGACGAGAAGGCAGGGAAGTCCAACGCGGAGCGTGGCATCCGTGAAGCCGAGGTGGCAACGCCGGGGGCGAGAATACGACAGACGACGGCGGGAGAACGAGTAGCTGCAGCGAGTAGTTTTTAGTCTTTTAAAGCGCGTTGCCACGAGTCAACTCAAGTCGAACGACTTGGTAGTTCGATCGTAGTCGACGTAAAATTTCTTTGTTATTAGTCGAATCGAACAAAGTAGCTCGTCTTGCGACTTCATGCGATTCGACTAATAACAAAGAAATTTTAAGTCGACTACGGTCGAACTACCAAATCGTTCGACTTGAGTCGACTCGTGGCAACGCGCCATTTTTAGCTTGCCCGGTCTGCTCACGACTTCGAGCTTGTTTTTTTTGCGTAGTGTATATACAGGGTGTTACTTAATGATAGGCCGTAATTGCAAGGGCACATTACTGAATCAATTTACAGTAGAAAAGTTCATATTAACATGTGTCCTAAAATGTCTGGTTTTCAAGATACAGGACGTCAGTTTAAAAAAAAAATCGGTACTTTAATAATATCTCAACAATCCTCGTGCCGATTTTGTTGACATTTGGCACTATTGTTTATTGTAATAAGACGCTAAGTTACCACTAACTAGAAGATAATTATGAGTTCCAGTGGCGTCCCGGGGAACAATCTCACGAATAATATTGACAAAAAAAGTGTACACCACTGACTTTTTAAAAAATTTTATATTTTTTTCAGATTAAGCAGCTAAAAATACAACTTTTTTGTCTCTTCACATTATTTCGTACCTCACTTCGTTTTTGAAGAAAAAAGATATTATTCGTGAGACTGTCCCCCGGGACGCCACTGGAACTCATAATTATCTTCTAGTTAGTGTTAACTTAGCATCTTATTATAATAAACAACAGTGCCAAATGTCAACAAAATCGGCACAAAGATCTTTGAGATATTATTAAAAAACCGATTTTTAAAAATGTTGACGTCCTGTATCTTGAAAATCAGACATTTTAGGACACATGTTAATATGAACTTTTCTACTGGAAATAGATTCAGTAATGTACCCTTGCAATTACGGCTTATCATTAAGTAACACCCTGTATATTTAAATAAATATAGTGTATGTAGTGGTGTATATAGTGTATGATAGAGCCCTAAAAACTGAAGAATACGTTTATATTATTATTATTTCTTACTGTATGGCCTTGGCCTTTTACATTATTAATCGCACCCTAATCCCCCTTGCATATAAATCTATAAAATATGAAAATAGAAAATTCTTAAATTGTACTTATGAAAAACTAAGAAAACCCGCGCGTATGATTTGTATCAATCATTGTTCCGCTTGAATACCTTTATATTTTACTTTTGTACATTTTATGAGAAAATATAAAATCTTATTAATTATTATTAATCTTATTATTCATTATTAATCTTATTATTCATTAAAAGTAACATTTCAAGTTGATTGGGCATAAATAGGGTTGCCCAATTGGGGCCCAATTGGGCGGCCCAAATTGGGCATAGGTTGGGCGGAGCGTTACAAGCCCAACGAAAGCCCAATTGGGCACTGATTGGGCTGCCTAATTGGCGCCCAAATAGTAATTGGGCAGCCCAATTGGGCCCCAATTGGGGCCCAATGAACATTTCCACACGGGCAGCTCTAACCAGTCTATTACATACACTTAATGTTATACATCCTGAACTTCCTGTAGATTCAAGGACTTTATTACAAACTCCGCGCACAACTGCTGTAAAGAAAATAGGTGAATCTGAATATTGCTACTTCGGTCTTTTAGACAGAATATTAAATATTCTAGAGAAGGTAAATTTTGAACTTGCAACTGGAGAATTCATTGAATTAAGTTTTAATATTGATGGCCTTCCTCTTTTAAAAAGTTCAAGTTTACAATTCTGGCCCATTTTAGGTTTAATAAAAAATGTCAGGTCTGTTCCCTTTACCGTAGCTTTGTTTTGTGGCAAGTCCAAACCCAGTGATCTTGGGCTCTTTTTAAATGATTTTGTAACCGAATTGGATTATTTGTTAAGTGCAGGTATTCAATTTAAAGAAACAACATATAAAGTCAGGGTTCATTCTTTTGTTTGTGACGCACCTGCTAAAGCTTATATAAAATGTATTAAATCACACTCGGGATACTCAAGCTGCGATAATTGCACTGACCCCGGTGAGTATTTTGAAGGCAGAGTTATTTTTCGAAATCTTATAGCTCCTAAACGGTCTAATGAATCTTTTTTACTTCAACAAGATGAAGATCATCACCTTGGCATATCTCCTCTTTCAAAATTAAACATAGGAATGGTGACGCAATTTCCTATAGATTATATGCATGCTTGTTGTTTGGGTGTTTGCAAGAAATTAATACACTTTTGGATTTCTGGTAACAAAAAAACTCGCCTACTTGCTAGACAAGTTACACACATTTCCGATAACTTATTGTCTCTTAGAAGTCACATTCCTTCAGAGTTTAATCGGAAACCTAGGTCTCTTAATGAAATCTCAAGATGGAAAGCTACTGAATTTCGTACCTTTTTCTTATATTTGGGCCCTGTTGTTTTAAAAAATGTGGTTAATTTGGACATCTACAAACATTTCTTATTATTCCATTCTGCAATGACAGTTCTATTGTCCAATGTACACATTAATAATTTTAGGGAAGATCTTCCTCATGAGTTATTGTCCCTTTTTATTTCTCATTCAGAAACTTTATATGGGAAACAATTTTTAATATATAACATTCATGTATTATCGCATTTAAATGATGACGCAAAAATGTATGGTTCGTTAGATAATATTTCTTCTTTCCCATTTGAAACTTATTTAGGTTTCATTAAAAGCTTAATAAAATCTCCAGCTAAACCTCTTCAGCAAGTACATAGGCGGTTAAATGAAAGGGAAGAGTTCTATTATGAAAACATCCTACGCGAAAATACCACAGAAAATCCAATTCATTTAATACATCATTCAAATGGTCCCGTTTTACACTTTACTAACTGTACCCAGTTCAAAAAATTAAAGTACAAAAGCATGTTGCTCAAATCACAGTCTAGTGATGCAGATTCATATTGTATTGTCAATAACAAAGATATTGTAGAAATACACAACATTATAGCGGAAGGAACAGGAAACACTTTTATAATTGGTAAATTATTCAAAACAAAAACAGCATTTTATAATTATCCATTTAGCTCAACATTATTGAATATATATACTGTAAATGACATTTCGGACAGTATGTATTATTGGCCAATACAGAGTGTAAGCTCAAAATGTTTACTTTTGCCTTTCAATGAAGGACAGGTTTGTTTTCCTATTGTACATACTATAGAATAACAATTACTGGTTACGTATCGACCAAAGTACAGGTCTGTTTTCCTATTGTACATACTGTATTGTACATATATTGTACATACTCTATTGTACATATATTGTACATACTCTATTGTACATATATTGTACATACTCTATTGTACATATATTGTACATACTATATTGTACATGTATTGTACATACTATAGAATAACAATAAATTACTGGTTACGTATAATATATCGGCCAAAAAGATACACTATAGACGTCGTAAAAATGAGAAATAAAGTCATATAACTACTAATTATTTTGTGTTATTTCAGATCCTTTTATCCATTGAAAGAATACTTAACGAAAAAAATCGAATTATTAGACCATCTTTACGACGTTATAATTTCGTCATATTTTTCGTCATCTGACGTCAGAATTAACCTTTTAAACTCGTCATTTTGACGTCAGTGTGCTAGCTTCTGTACGTCGTCACGACGTACGGTAGGACGTCATTATTACGTGATCTTCTGACGTCGTGTGGATGTGCAATTAAGCCGTCTTTGCGACGTTAAAATGACGTGATATTTTTCGTCATCTGACGTCAGAACTGACTTCCAAAAAACGTCATTTCGACGTTAGTGTGCTACCTGGGTATATACTGGGCGCAAAAGATGTCGCGTCGTTCATATATACTATAATATAAGATCGAGGGGACAATTCTTGCACCCAGTACTCTCGTGGGCTTCGGCACTGAACTCTAAAGTTTACTATGGATCGGAAACGGAAATTGATCCGAGAACGTGTTCAAAAGCATCGATGTAAAAAGCGTGCTCAGAAAAAGTGGGAGCAAGTACGGAATGCTGCAGTGTTGGAAGAAGAAGGGGACTCTGGTTAGTATTACATAAAAATCGTACGTAATTTAACATTTTATAATCATTTTAGTACGCGTTTTATTGAAGTACTTTAACTTTTTATGAAGAAATTATTGTTCCTCATTTGATTGAATTTTTTATACTTTCTAATGGATATTATAGTTGATTGAATATTGGAAACCTAACCTAAATCTCGAAAACGAGAAATATCATAATTTTTTATAAGATCGCGCGCGCGTTAATTCTATAGTAATATTTCTAAAAATTAACAATACTAATCCATGAAATTATTATTTCTCCCATGAAAATTTCCCTCGACTTGAGAGTTAACACTTAACTTGAGGGAGATTTATGCGATGATATTGATTTATTATCAAGTTTTCACCATTACGTCACAATTTTCGATTTAAACGGAAATTTTACTGGACTATTAGGAGTGGACGCGCCAAGCAAGGGCGATCCACGATGCCAGGTTGAAGCGGGCAGTTTCCCCCACAGTGACGTCAAGGCAACGGGGCTTTCCAACGCAGGCCCAGGACAAAGGAGCAAGGAGGACTCATGCTCCTCGAAGCAATCGAAGGAAGGCATTCAACATGTTTTTTTTCGGTTCAGTTGTTAATTAATCATAATAAGTGATTCATGAATTTTAATATAATTATGCTGTTCTCTATATGGAAATTCGATATTTCTCTGTGCAATAAAAATTGATGTTCTATGCATTTGATTGATTTTATCTTAATTATTCTTACCATTTGACTTTAATTGTTTCGGCAATGTTTGGCCTGTGATATAGTCCGTGAATTACTCTTGGTCTGTATAATCTCTGAATCACTCAATTGGCTTATGTAGGTGGTACATTACACGGCGTGAATAGCCTCCATTGCGAGTGTTGTACTCTTGCTACGTAGGCCTATACAGACTCTAGCTTGCTGGCCTATGTAGCCTGAATATCGTGAGGCCTATATCGTTCGCAAACTAAATACCCTATATAGCCTGAATATCACGTGGCCTATATAGTCTGCAAATGGTAAGGCTTATATAGGCTGTACATTGCATGGCCTACATAGTCTGTAAATCGTGTGGCCCATATAGTCTGCAAAGCGTACGGCCTGTATAGGCTGTACATTGCATAGCCTATATAGTCTGTAAATAGTGTGACCTACATAGGCTCTACATTGCATGGCCTATATAGCCACTTTATAGACGAGCGTTACACTTCCTATATAGGCACTATGCAGGCTGCAGCTCGGTCGGCCTATATTGCCACCTCGGAAGGCCGATGTTGCCCCTACATAGAGCCGATGAATTTTGTCATTCGGGAAGACGAGCTACTTCGTTCGATTCGACTAATATCAAAGAAATTTTAAATCGACTATACGATCGAACTACCAAGTCGTTCGACTTGAGTCGACTCGTGGCAACGCGCTTTAAGAGACTAAAAACTACTCGCTGCAGCTACTCGTTCTCGCGCCGTCGTCTGTCGTATTCTCGCCCCCGGCATTGCCCCCTCGGCTTCACGGATGCCACGCTCTGCATTGGACTTCCCTGCCTTCTCGTCGTCCTCCGTCCTAGTCCCCTACGTAAGCCAAAGCCGATCCAATGGCCTCGATGGCTTCCTTCTCTGAAGAAGGGGCTTCCTTGCTGCTCCTTCGAGTTACGGCATCTGACAAAAAACATTACAAAATGATGTATTGCAATCATTACTTTGAAAGGTTTTTACTTCGTAAATATATTTAAAAAACAATAATTTACATGAAAAAATATTAATCACTCTCACCTTGGAGCCTGAACTCTTTAAGGAGAAACTTGCTAGACGCTTTGCGGACGTTCGTGAATTTAACAGCCAGATCTTTTGTTAAATATTTCTTCATGGTGGTCACCACGCTTTTGGAAATATTTTCTTCTACATCCATGAGCGAGTGGAGAGAAGAAATCTGCAAGTAAAGTTAAAATTTGTAATATATGGATGTGCGTCACTTTAAATGGATGAAAATTTTCATCCTTCAACATCCTCCCAACCGTGGACTTGCTGATTCTAACCTCTGTTGCCACAGCTCGAATACTCGTTCGAGGGTTATTCCTTATTCTTTCTAGAACAGCATCGATATTTTGCTGCACCTGTATTCTTCTGGGACTTCCTAAAATAATTATAAAAACCCTATATAATTCAGCCCTGACAAATACAATCTTATCGCGCTATACCTTATCAAGGAGATCTTTCGACGTGATGATTCCGAAACGTTTTTATCGAGAAATATTTATATATTTCTAAAACATACGGTAGTGTTCACGAATATTGTAAAATATCGCAGGAATGTTACAGAAAAGTTACTTGCAAAAACGTGCTTTGTGGGGTGTAAATGATGATATTTTGTAATTTCCATTGTTATACCAGAGGCGAAGAAGAGATGAAATAGAAGTGAGGTACATGTACACTTCACGTTTGACAGGTCGTGTATAAATTGGAACTTGTGGTTCTACGAAAGAAGAAATATATCGATAGAGAAAAAATAATGATAAAGTAATTACTTGATTATTGTGATCCACTTCCATTCCATCTCCTATTTTTCTTCCACGGCTTGTTGATGGAGAAGAAAAACCATTGATTCGTCCCGTGCTCGCATGACGCTGAAAACAAAAAATAGAATACCCACAAAGATATATGTCCTTTATAGGCAATCAAAGTGAGGTTAGAATGGTCAGATTGTAAGTAACTTATCTGATGGCAATTCTTCTGAGATGCTGCCGTCTCCTTTCCTGCTCTTTATGTACAGGCATCCAGAGAAAAGTAGCACTGCATCCGTTCACTATCACGATTCACGATTATTAAAAAAAAATACAAACGATTAGCAAACTACACGGAGCGTCTGTCACATTCACCACTATTCGCCAGGGCCGTCCCGAAAAAAGGGGTCGTTTTCAGCCTTTCTCCAGGGCCGTACTCTTTTCCCGGGACGGCCCTTGCGAATTTCTAAACACAAAAATAGCCGTAGCGCCTAAACTAAAATAGCTAGAAAAAACAAGTCATAAAGCAAAGATTAGAATGTTATTATCTACAACTTTTATTAAGGTCATTTTGTCGAAAAAAAAAAAAATAATAATAATAAAATAATAAAAAAGCCTTTTGATTCGGTACTTTGGAGACTACCCTTAAACAGCCCTGAAAAAATCACACTACCCTCGTCGATTTGTTTGCGGCATAGGTAAAAATGGATAGGTGCCTTGGACTAAGTGATTAGGTACTTCAGTTGGGGCCAGATTGGGGTACCCAATGTAGCCCCAACTAAACGCTAATACTATATCGTATCACCTGACCCAAATTTCAGTCACTAAAAGTTCGGAATAGATTTCAATTTTATTTATTCTGTACTATAAATGGCCAATTTATCATTATATGTCTCTTACTCCACTTAATTTGAAAAATGCTGTAAAGATTATTAAAAACGCAATTATCAAAGAATGAAATATATTATATATTTATTACCAATGTCATCATAATAAAGTTAGTAAAGTTTTTGAGGCGATGCTATCAACATTAAAACATAAAAATTATACAATATTTCTTGCTAGGGTAGTGATTAGGTACCTACCTTAGTTGGGGCCAGATTGGTGTGCCCAACGTAGCCCCAACTAGTACCTTAGTTGGGGCCTGATTGGGCTGCCCAACGTAGCCCCAACTAAACGCTAATACTACATCGTATCACCTGACCCAAATTCCAGTCACTAAAAGTTCGGAATAAGTTCTAAATGTCCAGATTTATTTTTGCTTCCGGTACATAAATAAAACAAACAATTGTATCTATTCGATTTATTATATTTTATAAAATTGGGCCGCTCAATTGGGGCCTAATTGGCGCCCAATTACTGATTGGGCCAACTTGGGCAGATTTCCACACGGGTTCGGCTCAAGATGAACCTGTAATTATGGAGCATCGGCGGGGCGGCAATCAAGCAAGTAACCTACCGATACTAAATAGTCGGTCGACTTTGAACTCGTCGACAACTTCGACGCGTGTAAGCATTTTTATATGTAGGGGAATGTCGTCAGGGTCGGCCTGTCGTCTAGGTCGGCCATTTGCGATATTTCAGCTTATAAAATTAGTTTCAACTATCTGCAAGCGTGGTAAAACTTCTATTGGTAACAGCAAACTTTTCGTGGCAATACCGAGTTTGAAGCGTGAAAGTAAAACGTGTTGTGCACTCAGTGGCTTGGGAAAGACGAAAAAAGTTTGCCAGTAGCAGTGAATACGGTATCAGAACTTGAAGCTAAAACATGCAATCGTCAAAGTAAGCATATAAGGTTGTCATATGGTTATCCTTTTAGTACAAGATCCGAACTAGAGACGTTCTTTACCGACATGCTTACCGGACTAAAAGTATTTTTTATCAAACATAATACGACAATGAATATATCCCGAATGGGTAGGCTAATAAAATATGCCCAAGACTACCCTTAAAACTATATAAACAGGTGAGCTGATATGAGCAATTTGCACCGATCTGCTTACCAATTAAACTATATATGAAAATAAAGATAATTTTATTGCAAACACGATGGTATAACCCTACCTGCAAAAAATCGGCCATGAATCACGGTTGTAAGGCTTTGAAATTTATCGGAGCTAGCCAAGATGCGCGTACTACAGGCAAATTTGCTATAGGACGCAACGTAGGAAGTGGGCGCGACGCGACGGTTAGATGAGAGAGAGTGCGTACATGCTGCTTCCTCGTACGATTGAAAAAGATAACACTACTAAAAAATGCCGAAAAAAAGCGACTACGAGCGACTCGCTGTTTACATCCCTCAGTTGTCGGAAAAATACGTGCTCCCCATTATTACATAAATGTAAGGTAGTGTTTTCTTTTTCAATCGTTATTTTTTTCAACCAATTACTGTTGGATTCCTGGTCAAATTATTTTCGTTCAAGATTCAACTAACTGCATTTTTATTTTTGCCTGTCCGGAAGGGACAATTGATTACTTTATGGCTCTTTCTCGAAAGTACAGAAAAAGGGGAAAAACGTTCTTACCGGGTTTTCGAGTGAAAGTTTTTTCCGAACATGTGATAACCAGACAGTCGAGGCGATGGCACATGGGGAGGCCACCACGCTCATCTCCGGGTATACATGTAGTCGCCAATCGTCTATTTTTTAATACTAATCTTGGACAGATCTCTGTGCTGTGAACACCTTCTAAGTGCAGTAGAGTGAAGAGTTGTAATGAAAGTAAAAGTGAAGTTAGACTATTGTTCTGAAAATGACTAAAAAGTGTTTTTTTGTGTAACTCAACTGATTCTGTTATCGACTTTAGCGATCAAACCTTTAAGAATTGTTTATTAAAGTTAGCTTTTCGTAAAGAGAAAAACATTAAATACAATGACGTTAAGTTAACCAACGAGGAACTTGATTTTGTTGGTTATCACTCCATGTGCTACAAAAAAGTGACTGCTTTAAATAAAGAATATAATGAAGATTTTAATAATTTTGTTACAAATCATGAAGTAAGTACCTACACAAGGAATTGTGTTTAAAATTACCACTTATAATAACCCTAGTGAACAAGTATTGCCGGGAACTTTTTCGTGGTGGCGAATATTTTAAAAAGAATTTTTTTTTAAGTAATCGCCATCGAGGAAGAATTTCCATAAATTATTGATTAATGCTCGTGAAATATTTGGTAAGAAAATTCCACACCGGGGTAAAATTAATGTAGGATTTAGTACCCTTTCACATGGGACCAATGGTCATTACTGATATTTACACCAATTTTTGAAATATAATAAATTGAGTATTTCACATAAAAAATGCTATATCTAATTCTTTTTATTACATCAATAAAATAAAGTTTTTTTTACACCGCCAATTTGTTATTGATTTTTTATCGCTCTCAAAAAAATGTAATTTTTCTGTTTGCTGTGGTATTTTTACAGAATAGATAAAATTTATCGAATAATTATCACTAACATATTATTATTCTGTGTGATAGAAATATTAATATTTCCCCATCCATATATTTAATTGAAAATATTTGAAAAATCTTTCTCACATTTTAATATTTTATATTTAATTTAAAGTAATTAAAAGTTTACTGCCAGTACCTACTCCATCGTAGTCGCTTTTTCTCGGTATTTTAGTAGTGTTATCTTTTTCAATCGTACGAGGAAGCAGCATGTACGCACTCTCTCTCATCTAACCGTCCCGTCGCGCCCACTTCCTACGTTGCGTATTATAGCAAATTTGCCTGTAGGTAGTACGCGCATCTTGGCTAGCTCCGATAAATTTCAAAGCCTTACAACCGTGATTCATGACCGATTTTTTGCAGGTAGGATTATACCATCATGTTTGCAATAAAATTATCTTTATTTTCATATACCTATAGTTTAATTGGTAAGCAGATCGGTGCAAATTGCTCATATCAGCTCACCTGTTTATATAGTTTTAAGGGTAGTCTTGGGCATATTTTATTAGCCTACCCATTCGGGATATATTCATTGTCGTATTATGTTTGATAAAAATATTTTTCATCCGGTAAGCAGATCGGTGAAGAACGTCTCTAGTTTGGATCTTAGACTATTTAGGAATAAACCAAGAGGATAATTCAATTTGATAACCTGTTTGGTTGTGGTGTGATGCGATGTGGTTCTGATGTTTGTCGTCAAGGTTGGACCATTTGTGTTGTCAGGGTTGGCCACCTTGATTTTTTTTCATTTCAGGGTAATAGGAACACTTCATCATTTTGTGATGCTACGAAATGTTAAAAACGAGGCCGTCCACCTAAAAAAGCCCTCTTCAGATGAAGACGAGGACTTTTGCCTCATCTGTTTGGAAGCGATGCCTTGTCGGTTGAATAGTAACAATTCCGTTGCATGCATTGAATGCAAAAGAGAAGTGCATTTGAAGTACCGGAAAATGACGACCAGCTAGTTCATTTGTCAAAACTGCAATTCAGAATAATTTAGCGCCTATATTTCGTCGATTTTCAGCGGCTGGCCAACCTAGACAGCACTGGCCAACCTTGACAGTATTTCTCATTTAAAAAAAATACCCATTACTTTTTAATTTTTCATCCAATCAATTCGTAATATCTCGGAAAAGTTTTCTTTTTTCCGGACCTTTCTAAGAATTCGCAGTAATTATGAGAATTCTTTTTTACCTGAAAATATTATGGGCAAAAGTCAAAACTATGGCCAACCCTGACGACATTCCCCTACATATGTATATACGATCCTATAAATTACTGCATCTAAGTAGATGGACTAGATGAACATTGCATGTTCTGCACAATTTGTATTACTTGCTAAATCCGTAACCACTGTACGAACGTTCTCAGCGAAAGAACGCGTTGCAAGTCCCAATGAGGATTAAAATTTCCAAAAACGATTATTGGAAGAACAATTATCGATAACTTATTTTTAGTAGATATTGTATGTAACGAAATTCACGAATAAAAACGCTGACCAAATTTATTTTCACAGGTCCACATCAATTTTGACTCAGAGATCATCTTATATACGTAATTTCAAGGGTTTTTGGCGTGCTGAGTTTGACCCTGTTAGTCAAATTATTTGGTGACGTCATATTTTCGAGATATTCTAACGTAAAAAATCCGAAAGGTCATTTTAGTAGAGGAGGGGAACCAAACCCGACATACCATTTTGTTTTTTGGCCAAAACAGCCTAAAATTAGTCAAATTTGAAAAACTGCATACCAGCGTATAGGTAGGACCCTTACCTTTAAAAAATCAGCATTAATTAAAAAGGGAGAGATGTATTATACATTGAAAAAAAATGAAAAAATCGCAAATCAAGTCAAAAAGAGATCCTGAGAAAAAGGGTACCAAACCCGACATACCTGGTTTAAGTAAAGTTTAAAACTAAAAATTTCAGCCCTACATTTTTTTTAACTCTGTAAAGCTCTTCTAATATCAATAACTATAATTTAAATATGTTTTCGAAGAAAAATAAATTTAAAAAAGCAAACATTTATACTCAAAAAGTTAAAAAACCAAATTTATTCCAAAATTTTCAAAGCAAAAATTATAACCTTCGTAGAAGGCATCTGTCAAAAAAAACGGCCGAATCAGCCTCAAATACTCATAACGCCCATAAAATTTTCAAATCTACAGCAAAAGACATAGGGTATACTAGGATATACACTACGCAACAAAATTATCGCAACAACTTATTTTACTCTAAAAAGTGTCAAATTTCGGAAGCCCGTAGCACAGCGAAAAATCATCGTATCCCTATCTTTTTTTTTAAATTAAAGCTTAAAATCTCAGCTTTACTATCCCAAAGTTTATTTTTCGATTTAAAGCACCGGGAGATTAAGTGACCCTGAAAATCAAGGTCATCTTTTGAAACTTAAAAATTTGCAAAGTTTGCGCATTGACACAGAGTTACAAAAATTTTTTCTTCAAATTCTGATCACAGAAAATGAAAGTTCAACTCTTTACCTTTAATTTAAAAAAAAAATTTTTACTTTCCGATTTTTCTACGCCATTCTACAGCATTTTAAATAAAAAAAACTGAAAATCCCGGTTTTTGGGAGTATTACTCAATTGAACATCAATTGCGTAATTTTTTTTGAACTTATAAATTTTTGTTTCGAATTATTGGAGGTCGTATATATCGCGTCCAGGTATACCTGGACTACTTCTTCCGGGATTTTGGTATCGAGATGGGGACATTTTGGAGCGAAGTTACATAGAAGCCGTTCGTAAGTTAACACGGGGTATTGGGGCCAAGCTAGACGTTGATCGCGAGTTAATCGGGACATTTGGGCCAAGTTAGAAGTCGCCGAAAAGGATGATGCGTAAAGTCCGACCAGAGCAACCTCCTCTCGGTACGTATCGGGTAATGCTAATGCTGGCGGTATTTTCCGGGAAAAAAACGGGATATTCAGTTTTTTTTATTTAAAACGCTGTAGAATGGCGTAGAAAAATCGGAAAGTAAAAATTTTGTTTTAAATTAAAGATAGAGAGTTGCTTTCATTTTCTGTGATCAGAATTTAAAAAAAAAATTTTTGTAACTCCGTGTCAATGCGCATACTTTGCAAATTTTTAAGTTTCAAAAGATGACCTTGATTTTCAGGGTCACTTAATCTCTCGGTGCTTTAAATCGAAAAATAAACTTTGGAGTAGTAAAGCTGAGATTTTAAGCTTTAATTAAAAAAAAAAGATAGGGATACGATGATTTTTCGCTGTGCTACGGGCTTCCGAAATTTGACAATTTTTAGAGTAAAATAAGTTGTTTCGATAATTTTGTTGCGTAGTGTAATAGGGTATATCGGGTTAGGCAACTTCGATACTTGAACATTGTTTCCTCATAATGAACGAAAGAATGATGTTAGAAATAAAACTGAACCAATTTTTTCTACCTTATGTGTTTCTGAATAACACCAAAATACAAAAAAAAACTATTCGTGGCTACAGCCGCCCGTTTTCACACATTCAAAACTTTTGACGATTATAATTCTGTAACTTTTGAGATTATCGGCACACAACTACGAAAACAAACGCCAGAGGCAATGTTACTGTACAGGCAAGCTATCTATGCATCGAAACGACTAAGTTTACGTAGATGGTGGCAAAGTGCAGCACCACATGGTTGAAATAATAATGATGTGTCGGGTTTGGGGGACTATGTCAGGTTTGATTTCCCTCCTCAACACTTTTCAATGAGAATATCTCGGGAACCTGACGTGTCTCGGGGACCATTCGGTCAACGGAATCGAATTCAGCATAACAAAGTCTATCGAAATCAATTGTTACAATCAGCCAATTAAAAAAAATGCATACTTCGTATACCTACATCGATGAAACTTTCCCTGTCCTCTAATACACATACTAGGAACAATATTTCCCAAGATATTTGGAAACTTATACATATATTTATTTGGACTAAACGAATAAGGCTTAATTTGGGTTCAGCTTCAGTAAAAAAAATATAAAATTATAAATATCAAATATAAAATTAAGAATGTAAAATGGATGTTCCAATTTGGCGGTTCAAGTTCATATTGGAACAGTCATTTTATTAGGTGTACAATTTTGCTTCCGCCGTTTTCCTCGTAAGCCTATCTATGGGAAAACGACGGAAGCAAAGTTGTACCCCTAATATGTTTTTAATCATCTTTCAATCAACTTCCTCAATAAAAATGAACCCAAATTAGCCCTATTCGTTTAATCTAGATAAATATGTTTCCGAATGTCCTGGAAAATATTATTCCTAGTGTGCATCAGAGGACAAAAAGTTTCACCGATGTGCACGAAGTATGCATTTTTTGATTTACTAATTGTAACAATAGATTTCGATAGATATTTTTATGCCAAATTCGATTCCGTCTCGAGATATTTACACCGCAATGTGTCCTAAAATGGTCTTTACGGTACATTTAAGTCAAAATATCTCGAAAATCTGATATGATGGAGCAATTTGGCCAACGGAATTGAATTCAGCCTGCTAAAAACCTTCGAGATTACTTAAGACAATTTCTGGGTTAGAAAAAGTTTTTTTAAGAGCCTGTATTATGCCTTTTTCAAATATGTGTCAAATGAAAATTTTATAAACATATAACTGGCGATGTATTATACAGAAATAAAAGATGGTAGTCCACTTGAATGTTTATTTACTTTTAAAACACATATTTGAGAAAAAAATGAAACGACTTTGTGTACTCCAGTGTTATTTTTAATTACGGACAAGCAATCTTCTGCTTCTGATCCATACAAGTCTTAATATACCAAGCATTCTTCAATTCCATTTAAGAAATTAATATTTGTGACTAATATAGCTTGCCTACTAATACTTGGCACAATATTTCTCTCTTCCGACCCTTTGCGCTTCCTTTTAAGTGACCTAGAATTGTTTAGTTTTGCACTCAGTCGCTGTAAAAAACCGAAACAATAAAAAATTCAAAAAGTAATGCAAGTGATGGTGACATGTGGTTTGAGACGCCGCTACAAAAATTTACATCGATTTTACTTACTGAATTCAGTCCAGCCGACGCGAATATTCCTCCCTAGGGCATAAGCGCAACTAAACTCGAAGTTACTCAGACGCACAATCACGGGACGCGCGGGGAAGGGGATAAAATGATGTTTGGGTTCGTTTGGGCCGCTTGGGTCTGTGAGAACGTACGTCACCAGTTAAAGGTTAATACTGCGAGTTATGCCTTTTCGGCGTCGCGGCAGTAGACATAATAAAATTTGCCAAAACATCGAGGGTACTGGGTTGAATTTGAAAATAGCAAAATCAATCGTCGAGAACAAGGGTGGTTCGATGAATCGTCGAAACGGCCGAAAGGGTTTAAGTTTCAGAATCATGCAAGATCGGACAAGGAATCCACAGTTTCGTACATACGATAGATGCACGCCCTAGTTTTCGTCGGCTGGGGATTAGGTGATAAACGGAAAATACCTGCTTCTTTTTTTTTTTTTTTTTTTTTTTTTTTTTTTTTTTTTTTTTTTTTTCCCACCAAACTCGCGTATTATTTTCGAATGCATATCTATCCTGATATTTCAAAATGGTTCATCCATATATACATGCAGGTATACTTGATATGTAAATCTCGTAAAGTAACAAAGCTAATATTCGCGTAACAAAAGCGGCGCCCTGAATACGCACAAAATAGCAATAACGGATTCTGGCAATTTGGATCAAACCTATGTATAATTTATTCGACGTATTTCTTTACGCTGAGAACAGATTCACCAGCAAGATTTTTTAGCCACGTTCGCCAATAAAATCGAGGTTAAAGGTATCAAAAATAACGATTTTAGCGATTTTTATCACGCCGTAAAGGAATTTATTTTCATTTTCAAAATTGATTCAAATCACCTCAAAGAATGTCCATTTATATTTTTTAATTTTCATACGATCGTTCCGAATCGTCTTTTTGTGGTTTAATTTTCCAAGTTTTTAATTATAGGTACATATAGATAAATGTTTATCAATATTTGCAAAAAGGAAGAACTCGGATAAATAAAACGACATATATATGTTCCTTTTACAACGTTGTAGATATCCATATGGACTCAGATTCGGATTTACCGTACGAGAACACGAGAATCGACCCCTATAAGATAAAAGTGGGATAGATGCCCCAGTTTCTACCTAACTTTGAAAGCAATTATCTCAAAACGCAGTGGAGATATACGAAAAATATAGAGTAGCTTTTTTATAGTAAAAATATAGAGAGACGTTTTTTATTTAAACTTTTTTTCGATATCTACAATTCATTTCGAGATAATCGACCTTCAACTTGCCTTTTAACTAGGGCGTCTATTCCACTTTTACTTTACACCAAAATGTCAAATCCATGTTAACCAGTGGAACTTTTCACTTCAAAACTGGACAACTGGATCGAAATGAACCATATATCATATGAGGCTAAACTTAGTACTCACAAGGAAAGAAATTCGATTCATTATTATCTCATTATTTATGAGCTTTTGGCTCATATTTGTATAATACTTTTTTAAAAATTACATTTTTATCTGCAATAAAGTATTATATCGATGTAGGCCAAACATTCATAAATAATGAGATAATAGTGATTGAAGTTTTCTTCCCGGCGAGTAAGTTTAGCCTCAGAGGTACAGTGATACAAAAAGAAGGTAATGAAGAAAAACGATTTTTAAACTGGTCTCACTGAAATTTGAACAAGACAATTACTTCCATCTCCATACAGTACGACAGATACCACAAAAATCACGAATTCTTACGCGTTTAATCTTCATTTTTTGGGTAGCCTGACGGCAAGTTTTCACTGCCAATTTCTCATCGATCCGAGGAAAATACGTCGAATACGGTAGGTTCGATCCAAAGCATAGAAAAAAGCTTTAATACGTCGACCACAGCGTAATCGAGCAGTAATCACAATTAAGCATAAAGGCGGCGTACATCCGTCCGTCGGAACGAGGCACCCGAAGAGTTCGGCAAGTCGAGCAATCGAAGTGACTTATTTGACACAGATATGCCGAGCTTCGGTTTAGGACAAGCTGTGCTAGGACAGTGGTTCCGTGTTAGTACCAGTATAGTCGCATTAGTAGTAGTGGAAACTGTAGTAGTTTAGTACTAGTAGTAGTAATAATAGTAGTAGTAGTGCTAGTAAAGCAGTAGTAGTAGTACTGGTCACGTGGTAGTGGTGGCGCGGAAAGTGTAGAGGGTGGGACGGAAGAAGGTAGCGCACATCTTTACCCCCAACATTCCGTGCTCGCCTATCTCTATACTTTGCTCTTTCTCGAGTATCTTCATCGGTTACCGATGGCACACGATGAAGGGGCATCGATAAGATGCTCGTGAATACGAGGCGATACGGTGGCCGTTCTTGAGGTGGTGAACGGTTTTTGTTCGATCAATTCGAGAAAGGCAACCGTGCCACAACCGTATGTACCTATACCCGATTACTTTCGGTATCCGTGCGAAATTGTATTTCAAAATTTTACATTCATGCTCCTCCGAAAAGTATATATGTGCGATATACCCGTACCTTCCTCCTACCTCACGGTACAATCGAACGTACGATCTGCGACACCCATTTCGTCCGAGCTTTTTGCGGCATTGGCGTTCCGACGCGTTCAGCGAAGAGCCAGAGAAGACGTACACGGTACATGCCTATACACATACGTACACGGTATACAGCGAATCGGACAACGCGTGCACACCCCGCTCTTCGATATCTTCCTCGGGGGGCTCGGCCTTTCTCCCGTTTACTCGCCCCGTATCACTGTAGTTCGCTCCCTCCCGCGTCGCACGGCGCACACCACTCGCCCCCGTGCGCGATGCGTGCACGTACATGCGGCGCGCACGCACACCACGTCGCGGGATTCGGAAAATGGGGTTGCCGGCGAGGTGGCGCCCTCCCTCATGTCTTCGATCGACCCTGCTTCGCGTTCCTTTCTCTTCGTCCGTCAGTCCGTCCGTAGGGGTAGTATTCAGCGCCACCGAGCCAGTCACCACTCGGTCACCCTGCACGAAGGGGTCGGTCGAACGTGGATCCGCGGTACGGTGTGGATTCGTCCCGGCTTTGGAAACCGAGCCCGGCACTCGTTAAAAGATTCGCACTGCTCGGTTCGGCGGTGCCCGGAGGAGGAGAGGACATCCCGTGACTGACCGGTGCGCGGTGACGCGATGCGACTCTCCGACGGGACTGCGGTGCGACGACGGGTACCGATCCCGCGGAAATAGGCTATCGCGAAGACGTGGAAACGTGGGGTACGACGACTGCGACGATTGTGAGGATATCGGGGGGAGGGGGGGGGGAGGCATGTGATTCGTGTAGAGCAGAGCAAACGAAGTTTCTCGACGTTCAGCGCGGACGGGAATTTTTAAGTCCCGGCCGAGTCCGTGTGGATCGTCGAGCGTCTTTGTGCTTCCAAAGAGATCTGCAGAGTAGCCGACCTTCGCGATCGGACGAACTTTCTCGGCCGCGTGGAAGGTATGCGGATGGCAGTTGGGCTAAAATTTTCTTCCTCTTTCGCGACGCGACGGCTTCCGATCGGTGGCCGATCGTGTTTCGGTATACATACGTGGATAGGGGGATGGATGTAAGGAACCAGCGCGCGCGGGGTACCGAGTTGGCAGAGTGGACGGATGCGGCGGTAGAGCGCTGGAAGGGAGACTCTACTGTCGTAGAGACGATTGGTGTAGAAATTTGGAGAGCATGTGATGAAACCAAATAGGGGATCGTTATATTTGCCGTCACTTTTCTGATACGAGGAGAGCGAGAGCGAGAGCGAGCGAGAGAGAGAGAGAGAGAGAGAGAGAGAGAGAGAGAAACGGAATTGATCCCAGAGCAAATTCACCGTGGAAATTGGGTGGACGTTGAAAAGTCTCGGTCGGATTACGCTCTCGCGTCTCCGTGAATAGAGCAGGAGGGTGTCGCGGGTGGGCGTCGGATGACCAGCGTCGAAATTGTAGCGCGTAACGGGACGTAGGGGTAACCCCATTGTCTCCGTTGCGCCTTTGTGGTAGGAGAGAAAAATGAACTTCGAAGCGAATTCATCGCGAAAATTGCGAAGTTATTTAAATTTTGAATTTCGCGATGGCAGGGGGGCGATGGTTTTTGAGGGGGATAACAAACCCGACTAGAAATTTCATCGGGTCAACCAGATCATATGGCTGGACCCGATCAGGTTCCGACAAGGAATTCCCAATTAGTTCTTCCTGACCAGGTCCAGATCAGGACCAAATTGGGATATCCTGATCACGTGACATTAGATGTCACGCTAGTTTTTCCTAATCGTGTCCAGATCAGGACCAAATTGGGATATCCTGATCACGTGACATTGGATGTCACGCTAGTTTTTTCTGATATTGTCCAGATCAGGACCAAATTGGGATACCCTGATCACGTGACATCCAACGTCACGCTAGTTTTTCCTGACCAGGTCCAGATCAGGACCAAGTCGGGATATCCTGATAACGTGACACGTCATAAGTCTCACTAGCTTTTCCAGACCACCGCCAAATTAGGATCATATCAGACAATTCAATTATTTTTTTTATGACCGAATCAAATATTTTACTTCTAGAAAAATCTCTCACACACTATTTATTTTTCATATTTATTCATTATTTTCCCAGATGCAAACTTTACTATATTATAGTAAATTCATTTTTGAGTTGAAATCAAATGAATATATAATATGATGTATGTTATATAGGATAATAAGATAGTTGCCTATACGGTCTATTATAACCTCAAATTTGCACAGTCGAAAAATCATTTAAAATACATGATCACAAGTCCTGATCTGGTTTGTAAGTGAGGTCTACGTAAGGCCGGCATTACACTATAAAAGATCTTTGACGAAGATCTTTTATCATATCTTTTATAAAATTCTTTTATAAAATTCTTTTATAAAATTTCTTTTGAGGAAGCTGAATGCAAATTATTACACTCTCTGTTTCAAATCTTTTATCAAATGCCAGTAAGCCCTAGCAACACATGCTAGTAAGTTGCATGCTTTCGTGTTACTTTCGAGCATTTGCAACCTAGTAGCATATTGTGTATCCAAAGCCTTGCTAGTATCGAGCATGTTAGAAACTAGCATGTTCACAAATCGACCTAACATAAAACTCTATTTGAATTAGATAAATCTTCTATTAGGTTCGTACCCGATGAAAAAGATGTGTAAAACATTAATTTCATTTAAATAGACTTTTATTCGATATAAAAAAATGTCTATTTATTTCAAATAAATTTTTCTACTATAGATTTTTATTTAACTAGACCTCTTTGGTTCGTGTGTGTCTCGACGCAAAGTGTAACGAATACTCGTAATAGGACTCCCATCCAGTCAGATGTTAAAAAATAGTGGCCCCTTATTTTAAAAAATGACAAGAAATTACCAATCTTTCCTCATTTGAGCACCATAAAGGGATAAGAAAAAACAGTCAAATAGTATTTGCAACAAATTCGGTTGAGTTTTGAGGAAATAATATTGATAGGAAAGAATTGAAATTCGTTATCGGATTAATTTATTTTCATAAGAACACATCCAAATTGTGAGCTATGGCAGATAACAAGTTCATTCATTCTTTGAGGAATAGATTTCACAGAACGAATCTTTTTTCATACTACAAGAAACATGCGCAATGACAGTGACTACTCGTTACTCATCATAATGAGTTACAGAATCTGGGCACTGATAGCATGACCATCGTAATATTGAGAACTCATACGAATTACATATTATAGTGTTTCAGTGACGAGAAGATATCGTGAAATTATTTGACGGATCAAGAGACGAAACCTTAACAATAACGACTTTTAATAACTTTTAAATATAAAAATGACTTTCTACTGACTTGATTGAAAGAGATGATCAGCCATTTAAAAAATTACCAAGTGGGAGCCTTGTTCTAATAAACTAATAAACGCACTGCGAATTTCACGGATTTCCTCATCAGTCGAAATCGTTCGTATCGAATGATGGAAACCGCATCGAAGGGGCTTGGGAGATCGCGAATGATCAGCACTGAAATTCGGAGCGCACGTGATAGATGGGGTCGTATATATCTCGTGTCTCTTTCGCTCACAGCTCGCGCTCGCTCGTTTCGTTACTTCGTAACTCCGCTTCGCGAGTGGGTCGCGTCTTCGGGGTCTCTCGTCTTCGCTCGGCGAGGGATGTGGGTATACACCGTGGCGGCGATAGCTTCTCTTCGTCGTCGAAGAGGGCGAGTGAGATTGGGAACGAGTTCCGCAGCTCTCCCGTATTCCGGTCGAGAGTCCGCGATGCATTCGTTGGTGGAGTACTCGAAGCCCTACCGGGGAATCACCGCCAGCGTTTCTCCATAAATGCTCGTCCGTATATCACGTAGCTGCGGTTAATTTGACGATAGAGAGGCGTCAACGGAGAGTCGTGGCGAAATAAACGTTTCTACGCTTCGTGCAGGGAGTTT
Source organism: Xiphydria camelus (assembly GCA_963678675.1). Taxonomy (NCBI): domain Eukaryota; kingdom Metazoa; phylum Arthropoda; class Insecta; order Hymenoptera; family Xiphydriidae; genus Xiphydria; species Xiphydria camelus. The sequence continues at coordinate 15,690,886 of OY783198.1, forward strand.
CGTCGTAACGGGAAACGGAAGTAATGGGGTAAAGTGATATGCTTTTAATTAATTTATCGGCTATTAGTTGCGATTTCAATCTTGTGGCTAACGCGATAGTCGCGGTTGAAATCTGACGAATAGTTTGTCAACATTTTTGGGCTTTCGCAGCTTCTGATATCTACTGAGTATCGGAAGGCCATCCGTTCTGATGAAGCAAACTGCAATGTGTGCGAAACGTCGGCAAATACATAAGTTTAGCCGCGGTTACCACCCGGAAACCAAGAGTAGTAAGGTAAATGTCCCAATAGGAGGAAACGTCTTAGTATAATAGTTGGACATAATCGAGTATAATTCAAATTATTGAATGGGATAAAAAGGAACGACTAGCGGGAACAAATCAAAATATCAATATTTATGTAATAAAAGAAAGTGTGGTAAGTCTGTGCGTTCCCATAAAACTCTGGAACCGCTAATCGTAGTCCCATGGGGGTTATAAGGTATGGTAGCCCTACATCCCCCATCGATGAAGAAGTTTTGTTTTGGAACTGCAGGGGTTGGTTGAGAAGATATAGGGGTTAAAAGGGTGCCGCTCACCAATGGACTTCTTCCAGCGACTATCTCAAGTGCTTTACAGTGTCATAAAATTTTCAAAAATATTGCGAACTCTTCCAGAATGTTCCAGATTGTTCCAAGATGTTCCAGAATGTTCCAGAATATTCTACAATGTTTTAAAATATTTTTAAATATTCTAAATTATTTTTGAATGTTCCAGAACATTCCTGACTTTCCTGAATCATTCTGGGCCATGACAGAAATTTCCTGTTCTGAACGTTTGAAAAGGTTTCAGAATATTCCAAAATAACCCACAATGTTATAAACAGTTTTGAATTACAAAGGAACTCCAGGTTCCAGAAATGTTGTAGAATGTTCTAAACTGTCCTGGACCATCAAAGAGTCTTGCTGTTCCAAAAGGTTCTACAATGATTAAGAATGTTACAGAGAATTTTCGAATATTTTGAACGGTTCTGAACTATCAAAGGTTCTGACTCTCTTTTCTGGAATATTCCAGAAAGTTCCAGCATATTACCGAATATTGTAAATTCCTCAGACAGTATTGGGTTATCGAAGAGATTTCATATTTCGAACATTTGAGAACATTCTAGAATGTTTTAGAACTGCAAATAGCTGTCCCGAATCTCCTGAAACAGTCTTGAATGTTCCATTCTCCCACCATTCCAGCTCGGTAGAGTATAAATATGTATGTAGGCGGTGGCTAGGCGCATAACGTCTGAAGTGAAATAAAAATTCCAGTGAAAATATTTACATATAATAAGTCTAAGTGAATTGTCTGAGATAGTGAACAGTGTACTAGAATGTTCCAGAAAGTTCTGAAATGTTCTAGAATACTCTCTGGAGTTCTGACTTTCTAGAAAGTTCTAAAATGTTTTCGGGTCCACAGAATTTTTAAATTCGTTGAATGTGCCAAGGATGCTTTTGCACTGCTTGAGATTAAAAAAAGGATCGCCAATTATTTTGTTAAGGAATTTAGATTCACCCAGATTATGTAATGGAACAAGAATGACCGTGAAGCAGTTATCAAACAATATAATTGAAGCACAAAGAATGTCGGGAAAATGTAAAGGAGAAACAGTATTTATTCCGAGGATATCCCTTATATCCACTGAACTGCCGTTTCAATTCAAAAGAATTCAATTTCCAATAGCATATGCAATTAAATAAAGAAGGGAGCTTTCTTCCACCGTCGTAAGTGCTGTTGTATTGAGAATATGATGACTTAGTTCAGCTTTATGATTTTTGAAGTTGAAAGTTTATCCCTTTGATTTACATTTTGTGGGAACTCACTAGCTTTCCCGAGCGGAGCGCGAGGACCATATATGCTAGTTTTCAATAAAAATAAAGAATATATACAGGAAGTATATCATTACACAGAGAAAAAATAGTACATTTGACTAAATTGGCAGTCACGGGCGGGGGAACGCCGATCTTGTTAATTGAATTAAATAATTTTGTTATATTGATTAAAAACTGTTTGACGAAAACAAGCTGTAGTCAAGTCTACCAAATTATCAGTTCAAGTAACTTGATCTGCGTTCCCCCGCCCGTGACCTCTAGTTTAGTCAAACCTACCACATTTTTTTCTTAGTGCAGTATGAACCCTGAGTTGCATGGATTGTTGTAACTGTTCGGATAGTGGGCTTAGCTATCGGCTATTGGGACAGTCACGTTAATCTTCCAGCACTGGCGCCTATTTGCAAGACATGAACACTGGCGCCAAGTCTGTTAGATCCTCTTCTTTAGGAATTTTTTTTGTAATGGATTCAAATAAAATGTAATTTTTTATAATCATTATTGGGAGTCACATTGTAGTAGTACCAGATGCAATTCAGGGTTAATAAATTTCATTGAGATTTTAGTATGTACTACAGCTTATTTTTCCACCCGACCTCCGACTTACCAACTTAAACGTGGCGGTCGGGTCTGTGAGACTTGGCGCCAGAGTGCTGGAAGGTTAATACTCGTTCATAATTATACCAACAAACAGCTGATTCGTGTCTTGGATGCAATCGAATCTTTTCCACCTCTTCCACCGATGATGTTCGGTTAAGTCGTTTAGGTTCCACCGCACGATAAGGAGAGAAAGCTCGAGTTAATTAGTCGCTTCGAAGATGGAACTCGCCTTATGCTCTCTGACTAATTAATTCGATGATCCTTCCGCTATCTCTGCTTTCGCCTCTGCTTCGGCTTCGCTGAACCGTTTAGGCCTTAGCACCGAGCCGAATGCAGGGATAATCGAATCGACGGCTTAGCTAAAGGGGGTGAAGTCAATTTTCCGTTTGCCTCCGGTTGTAATATTAAATGAGCTTCTTTTCGGCGGTCAACTGAAAATGGACTTTGGATACTTTGGGCAGTTCTAGTCCTATTTGCAATATTTTTACTCTCCTCGATAGAAAATTATTTCTTTCATCTTTAGGTGTATTATCAGTTTGACAGAGGGTATACGGATTCGAAAGAGGTTTATTTTATTATAGGGGAGGGTGGTCTATAGTGGGACAGTTTTCAGTTTTTTGTTCCAGAGTGTTTATTATTTGTTGTTCTTAATGATTCAAAGTCTCAATTAATTAGTCCAGATATGTCTTACTTGGATACAGGTGGATTACGGGATAAGTTGAAAGATCAACGGGTATTCGTTCTTTGACCCAGTATGAACCACTTGTCCCAGCATAGACCACCCATGGTCCTTAGTAGGCCGCATATAGGTCTATAATGGGACATGCAGTTTTATTTTGAGTATTATACTCCGAATTATAGGTTGCTTAAAAAACATTTTTGAATATCAAACTGTTATTGAGGTAAGTTCCAACACAAAAAAATGAACAAATTACTAACTAATTGTTGGACGCCGCAGATTCACAGGATTACAAAAAGGAACTATAGTCTTTCTTTGTTGGAACTCTTCTTTATTTAACACTAGGTCAGCGATCCTTCTCGTTCGAAGGGCTGAACTGGAGTGCCCAAAGGGCGCGCGCTCCGAGACGCAGCCGCTGCAGTCCTGCACGCACACACTCACACAAATGTCAAGGAAGTGCATCTCTTACACTCCCTCCCTTCCTTGACATTCACATACTATCTTAACCCTTTCGATCACCATGGTCGTTTCAACGTACATGACTTTATCATAACTACAAAATATTGACTGTACACATTTAGTCCATTGATTCATCGTGGTCATTTCGAAGAATATGTTTATTCTATGATCTAATACTAGAGCAGCAACATCTTGTCATATTTTGTTTAAGTTTCGGTTATTCTCCTGATGTACATGGCAGCTGTCAACTGATTGTATTTTTACTACAATAACAAAAATGTATGACTAACAGGGTTAAAATACATCTAATGAGTCCCAATCCTTCAATATACTATATTCAGGGAAGTGAATCTTTCACAACATTCAAGGAAGTGTATTTTTCACACTCCCTCCCTTCCTTGATATCTTATTACATCTTATCATTTACATCTTATTTTAAAATACTTTTAATAAGTCTTAATCTTTTAATGTTTAATATATATAGTCAACTTATTTTCTATTCTTTTATACTTCTAAATGGATCCTCCTTGTTTCTTGTCTGTAAAAAAATATAACCAGTTTATTACAAGTACGATAGTACATTTGTCTTCTATTATGAATTTAGCTAAATATTTTCGTTTTTAATTTATTCTAAATTCATCATCTTATTTCTCAAATATTTATGTTGGTCCTGAGGAAGTGGTTTTGTCATGATATCTGCAATATTTTCTTTAGTATGTATCCACTGAACAATTACTTTTCCTTCATTAACACATGACTTTACATAGTCTCCATGAGTAGCAGCCATATGTTTCTTGCTTCCTTTAATTTCTCTCTCTTCTAAATTTAATGTTATTGACTCTAGATTATCATCGAAATTCTTCAATTTATGGCAACCATCCATTTGAGTACAAGCACCTGCTGATTTGTTATCACACCAAATAGTAACTGGATACATTGTTTTTCCAATTATGTTTCTAATAGCTTTATCCAAGGAAACAAGTTCCTGGCAAGCTTCACTCATGGATAAGTATTCTGCTTGGCAGGTAGACAGTGTAACATACGTTTGCTTGTGGCTTCTCCAGGCTATTGAATCATCGAATAATTTAATTATACAGGGTGTTTCATAAGTATTGTGACAAACGTAAAGGGGTTGTAAAGGGCATTAAACTAAGCAATCTTGACCAATAAACCTGTGTCCAGAAATATGCCGTTTGGGCAGGAAGGTGAATGAGAGAAACACGAAGCAACTAATAATTGTATTTTTAATGTTTATAAAAATGACTCAATATGGCCTCCGTTTCGCTCAATACAGAATGTGGCACGGTTGTGCATTGCAGTCCGGACCCTATGGAATACCCCAGGCATGTCCTGCACAACTGTGGAGGCGGCCATGACCCTTCCCAATAGATCTTCCACGTTGTTGACAGGTGTTTCGTACACCAACGTTTTGACATGGCCCCAGAAAAAGAAATCTAAGGGTGTTAAGTCTGGAGACCTTGCGGACTGTCGCACATGATGGCGCTCCGGCGCATTTTTCTTTGCAAGCGCGGCAGTATCTGAATGAAACGTTCATTCACCTTCCTGCCCAAACGGCATATTTCTGGACACAGGTTTATTGGTCAAGATTGCTTAGTTTAATGCCCTCTACAACCCCTTTACGTTTGTCACAATACTTATGAAACACCCTGTATAAGTACTAGTGGATGATGAATCCTCCCAATCTCTAAAACTAGCATCTGTCATAGCTATTAAAGCATCACTGTTTGCTTTATAAATCAAACCTAAGTTTGTCGTACCTCTAAGATATCTAAAAACTCTCTTAACTTCTTTCCAATCATTTTCAGTTGGATTCAATTGTCTTCTAGATAACAAATTCACTGCAAAAGCTATATCTGGTCTAGTAGCACCAGCTAGATACAATAAACTTCCAATGGCTTCTTTAAAGGGGGAACTTTGGATTTATTCTTTACTTCTTCTAAATTATTTTCTGATATTTCTCCTCTAGTTTCTCTATTTTTCACCTGCCTTGTTACCATAGGAGTATCTTGAGGTTTGCATTCTTTCATGTAAAACTTTTCTAAGATTTTCTCGATATATTCCGCTTGAGTTATGCTCATTTCACACTTTTCTCTATTTCTTACGATCTTCATACCTAGGAAATTCTGTGGTTCGCCAAGGTCTTTCATTTTAAATACTTTACTCAAATTCATTTTTATTTCTTCTAGTTTTTCTGGATCATTACCAGCAATTAACATGTCACCTACATACAGTATTAGTAAGACAAATTTTCCGTTCTTCCTCCAAGTAAATAGACATGGCTCGTTTAAATCGTTTTCCAAACCTAATTTTAACGCTTCTTCAGAAAATCTTCTATTCCATCTTTTAGGGCTAATTCTTAATCCATATATTGCTTTCTTCAGTTTGCAAACTTTTAAGTTTTTAGTTATTTCATCACAATCTAATCCTTCTGGAATTTCCATAAAAATTTCTTCCTCTAAAGTGCCATTTAAGAACGCGGTCTTGACATCCATTTGGCATGCTTCTAAATTATACTTATTTATAATTGCCAAAACGGATCTTACAACTGGAAGTCTTGATACTGGTGCATACGTTTCTTTAAGTTCATATTCCTTTTTATCTTTGAAACCCCTAATGACGAGTCTTGCTTTGTGTGAATATAGGATTTCTATTTTCCCCAGTTTTTTTTAAAAACCCATTTAGAATCTATTATATTTGCTCTCTTACCATCTTTGTTTACTGTTGGTCTATCTACAATACTCCATACTTCATTTTCTTCCATGGATTTTAATTCATCTCTAATTGCATGTTCCCAATAAACTTTATCTGTGGTTGTCATAGCTTCTTTTTGAATGATATAGGATCTTTATTGATTGTAGCAAACAACGCATACTTTAGTTCGTCTTCGTCTAAGTTATTATTTATTTTGCCTTCAATTAGTCCCTCTCTAAATTCTACATTTTTGACATCTAATTGTTTTATTGTAAAATATGCAAAGCTAGTATCTTCAATTGATTTAGACTCATAAGATTTGTGTGCGAACAGTTGGTTTTCTCTATGTAACTTAGCTTGCCTTTCAGGTTGTTTTCTAATTTTGGCTTCTTTTGGATTCTCGTTTTTAACTTCTAATTTGCGTTTTGGTGGTCTTCCTCTTTTAGGTTTAAGTATCTTTTGTTCGGTTTTATGAGAGTTTAAATTTTGTACTCCACGCTTATCAATTTCAATATTTTGATTTTCTTTACTTCCAGACTCTCTATATAGATCATTATTTACGTCTAAATCGGTTAACCAATTTTTGTCATCTAAGTCTTCTTGTTTTTCTACTTTTTCTAATTCTGTTATTTCATCTAATGTATTTGTTTTAAACACATCTTTATAGACAAGTTTCTCATTCAATCTAACATGACGGGAATTTAGGAATTTACCTGATTGGGGGTGCCACAAGATATACCCAGTAATAGAGAACCCGACTAGAACAGTTTTTATGGCTCTTTCAGAAAACTTAGTATCGGGTTTTGGTATTTTCATATAAGCTATACATCCAAATCTTCTAATTTTGTCTAAGTGGCAATTCGTTTGTGGTGCTAATTTTTGTATTGGTATTTCAAATCCAATTGATTTATGTGGTGTTCTATTGTATATGTGAATGGCTGATTCTACTGCTAATATCCACAGACTTTTGGGTAAACCTGAATCGATCATAAAAGCTCTAACCTTTTCTTGCAGTGTTTTATTGAATCTTTCGGCTGTGCCGTTCAGTTGTGGCGTGTAGGGAGGTGCAAATTGGCTCTCTATTTTTTCTTTGTTCATTACTTCTAAGAATTTTCCTCCAATAAATTCTGTGCCTCTGTCAGCGCGCTCTAATGTAACATATCTTTTCATCTTTGCCTGCTAGGTTTCTAGTAGTAATTATGAATTTTTCTAAACCGTATCCTGCTTGATCTTTAGTTTTCACTGAATATGCTTTAGCAAATTTTGAATAATCATCTATGAATACAACAATAAATCGATTTCGTCCAGGAAATGAAGCTGGTTTAATTGGCCACATTGTATCTGTATGTATTAATTGTAGTAGCCTTTCTGCTCTAGTTCTTCTCTCTTTGAATGGTAATTTTTTCATTTTAGCCATTATACAAACCTCACAATTCTGTATGGGATCTTCAAACTTTATGTTTTTCAATCCTTCATCTGACTTTTGCAAGTGTCTCAAATAACCTGATGAGGCATGCCCTAAGCGTACGTGCCATAGCATAGCCTCATTTAGTTTTGTGTATTTACTGATATCTGTAGTTAAAGGATTTGTTGCAGATGATGGATTTGAAACACATATATTGTTAATTTCTTCTAAATTCTCTAATTTATCTACATCTATTATTTTCCTGTTCAGAATGTTATCATCTAAATCAAAGCCTAGACTATTCGATTGAACAGATTTTTCTGCATTCTCTCTCCCAATCGTAGACTGGCGCGTACTTCTAAATTATCTTCTTCTTTATTTCCCTCTGATATTGTTGACTGAATTACTTTTATCAGTTTTCGGTTGTTGCGAAGAATCATCAAAATGGATACTATTCTTGCTTTACAATTATATTGTACGTAGTTTAAATGTGTATCTACTTCAAAGGTATTTTTGACTGTTAAAGAGATTATCCAGTTCGGTTTTACGTAAATACCTGTTAAAAATTCTATTCCTGTTTCTTTATCAAATATTGTCAATTTTTCGTCATCTAAATATATACCTAGGCCTGCTTCAACAAAGCGTCTTAGTGAGATTAAATTTTCTGCAATATTTTCAGCTGCTAATATATTTGTTAATTTAATTGTATGATTTTTAGTCTTGTCGCAGTATAAATACAAATCTCCCTTTCTATCTATTTTTATGTCTGCAGCTTTATTTTTATTTGCACTTCTAATTACTCCTTCAGAACATTTTTCAAAATTACTTAGAAGTAAGCCTTTATTAATTATATGTTCAGTCGCACCTGAATCAGCAATAAAAGTGATTTCATTCTTATTATATATATTCTGAGATAACGTACCTGTGTTCAATGCTCGATTATTTTGATTTCCTTTTCCTCTATTATTGCTAGGTGTGTACGGTCTAGTCATTCTTTTAGAGATACCACCTCCACCTCTGCCTCTATAACCACCTCTGATTCCGCCACCCCTGCCTCTACCCCTAGCAAAGCTTCCTCTATTATAATTATTCTGATTTTGTTTTGATCCCTCACTGCTATATTGCTTCTGATTGTTATTATAATTGCCTCTATGTGCATACCATCTATCTCTTCCTCTAAATGATCCTGCACTGATAGCGCTGTCTGAGTTTTTGTTGGGACATTGATCACCTTTGTGATTTGTTATAGTTTGACAAATGTAGCAAAACCATAAGTTATATTGTGTTAATGGACATTTTTGAATATGATGTCCAGTTTGATTACATCTAAAACATTTTTGTTGCGGACCAGTTTGCCACTTGGACATTTTATAGGCACTTTGCGCTATCGCAACTTCATTGACATTAACATCTGACTTTTTCTCGGCTTCTAATTGTAATAAAAAATGTTTCAATTCATCTAAATTCATTTCTTTCATCTTAGTTTGTCGTCTAATTAAATCAGCTGATCTAATTTCAGGCACGGCACCTGATACTGCCTGATAAAAGGCTGATCTCTTTTCCTCGTCTGTCAAAGGCACAGCGCCATCACAATTTTCATAATCTCTAATTATCGAATCAAATTTTTCAGTAAAATCGGATACTTTTTCAAATGGTTTCATTTTAAGTTGATATAAACGTGTCCTGACAGATGTGTGTGTTACATTGGATTCGATTTTCTTAAGTTCTTTTAATTTTTGTAGAATATCTCTAGGATCTTTCAAGGTCACAATTTTTTTATGATAATTTTCGTCTAGATGATTAATAATTATGTCCCTAACCATACCTTTTCTTTTTAACTTCTTTTCTTCACTAAAATCTTTAGAAATTTGAACTGACGGATCGATGACATCTAAAAGATCATTAGTTAATAGCTCAGATTGTAGATAATCCATCCATAGATTAATATTGATTTTAGTTGTAAGTTTATATTCTCTTTTGTAATTTACTTTGACTGTCTGATTTCCTTCTAATGTCTTTTTCAAATCTTTAAAAGTTTCTGTTAGTTCACTTCGAATATTCGAATCGTTATTAATATTTTGATCGCTATATCAGACATACTATTGGATTGTAAATTATTATTTGAATTGTTAGCAATGCTAGTGAGATTATTCATGCTTGATGAGCAATCGTTTGTTGGTCTTTGAGTGTTGGTAGAGTATGGGGTAGCGCTAATGCTCGGTGAAACAGAGTTCAGGGTAGTGTTGTTACTTGGTGGAATACTTTTGTTCGCTTCTAAACTTCTAAGTTTAATTTTTGTGGATTCAACTATATTGTTGGTGATCTGTAAGACCTTAGTAACTATTGAATCCATCATTTTAGTGGTTTCTTTTTGCAAATTTGCAGCCTTTTCAAAATGCTCCAATCTCAAGGCCATGTTTTGCTGCAAATTCTCCGACGGCAACAAATTAATTACAAATGGAAAATTCGATGGAGCCTGAGTACCAGTCACGTGTGAATTTGCAACTGTAGCTGTTTCCGACAACTCCTCAGTTAGTGATGTCATCTCTGTTACTGTAAACAATGTGCACTCTAATGAATGTTTGGATTTAACATCTAAGAAGAATTCTAATTAATACGGATCCGTCCTCTAATACGTCTTAGAAGAATATCATCTAAAATTGTTTACAGTTATTTTCATCTACGCGTCTATTTTCATCTAAGCGTCTTTTCTAAAATTTACCTTCATTTATAATGTTCTGTGGAATCTCATTTGGATTTGCCATCTTGATTAGCGACTTTGATCATTCTCTAAAAAAAAGAAACCAAACATTCACTCTAATTTCATCTAGAAAAAAATGTTGCCGTTTTTAGTCGCTAATCTTTGTTTCGCGCTTCTTTTAACCGCACAGCAAGTCAAAAGTTGCTTGAAACAGGTTGTTATTCTTACGGACCCCAGCCCGACACACGCACTCCCACCAAGCTTGATTCAACGAACACAATTGAACCGACTTGAGAGGGCCGATCGTGCGCGTATGCCGCGCCGATGAATCCGCTCGAAATAACCACCCCCGGTCTGAACTCGAGACCCCACTTCACAGCAAGTTATGGCTAGAAACCTTCCACACAGACCTCTTTGTCGAGTGGGAAAAATTTCGTTCCTAAGAATGTTACGAACACGCACAGCAATGCTCACCGACAGGACTAATGTAAACACCATCGGTATTTCACGATAGGCGTTTTCTAAAGCATCTTTCGACGTGCCTCAGCCTGTGTCTTTGTTTCGTACTTTGACATGATTTTTTTTTCTTTTATTTACGATATTGATGTGACCAAAGACAATTAATGAACTTCTAATTCACTTCACTGCACTCTATAATAATTAGTGAAACTACATAACTCATTAATAATCTGAAGAACAGAAATCTGAATTTTTTGTTTGTGGTACCACACGTTCATACATGCATATTTTAAATTAAATACTTCCGGAAGCATGCACTGACTTCTAAAAAAAACTATTAACTTCTAACAATGAAATGTCGACATGCACTTTAATGGCCATATACATCTACAAAAAATTAACCTTTGACGTCATCTCGAACTCCTTTCTTCTAGTCACTTTCTCACTTTAGAACTTTGTATGTGATAAAAAGGACGCACTAAGGCCCATAACCTGTTGGACGCCGCAGATTCACAGGATTACAAAAAGGAACTATAATCTTTCTTTTTGTTGGAACTCTTCTTTATTAACATTAGGTCAGCGATCCTTCCGGTTCGAAGGGCTGAACTGGAGTGCCCAAAGGGCGCGCACTCCGAGACGCAGCCGCTGCAGTCCTGCACGCACACACTCACACAAATGTCAAGGAAGTGCATCTCTCACACTAATTAATACCTACATGTTTTATTCCGGAAAATCGAATTGAAATTGTAGTTGGCAAGCGGACCGATTGGTAGCTTTTATTGCAGATGGTTTTGGTAATATTTGTACAATATTTTCTGGTGCGATTATATCAACATCCTCTTTAGTCCAGTAAACGAAGGCTTGAAATATGACTTTTTGAGAACCAGCCTGCATTTTTGTTTAACGTTGTCATTTGACCCTATAAAGCTCTGGGTGAAGTATCGCGGTTTTTTCCCCACGGCATATGGTTGAAAAATAATAACAAATACCCGAAAAATGGGTCATTCGAAAATAACTCGAAAACTAAGCGAGATATCGAAAAAAGAGTAAATTCAAAATTGTAGAGCTTAAAATTCTCTATAAAAAAGGTTCAACAGTTTACCCCCACTCCCCACGGTTTATCTTCTAGAGCCGCGCGAATGTTAGGGGTGTAAAAGAAGTCGTAAAACAGAAAATTTAACATTTTCGAATGCTTCTTTTTTTAAATTGCTTAAAAAATTCTCTACTTCTTAAATAAAATTAATTTTTCTTCTTTGTGTTCCATAATTTTGTTATTTAAATTCCATACATATTACACAAGGGCCATTTTTTTGTAATTGGCGTAATTTTTGAAATATCTCCATCTTCAAAAATTGCTTTTTCAACTACTCAGTGCGTCCGGAGAAACACTGGTGCTACGCATATAGTCTATGTCTGCGCCGTTCACCCTATAGTGGTCGCCTTCTTCTTTCCTCCCATGGGGTGGTGGGTACTCCTGTGTTGTCTCTCCTCGCTCTCCTCCGTTTAAGGTAGTTCCTCCGCGACGACCTCAACCAAAAGTTACATACCATGTTCATGTAACATAAAAATATTGATAATTGGTCATGTTCATTAAAATATTGATAATTGGTTTAATTAGTAGTAAATAAAATTAAAAACTACGCAATATTAATTCGGTACTAATAGATAATACGATGGATATTATTTATTGCCGTAAAATATATTCTATATTGTGTTTTTGATCTACCATTGCCAGTAAACTTTTTGCCGGGATTGTCCGGGCTTTGCCTCAATACACGAAATAGCTTGTATATACAGACGACGTACTTTTCTGTGTGCGTATGAGCGACGATTGTGGCTCGCTGTTCCTTTTCCCCTCCACGCACTCGTTCGCTTGCAGGCCTTGCAGCTATATGTATGCTATATGACCAAAATTGTGAGGGAAACTAGATGGTGAATCATTTTCATTTTTTTTTCACATTATTCGTGATATCCTATTCTACCTCTTATCCTCGTTTTTTATCAACTTCTTAATTTTAGTTTTGACGGTAGAATTAATGACGTACTCTTTTGCCCATCATAACGTATCTGTTACGTGTAAATCAAGCCAACTTCAAGTGTAAATATCTCAGGTTTGAGGTGGTCAAACTTATTTAAATTACACAGATGTTTGGATAATGGATTAAATAACATATACATAGGTCAAATTTCAACCATTTCTTAATTCAACGATCTCGTGGAGAGGTACTACCTTAAAGTCCCTAAAAAAGTCCTCATACACGATACGGTTTGTATTGCCGGAAGGCAGGCCTTCCGACTTGCGCTTATACAGGCAAACCTGAGTGTACATGTGACTACAAGTAACTCCTAGATAAAGGCAGTTATTAGGAAAATTGTAGAGGATACAATTCTCTATAAGTTTTGTTTAAAAACTTATTTTCTGAAACAAATAATTTCAGAGTTACACTTAAGTAAACTGGAGCGCTTTTCCTACAATTGCATTCACGTAGGTACCCTTTTCAATCTGGTTTTTTTGCATTATCTTCTAGAACGCACAATTTTCTTCTTCGTAGCCACTTTTTTAAATAAAAATTAACAAAACACATTGCGCCGTCTGAGTCAGATTGATATAGGCGCAATTCCCGTACTCGTTTGAAAGAAGATGAATGTGATATTCTAACGTATATTATCATTTTTCGATATATATCTAGGAATACTACCTCTCCCACATCCAATTTAAAATCATAGATTTTCAACTTCTTTTTAAAATCGCTATCATTGAAACATAAAAAATGCAAATTTGTATTCGTTTATGAGGTTTAAACTAGAAAATGTATATTTTCATTTGATCGAACTCGTGTAAAGATTAGATATCCTAAACTCTCTCTCTCTCTCTCTTGTGTTACAAAAGGCGTCAATTGCATGTCATAGATATGTGCCTATGCTTTTCAATCATTATGTTCTAATGGCATCATGCGAAATTTTGTTCAGTCTTCGAAGTCTATCGTGATACTTTAAACTAATGGTACTGGTAAAAAATAACTTTTATACACTACCGCCACAAATATGGACTGAAATCTACTTTTTTTCAATTCACTGAAAACAAAAATCAAACTCCGCGGATTTATCCTATTTAGGAGGCTCTTGTTCACGAATATGTTAGTGCTTTTCTGATTCGAACACTAGTTTCGTTGCCAGTCCTCAAAGGGTTAAATGGAAACCTGCCGAAATACTACGTTAACGGGGTAGCCCGCGGTCTGTGAGACCGTTATTTCGTTTAAAGCGTAGTATTCGTTCGTTTAAATCGAGGAATTTATATATATTGTCATGAAATGGTCAAAGGGTTAGTTCTGAGGGGCAAGGAGAGGGCATAAGTGTCGAACAGTGAGGATGAAACTCATTTTTATTTAGTGTTTCTAAAACGAAATTATAATTCTACAATTACATGAACTAAAAATAAATTATGAGACATTGATTATTGATAATAATTAATTTAATCATAATTAATTAACTTGTTCGTTAAAAAGGAATATTTTATACTTACGAAATAATGAACACTCTGATACCAACTGCACTGTCACACGGTGTGACATCCGTCAAACACGCGAATGTAATTACACTAACAATACGGGCCGGTCTGACGGACCGCTGCATTTTCAATGTAAGGCAATTTCTGCGATTTATCGATAAAAAAAATTAAAAACTCCGTGTACGTGTTGGTAATGATGAAAGATGAACACCCAGCGTCACGGATTATGCTTCTGGTGACTTTTGCAAAAAGTCAGTTTTAATGTACTAACCATTGATCAATCAATTCTAATGCTTGTATTAGCCGGGATAAATGCCGCTGTAGTTAAAGAAAGCATGAAAATTACTTGTTCATGTGGTAGTACCTTTAAAAATTACATTTTGCAAGTCGCGCAGTTAAGAAATCCATGCTGCATTATATCATATTTAAAGAAAAATATTCGTTTATTATTGATTTTTATCATACTATATCCTAAAAGGATACCTTTAGAGAAGATATTGCAATAATTTTCTTCAATTATTGTTGATAAATAATAATTAATAACAAATTTATGAAAATATGCTCATGTCAAATCTTTCATGTAAGGTGAAGTGGGGTAAATGTGATATAGTTTTTGAATAGTTCACGAACAAAGGAATAATACTTACACTTTTAATGGAATAAAAAATAAATAAAAAATACTCAATGCTTTGATTACAGTTCTTAATCGATTCTAGGGCTGAAATCTTTTCAGCTCCTTTTTGAAAAATGTCAGGTAATTTTTTTTAACCCTCGTACGTCCCTCGGGTCTATAATGACCCACAGCGTTCAATATCGATAAGTTATTATTATGCCTTTATAGATAATCTTCTGAAATTTTTAGACATTGTTTCTTTCTTATAACGATAATTTTTCATGATGGAAATAAGCATGTAATTATGTAATTTTGTCGACTACAAAAAACTGCACGTACTAGGTCTTCGGGTCATATATGACCCATACTGTAGAATATTTTGTTATTTGTATTCAGGTACCATTTGTAGTCAATGTACCATTTTTCTTATATTATGCAGTTTCCAGTGATTTCATAATACTTCAGACAAATTTTATAAAGTGTACGTAGTTTGTTTGCTGAATGACCATGCATGTAGAGACGGAGTACGGACGTGGTCATTCCTGCTCTGCTCGGTTCTCCTGTAGGTATCTCTCCAAGTAGTGCGAGGAGTGTCTGTCTGATGGTATTAGCGTATATAATACCACCCATTACAATCGAAAGATCGAGAAATTTTTCAAATTTATCTTTTGTGAGAGGACGCCATTTCTTCATATGAGAATTTTCAACCTGATGATTTTGAGTTTCATAACGATTCGTCTCCTCTATAATTCTTTCAAGCAGACGAGAATCAAAAAAATAATTGAAATAATCGATTGGACTATTTCCCAATATAAAGATTTTCGGATTTATTTCGGAGCTACCTTCGAAATCTTTGATTGATGGGTAAAAATACGGGTACTCTTGAACTTTTGGTTCGGATTCGCCACTAGTCCAAGCTTCATTTTCAGCCATTGCATTGTTGGATACTACTGTATCAATACAACCGTAAAGAACAGGCGAGCGAGGCAGGCTTATAGATTGCGCGGAGCGTTGCGTTTGCGCGAACGAATTCGCTATACGCCACCTATAAGGCTTTTCGCGTATACCGTGTCATCATTCACCATATTGTATTCGCCATTTTTGATTTGAGACTAGACTGATTTGGACATCAGTATCGTAATAAGCGACCCCGAAAACCACTCGAGTAACAAGTTTCGGGCCATAATCTTCAAATTTTTAAAATTTCTGGAATTCATCATCCGCCATCTTGGATTTGAGAATAGACCAATTTGGACATCAGCATCGTAATGAGCCATACAAAAAACCCCTGAGCAACAAGTTTCGGGCCATAATCTTCAAATTCTAAATATTTCTGGAATTCATCATCCGCCATATTGCATTCGCCATCTTGAATTTGAGAATAGAGCGATTTGGATATCAGCATCGTAATGAGCGACCCAAAAAAAACCCGAGTAACAAGTTTTGAGCGATAATCTTTCCTGCCAAATTTTTTCCACTGGATCCAAAGTCGATTTTGCCCTGCGTCCGGGGTGGTCGATATATCGACCAGCAGTTAGATCGGGGCCTCCAAATAGGAAATTATTGACTTTATTTATAAATTTTACGTTTAAAAAGTCGATTTTAACTGAAATTTCCCCAGGCTCTAAAGGTTAATATATACGAGTACATACATCCTACCCTTGGGTCATATATGACCCGAAGGACTTAAGTGTAAGTATAAATGAGGGCCGTACGAGGGTTAAAACGATGTCAATATATCACATTTACCCCGAAGTTTGGGGCAAATGTGGCAATGCTACCTACCTACCTATAAATAAGTTACTTGAAATAGAATAGGGCTAATGTATAACGATTGTAGTTTGCTCATTATTTTGCTTTTTACAAAATTAAATTACAACAATCGAGTACAAAGTTATAAACTTTATTCAAAAACTAAAAAAATAATTTTATTTGTAGTCAAAACAAATGTTATATGGAATGTAAGTACAAACATAAAAAGAAATATTAGATTATATATTCAAAAGAAAAATACGTCTTTCCTACATTAACAGGCTAAATTATAGCCTTCAAATGACACTGAAAATATAAAAGAACCACGTCTATTGATAATGGGCTCTGGCAGAACCATAACAATGTCAGTTTGCTCTACAGTGTCCATATCCTCCACGTTTGGCCATGAAAATATATTTTTTGAAAATTTTGCGAACTTAACTATCCAACCATCATCAAATGATTCAGTCACCATTCCAACAAAATGCTTTCTTACTTTCTTTGTGCAGTATTTAACTAGCACCCAAGAATTAGGGGTTACAGTTTGATCAACATCTTCATTTTTATCCACGTTAGCATCTTTCAGCTCTTGCCAAAACTCTTCAGGGTTATCGGAATCCATATAAGGCGGAGACTCAAGTTCGATATCTTCACTACTTGAGGAAACTGATTGTTTTTTAGCATTTCTCTTAGTTGGTTTTGATTGCCCTGTTTTTTTTGATTGTTGTGGTTTCTCGTGTGGTTTTTTAAGTTTTTCTTTAAGTCGATCCAATGCCTCTTCTGAAGTTAATAATTCCGATCCAGGACATACCCTTGATTTTTTTTGTTGCTCTAGTTTAGGTGCTTGGCGAACTGCGGACAGTAACAAGTTCTCGAATGATGTACTAGCACTGGGTTCTTCTTCCGGCATTTCTTTCGAAGTAGTAGCCACTGCAGCGTCATCTGCTATCGAATTTCCGTCAATAGCTACAGCATTTGTCGCCACCATGGTTTCTTCGATGTGCTGATTAGTCTTAAAATCATTCCACCTTTTCAGAGTTTCTGGTGCGAAAACTTGCTCTGGTATAACATTTTTATTAAGTGGCGAAATTCCGCCTTTTCGGAAGCCACTCTTTATAACCTCAGTTGAAATACCTTTCCAGGTTTGACAGAGAAACTGTGAAAATATTCTCTTTGGCAGTTTCTGGCCCACATGCTGTCGTTGCCAAGATATCAACTTTTCATCCCATTTTAATTTGAAGGGTCGAAAGACAGAAAGGTCTAAAGGTTGTAGTAGATGGCTACTGTGCGGGGGCAGTTTTAATATTGTTATATCGTTCTGAATTGCTGCTTCAAGTATTTCCAAATTTATATGAGTTAAATGACCATCATAAATTATCAAAACAGGACGTTCTGGACCAAGTACTGGAATCAAAGTCTTCAGGAAGTAATTTGTAAAAATGTCACACTCCATCCAGCCTTTTCTGCTTGCAGCATAAACGGTGCCAGGAAAGTCTTGTTTGGGAGGAGGAAGCCACTGATCCCACAAGTGTTTGCCTTTATATATTATTAACGGTGGAGCTTTACCGCCAGCTGCATTGCACATCAAGAGAAAAGTTGTGTTTTCTTTACCCGGGGAACTTATTGTCCTCGAAGATGGATTGTTAACTGCTCCGACCACTTTGGATTTTCTCGGGTCTATGCTTAAGCTGCTTTCGTCTAGGTTCCATATCCTGTGAGGCTTGTCAAAAATCTGAAGATCTATCATAGTATTTTCCAACAAGTCAAAATAGGCATAAATTATGAATGGATCTAACGCTTTCTTCCTAGCATATTCCACATTTTGTGGGATCTTGAGGCTCATATTATGCCGTCGCTTGAAGTTAAGAAACCAGTCCTCACCAGGGACTCCATCTTTAAAATTCGTCTTGATTTCATTTTCCCTTACAAACTTCCCAACCATTTCAAATACTTCTTTCCTTGACAAACCGAACCCCCACTTTTCTAGTGTCTTCAAGCCATTGGCTAACTTCAGTTCTTCTGCGATTGGAATACTTGTTGGACGTCCTTTATTTTCTTGTTTCTTTCCCCGGATACCTTTAATACGACTGTAGAGGGTAACATAAGGTATTTTAAATTGTTTACAAGCCCCATATATCGTTATTCCTCCTGCATTCACTTCGTTTATTGCCAAAGTTAAATCTTCCTTCGTATATTTTATATCAGTTGTATTTCTTTTTTTGATATAAGTTCGCACCATGATGTATCTAGAACAACGGGGTAAATGTATTACATATCTCACAATTGC
The DNA here is from genome assembly GCA_963678675.1 of Xiphydria camelus. Taxonomy (NCBI): domain Eukaryota; kingdom Metazoa; phylum Arthropoda; class Insecta; order Hymenoptera; family Xiphydriidae; genus Xiphydria; species Xiphydria camelus. The sequence goes on from OY783198.1 coordinate 15,709,912, forward strand.
CCCATATTCATGTTTCACATTTGCCCCTAAAATCATTTTTCATGGGGCAAATGTGATATAATAAAAAAAATACATAATCGTGATGGTTTAGTCATAATGATTGGTACACGCGATAATATACAACTATAAAGAATAAGTTTCAAAATACTAAACCAGACTTACCTCGGAAACTATAAATTTCACATAAGAATTCCTAAATACGTGTCAACTTGAATATCAGGTTATGTTATGACGGATCGTTGAATCGCTAGCTGCAGCTACTCTGAGTAAAATTTGAGTTCACTCTAATATTGCGCTTATCCCTATACAAGCTTAAAGAGTTATAAGGTAGATGGCAACACTAGTAATACATTTGCATCAAATTTATGAACCATTATCACATTTGCCCCATTATCACATTTACCCCACTTCACCTTATAGATTTTCAAACAAATTTATTGCAAATTTAAGCGATATATAACAAAACATATGAAAAATATATAAAATTGGAAATCTAAAGTAATTTTGAAGTTGGTTAAGACATATTTCATTTAAAGAAGTTTAATTTTCACATTCATAACATACAATATGCAGAATTTCAAATCTCTTATCGTATCAACTCTTTTTTTACATTTTATTATCACAAAGTAACATTTTTATATAAACAAATATGTAAACATATTAAGATGATATAAATTGCACTAAAAATTGACCACAATGGATTCAAAGTGAAAAAGTTATGTTTATATACATTGTTAATATAATTTTGAGTGTTACATATTTACAATCCATGTTTTATTCCATTTTTACTATTTTTTTTTCACTTGAAACTTACGATTGAAAAAAATTCACAAACATAGGCACACGCCGCTATTCAATGACCCTATCCTCGTTTTCCAATTTTTTCAGAGAAAAAGAATTAAAAATGTTTTTTTTTACTTTTTAATTTTTAATGTTGTTTTTTATGTTTGGAGCACATTTACTTTGTAATGAAGTCGTTTCAAGTCAAAATATAAGCGTCCGTAACAAAATGTCTGGCCTAAGGGGTCGTCCATTAATCACGTGAGGTCCGAATGGCTCGCGTGGGGGGGGGGGGGGGGGGGGGGGGTAAAAATCACGAAATATCACAAGGGTGGAGGGGGGTTGTGGGGTTGTAGTGAGATATCACGTGTATTTATTTTTTCGTTGAACGCGCGATTTCTAAACAACCTGCAACCTTAATGTCTGGACATTTTTATCATGGTCCTTAATTTTCCAGAATTAAGTTAGATTGTACTTACTTGTAATTAAAGATAATATTCTAAAAATTTTAAGATTAAAGCTTTTTGTATCTACTAAGAAAATACACGTGATTGGGGGGGGGGGGGGTAGTCTTAAACCTCACCACGTATCACCAGGGGGGGGGGGGGTTAAAAAAATGCTAAAAGCATCACGTGATTAATGGATGACGCCTAACCTAGCTTGTAAGAGTGCAATTGGTTGCAGAGGTCCACTGAAATGAACTCTTTTATTATTTTTTTTTCGTAATTATTCATTTTTTGAATTATTGAAACATATTTGTCACATAATAAGCTATTTATCACACATATTATTATTAATTGATAAACGATCAAAATGTTGTTATTTCCATAAATCTGCAAAATGAGCGGGAATGAGGGCAGAAACGAGGATAGGGGCATTTACCTTATATATTTTATAAAGGTCTTAAAGAAATTCAATAGTGTAGCATAATTTGAGTATGGACGCCCGAGTCGAAATTTTGCACCTATTTTGATGGCCACAGCCTCTCCATTGAGCAGAATCTCCTTTCCAAGGATCCAGTTCCAGAATGGATCCAAACGCGATCTGCAATCTTTGCAATGCAGCGATCCACGATGGTGAACGAATGTATTCTCTTGGAAAAGTGTACTCGAAACATTCATTCGGAAGAGCAAAATTAGAGCAGATGATTTTTGGATATCATGGGAAAAAGGAGTCTTTGCAACTTCACGAAGCTTGTCGAAAGTGATACGCAGCGAAATCCGAAAACCCACCAGCAGAAAAGAGGAAGCGAACAGTAACTCTAGTGCCATCACCGTCTCCCACCAGACAGCCAGAATCAGCCACATCTCAACCATCCACATCGAATCTAAGAGGTCCTAGTGACTTTGATTTTACGAATTTGTATTTTCTCTGTGGCAATCGCCTCGATCCACGTCATCTGGAGACAAGGCGGGTGCAGGACGAACTTTTTAAGGATAGATTGTTATTGATAGCTGAAGCTAGGGACGATAATTATGGTGTAGAAGTAATCAGCCGATTATAGGGGAATTCTTCACTTGTACGATTGAAAGCCTCCTATCATAAGACCTGTTATAAGAAATTCGTTAAACATATCTATGGTAAACCACCCGTGGATGATACGCAGAATGAACAGGCATTTTGCAAACTCACCGCTCATCTCGAAAACTCTTCCACTTTTAAATTCAGTTTAAAGGAATTGCGTGTTGTCATGGGAGATAACAGTGTGTGACTGAGAACATATTATTCCAAAGATTGAAACAAAAGTACGGTGATGAAATGTTCATTGTCCGTAGTCCTGGGAGGCAAACGCAAATATTTTTTAAACACTTTGATATTGCAAAAATATGCAGCGATTGGTTCGGTTCCGATGGTAATATCAGCGAACATCGGGACGGGGTTATTCTTAATGTGGCGGCAGAAATACTCAATCGCAGAATTCTCAATGCTGCTTTCAAAACTACTTCGTATTCTCCACCTGCTGACCCGAGTCGAAACTTTGGTGCTCCCTTGGTTCTCTCTTGGAGAAGGACGAGCACTACCTGAGAACCTTTTGGGCCCATTAGAATCCAGGTAGTTTTGGTGCTCCAATACTGCTCTGTACGTGCAGTTATTTCCCGATTTGCACGTTGGGAGCATCAGAGGAGTAGCAAAACCAAATTCTCTTAGGTACTCCCGTAGTCCTCCATTGGATAACTAAATCCTCTGAGGTACTCCCGTAGTCCTCCATTCGACTCTAGTCAATGTAATAATAATAATAATTACAAATTTTAATATCGGAATATAGTTTTGAATTTATTCACTTTTTGCAATAAAAAATGTCCTGTTGAGTTTTCGAAGGAAGCAGGTCAGGTTTAAATTATAATAAAGGAATTTAAAAAATGCTGCGAATTAATTCCAACACCTAATACATTAATAATTTCTTGCTCTTTCCAATATGTCCTCTCATATAGTGGAGTGAATACCTTGCTCCAGTCAGGAACTTCTTCCGAGTAGCTCTCGCTACCTGCAAATGCATTAATAGAGTTAAAAAAATGAGCTATAATTAGACATGTGACAGATTATAAAAAACAGAAATTATTTATGAACCTAAAGAAATTGTTCGACCCGTTGACTGCGCTCTACCAGACTGAAAGGGTAATGTTTGATTTGATGATTCCAGTGTTTGTATGACGTTGATGCTTCGCTGCATTTCAATATCCTGACGGGTACCTGATTCCACGTGAGGACGCTTTGTCGGCGGTGATGGAGACCCTATTTTAAAATAAAAATACGAAATATAAGTACCTTAATAAGATGTTTTTTTTTAATTTCAAAAACACGTAGAATTGAAAGAAAAATTAATTTCGACGGTTTAATTCAATAGTGAACTAGTAAACCAAATTAATCGACTTGGCTTCATGGCGACATTTTTGACAATATTTTTGGAAGTTAGGTACTTATCTAGAAAAAAAATGTATACTGATCTATTTTGTTCATTTGAATTAGGGCTACAAACAACAAAAAGTTATAACAGAGATTTCACTATATTGCTTTGATTCTAAACTGTTTTTCAGAAATTAACTCAACTTCGGAAAATGATTTAACCGTGTTTATTACTTCGCTACTGAATTGTAGAAGAAAAAACTAATACATACTACCATCTTTTGCTTCCTTCTTACAATACAACCAGTCCATTTCTTTTCGCGTCCTTTAGATTTTGGTGCTTCACTTGAAGCAACTTTTTCTCTTTTGCCACTCATGTTCACCGTTTCACTGTTTACCACTTCTTAAAATTAGAGAAAAAAACTAATACATACTACCATCTTTTGCTTCTTTTCGTACGTTGGCATCTTTCACGAACTTAATTCTCCGGTATCTCATTCTTTCATTTTTCGGCTTGAACACAACCAGTCCATTTCTTCTCGCGTCCTTTAGATTTTGGTGCTTCACTTGAAGCAACTTTTCCTCCTTTGCCACTCATGTTCACCGTTTCACTGTTTACCACTTCTTAAAATTAGAGAAAATCAGTTCATTTCTTGTCGTCTTCACGTCCTTGCTTCGACTGGCCCCAGGGTCCTCCGGCCTTAAAGTAGTATGGTCATGAATCGATTTCCAAGATTTAAATATGAAATAATTATGTATGCAAGCTAATATCAATAGAAACCTCCTGGTGCAATTTGGGGTAGATTGACCGTTTAGTATGTCTGATAAAAATTAATTACCGAGTAGAAAATAACCCAGAGTCTTATGGGCAAGACACATTTCTTTGGGTTTGTATGTAAAATCCAAGATTAAAATATAAAAAATATACCAAAAAACGGGGGAAAAAAACAAAAATTTACACCCGTTGATGACAATTATTAACCGTTTGATACTTTAGTTATAACTAATTTCTGCTTCTCGGTATTCGGAAATAGCGCGTCGAGTAGATGCGGCAGCGTCGCGTCAGTGGAGTGGGTTCACAAGCGTGCATTTCAGATCTCGTTTTCCCCATGACACACTCAAACGTTTGAGTGTATCGTGGTTTTCTCTACTGGGCCACGAGCCCATTGATAATATGCGTTGCCACACATAAAAAGACGCTAGTCAAAGGAGGCACATTATTTGAATAATAAGTGAAAAATAATCAAAATAATCGACTAATTCTTATGGTCATAAATTTTATAATTCACAAAGAGAATTTTCAATTATAAATCATAGTTTTTTGATGACCTTTTTTACGGACACTCAACGATCACTTTGGAGAGTGACCATACTACTTTAAGGTCCCCATACACGTTCAGTCGGCCGTCAGTCCTGGCAGACCGGCTGCATACACAAAGTTAAGATACCTATGCACGTTCAGTCGGCCGGCCGCTTTCCGCTACGCACACAAATTTAAATGAGAAGTCGCGCTACCTGCCGGGGGCCTGTTGATTAATAAAATTAAACGCGTGTTGGAGTTCACCGACAGAGATTCGTCCGGCGACGGACTGACGGAAACATTTTACTTCAGTCTGAAATTTTATGACCTTGCAACCACGCCCTTTTTCGGAAAGGTTAATTACCGGACGGATCGAAATAATCCGTCTCCCGCATTACCTATACCTGCAATACTTGCAATTGATCTTTTGAAATGAAACCAAGTGGATAATAATCTACATAAGAAATGATGAAAAATCCAATATACTACATTTCGTTAAGGTAATTAATTAAAAAATTATAATGGTTGAAATGTTACAGTAATTTGGTGAATTTCTAACCCTCATAATTTTTTAATTAATTACCGTAACGAAATGTAGTAAATTGGATTTTTCATCATTTCTTATGTAGATTACTATCCACTTGGTTTCATTTCAAAAGATCCTAGGAGTTGTCAACTTTGAGGGTTAATTTCACCACCTGGAAATGTTTTTCCGCACATAAAAAAATACGTATTTCTTAGATTTTGATGTAAAACAACATATATCAGAATGAACGAAATCGGCGAGGTTCACCTCGGACGGTTTCCTTGTTGGTCAGACTCTCAACCACACACTCCACCACAAATAGAGCCCAATTCTCAGTTTTATACTCCTTCCAATTCACAAGCAATGTAACATTAAAATGTATAGGGCTTTAATTGTAGTAATACATTATAAATGTTACTTTTGTTCATAAGATATTCTACAATATCTATTTTCTTTATATAATTATAGATATTCATTTCATTAATAGATTTTAAATGTTGATTTCATTCATAGAATTCTTATTTTATTAAGAAATTTTTAATATATTTCTTTCATTAATAGATCCTAGGTATCAGTTTAATGTTCATTAATTTTGGAATAAAATACTTAAATATATTTCTATATATTTTTACACTTTACCTTTAAATATTCCTTCTTCAAGGTCAAATATACCGCATGTCCTATGGCCAACCGCGCAGGTGAGCTGCGACCTGAATTCTTGACTTCGGCAGTATTTATGGTACAGTTAGAGTGGGCTTCAGACGAGTGCGCTGCATAAGAACGAAAAGTGTCGACTGCTCTTCTAATAGCTGTCAATTCGGGAGATCGAAGCGTTTCGTGTAACCTCAAAATTGTAAAGTTTTGAATTAGTAGTGAATAATTTGTAGAAGTGATGAGAAATAATCATAAATAATCTTCCGAATTGACAGCCATCGGGAAATCAGACGACGCTTTTCACTCTTACGCTGCGTTCTTACGAAAAGTGTGAAACGTCTGATCTCCCGATGGCTATCAATTCGGGAGATCGAAGTCTAATCTCGGAATCGTGAATCTTTGAATAAATGGTAAGTAATGTTCAGAAGTGAGAGTTAACAATCATTCGGGTTTTTTCGATGTCCAACCGAATTACACGCCTCATGCCTATTTGTTTCAGAAATTATTTCCGCGCTAGCACCGCGCGTGTCTAGGAAGTAGTTTTACGAAGTGGCGTGAGCGATACCTAAGGTGTCACAATTCGCAAGATTATTTATGATTATTTCTCATCACTTCTACAAATTATTCACTACTAATTCAAAACTTTACGATTTTGAGGCTACACGAAACGCTTCGATCTCCCGAATTGACAGCTATTAGAAGAGCAGTCGACACTTTTCGTTCTTATGCAGCTCACTCGTCTGAAGCCCACTCTAACTGTACCATAAATACTGCCGAAGTCAAGAATTCAGGTCGCAGCTCACCTGCGCGGTTGGCCATAGGACATGCGGTATATATTTGCAAGTCTTTGGGATAATTTTTCCCAGAGCTTGTGGCGAAATAATTGCGCAAAATTGTAGGTGTAGTTTGAGTAGGGTAAACGATACAGTCATTGGCCATGCGATAGTGATTGGCCCCCTCTCATAACAAATGCATTCGATAGAAAGAGGAAACGATAAGCCAATTACTGTATAATTTCGTCTATTTAAAAGGCCAATCACTGGGGGTTTTACCCTATCGATAACCCGCGGCCGGCCGTGGCCTGTCAGTCCGACTGTCAGTCGACCGTCAGTCCTGGCCGGCCGCGGGTTATCAATAGGGTAAAACCCCCAGTGATTGGCCTTTTAAATAGACGAAATTATATAGTAATTGGCTTATCGTTTCCTCTTTCTATCGAATACATTTGTTATGAGAAGGGGCCAATCACTATCGCATGGCCAATGACTGTATCGTTTACCCTATTCAAACTACACCTACAATTTTGTTCACCGAATGCGTCCGTCAGTTCTCTGCCGGCTTCGATAGTAGCATAACGATCTTACGAGAGTATAAATATGTCGCAAAAACAATACGCAGCTGCACTTGTTATTTTGACAAAGCAGCAGAGGAAACGAAAAAAGAGACAAATTTGGGTGAAAGAGTGGTTGAAGAAACGCACTTTATCTCACGTGGGGCTCGTACGTGAACTTCGTCAATCCAGTGCAAGTGATCTGAAAAATTTCCTGAGGATGGACGAGAATTGTTTCCAGTACTTGCTAAATTTGGTAAAGCCACATATTACGAAAAAGGACACCGTAATGCGGCAAGCAATTACCGCAGAAGAACGGCTTTTGGTGACCCTGAGATATTTGGCAACAGGGCGCAGTATGGAGGATTTAAAATTCAGCGCAATTATTTCGCCACAAGCTCTGGGAAAAATTATCCCAGAGACTTACAATTATATATTTTTGACCTTGAAGGAGGAATATTTAAAGGTAAAGTGTAAAAATATATAGAAATATATAAATGTAATGTTGAAAATGCACGTATTCATTAATTTCAACCATATTTACCTCTCTATTCAATTGCAAAAAATTGTCTACGTGCAGTTGGTAAATGCTGTCGGAACCTTTGTTGTTCCGCCCCGCTTACCTCACCCCGTATCGAACTGATGTTCACCCTTAAGGGGGGACGAAACCTTGAAAAAAAATTTTCTTTAGAATTCAAAAGAAAAAGGAACAAAAGGCATTAACTCAAGCAATGGAAGATGATTCATTGTAACTTCATTGTAACTTTTTTTAATTAAAAATATAAAATTTAAATTCATGTATATATATGTGGCTGTTTATTTTGTATTACTGTCTACCACAAATATATCAGTAATTAATATATAGCTAATGAACGTGCCAGTCGAAAATTTTCTAAGTGCATCGGGCGCAACTTTTTCTTTTTTATTTTGACTTAGACCACTTTCATAATTATGGGCATATATGTATAGCACCAGCGGTTCTCAGGACGCACCAAGTAGTTGAAAAAGCAATTTTTGAAGACGGAGATATTTCAAAAATTACGCCAATTACAAAAAAATGGCCCGAGTGTAATATGTAGGGAATTCAACTAACAAAATTATGGAACACAAAGAAGAAAAATTAATTCAATATATCGAGAGGTATCGTTTATTTACTTGACAGTTTGAAAACAATTGTGTGAAAAAAAGAATATCATTTTATTTAAGAAGTAGAGAATTTCTTCAGCAATTTAAAAAAAGAAGCATTCGAAAATGTTAAATTTTCTATGTTTTACGACTTCTTTACACCCCTAACGTTCGCGCGGCTCTAGAGGGGAAACCGTGGGGAGTGGGGGTAAACTGTGTGAACCTTTTTTATAGAGAATTTTAAGCCCTACAATTTGGAATTTACTCTTTTTTTCGATATCTCGCTTAGTTTTCAAGTTATTTTCGAATAACCCATTTTTAGGGTATTTGTTATTGTTTTTCAACCATATGCCGTGGGGGAAAAACCGCGATGCTTTAGAGCTTTATAGTGTCAAATGACAACGTTAAATAAAAATGCAGGCTGGTTCTCAAAAAGTCGTATTTCAGGCCTTCGTTTACTGGACTACATCTGCTGGATACTTATACAAAGCTGTTGCAACAACTTTTTTAAGGAATGAAATAGTATATTCACCTTGTTCGTACGCCTCTACACAACCAGCAAAATAGCGGAAACTTTTCTTAGTAGCATACCAAACCTTAACAAAGTCTCTCATATTGACTTCTTGGTCTACATCATCATCGTCTTCATCACAATAGCTTACCGAATAAATCCACCATAAACGATTTTTGGAAACAGACGATTTTTCTATAACGCAAAAAGCACTAGCTCTTTCTTTTGTTTTGTTATCAAATACTAATGGAGACATTATAATAAAACTTCTTCTGCAAATTTTAATTTCGAAAAATTATATTTGTAGAATAAGTATATAATAAAAACAAATAAGAGCGTGCAGCAGATGAGGACTCGAGGACACCAACCGATCAACGAAGTTAAGCAGCGAAAAGTGCGGACACTCTAGTTGGATGGGTGACCACTCACGATGAAAAGATATACGTCAAACCTATATAATAAAAACAAAACTGAATTTATTCGGTTTTGCTCAAAACTACTGGATTTATTTGGTTTTCCTAAGAACTTTATTAGCAAACATTAATAAAAACATTCTTATCAGTATTAATGGAAACATAAAAACTGTATGTGGTTAACAAAACTTGAAACTTTGTTAATAAACAAAAGCTGTTTTATATTTGAAAAAAATATAAAGTATTAAAAACCTGTACTTTACAGATTAAAAAATAATAATAAAAGTTTATAATGCCGAATTAGACAAACAAATAGCTATTGCAGATTTGCTAATTTCCGATTGGGCCTCAAAGCGGATTTGTTCGGTTTTGCACGAAAACATTAATTTAGACCCTGAAATTCATAATGATTTATTTAATTTTTGTCAGTAGTAGATAGTTCATATTATGTATTTTAACAAAGTGAGTCAATATCCGCTGCTAACTCAATTTTCATAAAAAGTGGATTTATTCGGGTTTGCTCCAAAGCTCCTCAATTAATGCTTCACTCAGACGGCACTGATACACGGAGAGAAATTTTCGGTAAAAATTACCTAAATAGTAGGGTAAGCGTGTAGCATTCGGTGTTTTACGGTTAATTTTGTAGAGGCGCTGGTCAGGAATTAACAATCAACCGATATATTTTGACGAACGTTCCAGAATTTTTACCGTTCCAACTCTACAATTTTACCCGAACAGGAATTTTTATGCCTGCACAATATAGAAAGTATCCCTCCGTTAATAAACGTTATCGTATAATAGCAGCAAAAATTATCATTCGCGGCCCTTAAATTGTAACAAGTTGTGCGCCTTAATTTTTATAATTACGTTACTGCACAATTACCCTAGAGTAACGGAATTTTTACCTATCCGGGTAGATAGATTCTACCAATGACATCTATAAAGGCGATCACGTGAGCGTCAGTTCGCGTCAGTTCGCGTCAGTTCGGCCGTTTTCGGCCGATCGTCAGAAGTCGACGGACGTTGTGAGTTGTGGCCATTAGAACCGGTGCGAGTTGTTCCAGAAAAAATAAAGTGCTTAAACTAATACATTTATTAAAAAAACAATTATTTAAAAAGGTGAATTACTGTCTGGTGAAAGCGGCTTTTGAGGTAAGTGATTTTATTTAGAATATTGAGAGATATGTGTGTGAGCGTGAGAGCACCCCGAATGTAATTATGTTAATGGACCTAGCCTCCAAAGTTTGTTTTGCATGAAAATAAAAATGAATTAGTTTTTTTTTCACGTGAATAATGGACAAATAGTAGAGTGGAATATGACCAAATAAATATTCGTTTTTAATTGATGAATGGCACATTTGGGAAGACCAAACTGACCCCAGATGTCAATCGAATCGATTTCTTAAAGTCCATAAAAATTCCAAATTTGTAAAAACTACAAAGATTTATGGGGAAATGTTAGTAGATTTTTTAATAATATTTTTTGTGCCTGATATACGGAGAAGTCTCACCATTTTTGTCCATTACCAGGAGTATTTGATGGGAAATTCTGGTGATTTCTTTTTCGTTATAAATAAGAAGAGAAGACTAGAAGAAAAATTAGGGGAAATTCATGCAAAAAAATTCTATACTGAAATTTCAAGGCACCGTTAGGAGTGGACGCGTCAAGCAAGGGTGATTCACGAAGCCAGGTGGAAGCGGGCAGTTTCCCCCATAATGACGTCAAGGCAACGGGGCTTTCCAATGCAGGCCCAGGATGAAGGAGTAAGGGGGTCTTATGCTCCTCCAGGCAATCGAAGGAAGCCATTCGATCGACAACCAGCGTGCATATCGGATCGTGATCCGAGTCTCATCGAGGATTGCTTCAGGACTCATCGTGCAGCCGTGTCGAGTCTACCGCGTCGAATATAGCTTACAATACATAGAGTCTCAGCAGATAAGATTTTCATTGAAAAATTTTAATCTATTTAATTTTGTATGTCATTTGTTCTTCTGAGCAGAAAAGTGTGAGGAACGATTTGACGGAGAAAACCTAGGGTCTGCGGGCCGTTAACGGAACATCCTCGATAACGCATGGACGACCATACCGATCGTCCGACTAACAGGACACCGACGTTACCTGAGAACGCACGGTGATCGGCTCGGAATAAGGGACGAGCCGGGCGTAAGGATGGCTTGGGCAGCTCGGTGGTCATTCTCTCCTTCGACGCAAGAGCTACTTCGGCGAAGAGCCGAAGTCAAGTCGCAGTCACATTCATCACGTTGTAACTCACAATCAGTCGCATTCGTCAATAAACTGTTCTTTCGGGAAATATTTCCTACAAAAGCTGTCGAATTTTCATTAGCAATGAACGCGTAACAAGGAAGTTAGAAATACTCGTCGTTTGCAGCGATCGTTTACTACCTGGCCGTAATAAACTGCTATTTCTGGCACAGGCAAGCGCGGGTACGTATCCCGATGCCGCGACTTCCTCCGTGATGCGAATTTTTCGGCACTGCACTGGTACGAAAGCCGCGGAACGACGCGACGCTCGATAGCAACGGTCACAAATAAACGCACTTTGCTCAAATGTCAGGAAAAGAATTCAATTCCCGATATTAAACAAGTAATTAGAACAAAATATATGAAAATTTTCATACAATTTTTAATTTAATAATTAATTTTCACTTAATAAGGTGAAGAAAATTTGCTCATGGATAAATAAAAAATATAAAAACGTAAAATAAAAAGTATCACATTGAACGGTAAATTTATATTCTAATTGGTGGGAAAAAAATAATCCTTGAGGTTTGTAATAATTTCAGTACAGGTTAGTATATTTTACCGTACCGGTGCAGCAGTTCCTACCCCGAAAACAGTAAAATCTTTCTCATTGTTTGACACTTTCAATCTATCTCAGCCATAATTTTCATCTATTCCAACCACATTTTTTATTTGATACAGAGGTCACATTTTACTTTCGAGAACATGAAAAACTCTTTGAATGCATGATATTTTGTACCTTACTGACCAAATGCAACACGATTACCGTACTAGTTGGGTATTTTTTCCCTGAATTTCAGGCAAATAGTACTGACGATTTCTCTCCGTGTATCAAGCGGTATTGCCGTTGTCTCAAATTCCATCCACCGTGCGACGGAACATCTAAGCTTATATAAAATATCTAAGCCTTTTAACCCTTCGTCACTCGCTATACCGTATGTCCAATGGCTAGTCGAGCAGGTGCAGCGACCTGAATTTTCCTGAAACTTGACTTCGGCAGTGTTTTAGTTAAAGGTGGCTTTGGAAGATGGCGCGCATACGAGCGAAACGTTTGAAATATCTAATTTCCCGATAGGTAAAAGCGGGAGGTAGATAAATGCGGGAGATCGAAGTGTAACCTCAAAATTGTGAATGTTGGAATAATGGTGAGTAATTGTTTGAAACGATAAGACATAATAATTCGGGTTTTTTTTCGATGTTCAACTAAATAACACGACTGATACCTAATTGCAGAGAGAAGCGACTGGCAGTCGTGGAGGAAGGGACTACCGTCAACGTGATCCTCGTCAGAGTGGTCGAGCTCTGCCTCGGCGACGAAAGGTGCAATTAAAATGAAATGAAAGCCTGAGTCAAGGTGAAAATTGGAAGGCGTGGAAAGAAAACGCGGCAGAGTCGCCAACAGAAGGAGTGAGTAAAGTGCGAAAGAAAAGTGCAGTGGCGCCGAAAAACGTCGCATGTAGAAGACAGTGACGAACAGCAGCAGCAGCTGGTCGACACTGCTCAACTCCGCACCAGCTCCTGAATGATATCTCGCCGATCGCGATACGCGGCAGCTCCTGTGGACAACGATTCCAGACACTCGAGTCGTAGTCGCAGCAAGGACAGCAGCAGCAGCAGCGTCGACGGCAGGGCCACCGTTGGAAAGCGAAGGCAATCCAAGACCGACTCGGATAGCTGTAAGAGAAAGACACATCGGCGGAAACATAAAATATCGAAGCAAGACTTGCAATGAGAGTGTGGTAAGAGGAAGAAGAAAAATGACAGAGACAAGGCGACGAGACGGAGGAGGAAGTCGTCACCACGAAGGGTTCCTGAAACGGTAGCAGTACTAGCACCGTGCGAACAGTTCCAGAGAACAGGCCGTCTACACCCAGTCGTAAATCATGCCGAATTCCTGTGACACCCGACAGCGGCATCACGTCAGGAGTGTGAACGGTGGAGAAGAACGGGAGCCTCACTGAAAAAGGAAGAAGCAGTGTTGGCGGTGGTAGTGACAGCTAAGGAACCCTTCGTGGTGACGACTTCCTCCTCCGTCTCGTCGCCTTGTCTCTGTCATTTTTCTTCTTCCTCTTACCACACTCTCATTGCAAGTCTTGCTTCGATATTTTATGTTTCCGCCGATGTGTCTTTCTCTTACAGCTATCCGAGTCGGTCTTGGATTGCCTTCGCTTTCCAACGGTGGCCCTGCCGTCGACGCTGCTGCTGCTGCTGTCCTTGCTGTGACTACGACTCGAGTGTCTGGAATCGTTGTCCACAGGAGCTGCCGTGTATCGCGATCGGCGAGATATCATTCAGGAGCTGGTGCGGAGTTGAGCAGTGTCGACCAGCTGCTGCTGCTGTTCGTCACTGTCTTCTACATGCGACGTTTTTCGGCGCCACTGCACTTTTCTTTCGCACTTCACTCACTCCTTCTGTTGGCGACTCTGCCGCGTTTTCTTTCCACGCCTTCCAATTTTCACCTTGACTCAGGCTTTCATTTCATTTTAATTGCACCTTTCGTCGCCGAGGCAGAGCTCGACCACTCTGACGAGGATCACGTTGACGGTAGTCCCTTCCTCCACGACTGCCAGTCGCTTCTCTCTGCAATTAGGTATCAGTCGTGTTATTTAGTTGAACATCGAAAAAAAACCCGAATTATTATGTCTTATCGTTTCAAACAATTACTCACCATTATTCCAACATTCACAATTTTGAGGTTACACTTCACTTCTCCCGCATTTATCTACCTCCCGCTTTTACCTATCGGGAAATTAGATATTTCAAACGTTTCGCTCGTATGCGCGCCATCTTCCAAAGCCACCTTTAACTAAAACACTGCCGAAGTCAAGTTTCAGGAAAATTCAGGTCGCTGCACCTGCTCGACTAGCCATTGGACATACGGTATAAGCGCGGCGCCGCCGTTTTTCGATTTTAAGTGATTTTGTATAGGTATTTTTTACTATTATAAAAATTCGAGAAAAATATAAATGCTCCCTTTAAACATTTCTGAAACGGCCCGCGGCTATAATTTTTCAAAAAATACATTTCCACAACTAAAAAGAAATGATAATTGTCTGAGCGGACGGAAAAGCGGCGCCGAGCCGTCCAGTGCGAGTAGCTCTCCAACAAACGATCGAGATACAGTGTTACCACGACGCACTTACATTCGTCTCCCGTTCAGTGCAAAGAAGCCGGTAATGTGGCAACAGCATGCTCCATTTAGCACGGCGGCTCAGCGCTCGCCATGCGACCACCTAAGGTCGCAGGTTTCTAGCGAGTGACGAAGGATTAAGTGAATTGTATGTTCAAACTAGCATAGTTTACGTGTCCCACTAAAGACCATTTCATTGTATTGTCCCACTATGAACCAGGTTCACCAAAATTACATTATTGTTAATTTCCTACACTAGGCAACATACAATACGCCAAGTTGTTTGTATAATTATACCTTTATACCATAGCCTCAAACCGGCATAAGCAACGTTTTAAAAATATATCAACCAAAAGAGCTACCTACATAGTACTGCATAATCAAAATCAGAAATTGAAACTTTACTTACCATTTTTTCTTAAAAGTACCATTTATAGACAACTGTTTTCCACAAATTAAGAAAAAAATAGCTACACAAAATCAATATAAACAGTAGCACATGATAAGGTTACTTGTTAATAACAGCTGACTTTTACAGAGTTGCTACGTCTTTTGTCCCAGTATGAACCACGTCCCACTATAGACCACTCTCCCCTACATTGAAAAAAAAATACAGTTTTATACTTCTGACAAAATGGGTGATCAATTGCAGTGAAAAATGTCGTGACGGTAAACATGTTTATAGTTCCTCCAAATTCAGTTATCGTGCACTGAAAACAAAATTTATTTTATCGAAATAATCGTATTTTTGAATAGTCCTAAAAGTAGGGGAGATCGGTGGGTTGTGAGACACGAGGGGTCGTGAGACAAGCTCACAGCACTGAATTGAAAAGTACGACATGTACTAATGACTGTCAAACTTCATTCTCGTCCTGTATCTCTATTTTCATCTGACACTCGTCGCGTTGATGCGGATTCTTAGTAGGTATCTCTTCAGATTGCAACTTCAATTTTGTGTTTTAAAGTTTTTTCGACCATTTGTGTTTGCAGTATTTTCACCCGTTTTCAAGCTGTTCATAAAATTGTATAGATGTAAATCATTCCTTGGTGAGTAGCCTTTTGACACACAAAAAGAATCTTGGATAAACATTTTATGTATCCATGAAGCGGTGGCTATTTTAAAAATATTGAACTTGGGAGGTCGTGAGACAACACTTTCGGGGGGTTGTGAGACACGTTATTTCTAAAAGCGATTTACTAAAAATCGTATTTTATGAGCGTATTTTGAATTTTTTTGAACATTGCACGTTTTGTGCAATTTTAATTGTTTTTAATTAATTTAGCCTTCTTTAAATGATTTTTTCATTATTTTGTAGTGAGTCGCACCTAAAACTTGTTTATTAATTATGTGTAAAAATCTAACCTTTTTAAACTTGAATACATTGTAAGCCGCAACATTTGCTTTCTTTTTTTAATTTGAATAAACAATTTTGATAAAGGTATGCCACTTTCTATGATTTGAAGGCATGTCTCACAACCCCCCGAACATTGTAAAAATCCAGAAAAACCAACTTTCGAGCTAACAGGCCAAAGTTATAGGATTTTTTGAAATTTCAGTAAACCCATCTTTTTTTAAAGTGTGTTATGCTTACTCACGATTTGATGCAATTTATGCGCAGAAAAAAAGTTTTTTCATTATACGTTTCTTACAAAAACAAAACCCATCTCATAACCCCCCGATCTCCCCTACATTTATTCGATTCCAGTGAAAACCGATTTGATCCAAATAATATACAATTAAATCAGTAATATTTTTACACGTCCAATCGATGTTTACTCTAATCAAATAAATGTATTCTCAGGACCATTCAAAAGCACGTTCATTTCGATCAAATAACTCTGTTCTTACTAAAACAAACGTTGCTTTGGTGACTTTTGCTACAGCTAAACCAAGATATATATGTTGTTGCCACAAAAACTTTTCCTTATTTCGCTGGGAATGCAAAATTATTTTTTTCCTTGTAGCTTAATCGCCTCATCCATTGACGCTTTGCCTACCCACGTCGCAACGGCTAGGCTGTACTATCTAGCGAGTACCTATAGGTTCGTTCCAACTAACATGAGAACTGGTTCTGAACTCGGCGGAGTGTGCGCAGTCTGACTTAGCCGTTCCAACAAACACAGAACTGGTTCTGGAACGATTCCAAAGAGCGTTCCAACTAAACTGCGAACTGTAACAGAACGGTTCTAGAATGGTAATTCCAGTCCCTAGTTCTGAGTTGGGACGATTTTCTAGCCCACGCGTAGTAAGGCGCGAGACGCGCTCTATTTGAATCGGTGAGTCCAAGAACAGTACAAATGCATAAAGATAGTTTCGAGAAAAAATGAAAAAACATAATAACTTCATAATGAGTTAATGGCCATGATATAAAAGTTGTGATAACTTTTTAGGTAAATGATAATTGAAAATAAAAAATCCGAAAAAATCACTCCCCTCCAAGTTATAGAAGGAAAAAATGTATGCACTCTCTCTCTTGTACTCTTTTTGGACTCATCTTTCTTTTTCTGCTTTTTTGAATGTTTGTGCATGATAAGCTCTTGAAAACTGTAATGTTTTTTACGTTTCAACAATTAGTTGAACTCACACATTCGCTTAGGATAACCCGTGATTTTCCGCAAAATGTACACAAAAGGTGGACAAGCCTCCCTGTGCTATGTGCGATCCTGTGTTCCAACACATCCCATGAATTCAGTTCTAGAACGCATCTGACTGGCGCATGCGCATTAAATAATTCTTAACTAGTTCCAGGACGGTTCTAGAACTGTCCTAAAATGCTTGTTGGAACGAACCTAATATAGGTAAGACCGCGGACTTTTTGTCTGGCGTTCACCGCGAGAGATGATGACGATCGTACTTTTTGCGTTTGTACGTGTATGCCCTATTTCTCTATGGCTGCTATAGTTCGTCGTCGAATATAGGCCCACTCGTATTCTCCGTTTCCTTCGACTTTTCGAAAGGCTTGGTACTCGATCCTTTTTCAAGTGGACGCCGCGATTGAGGATTGCGCATTCCTTCCAGGCCGAGATTTAACGGGTTTGGCAAAGAATGGAATTTATCTTCCACGATAATCATTTTCTCTCTGCCCCCGATATGTCATTTTATATCTCGTTCCTCAGGGACGAAATTTTTACAGAAACGAATCATTTTTGTGTTATCGCATTATAAATAGCTGTGTATCTCACAAATGTTTTAACGGATTGATACTTCACGTTATACTTTTCCTGTTAGTCTCGACAAGCTCTATAACTTTTGTATGGATGAAAATTTTCAGTTCCATTTGAGTAAAATAAAGCTGACTTCAATACCTCGTAAATAATGAACGTTATCGAAGATCTGTTACATGTATCGCACGTTTCCCTCGACACTAAACAACTTTCGTTCGAAAGATTTTTTCGTATAATGAAAAATAAGGGAAATAAGTGGGGTAATGCGGTACATAAATGTATAGCCTGGAAAATGATAAGGATTATAAAAATGTCAAAATTGAACTAAATAGTTACATTATTTTTATAAGGTCTGTTCTGTTTTATTCAGAAAAAGAAAAGTTAACTCTACTTCTTATAAAAAATCAGATAAAAATTCAATAGTTCCCAGTTTCTTCATCTAAAGTACGTGATTGCAGAGGTGATAGTAAAAAAAGATACAGTGTAACACTGATTTTCTCTCTAATATGAGTACGATTATTTTTTTTAGATTTCTTTTCACTTCCGTATTGAAAGTTACAACAAAAGCGATCTCGATAGCAACAATCAACTATCAATTTTTGTAAAGGTTGGGGAACTGGATTAAGTTAATTATTTCCCTCTTAAATTTTTTCTGTTGCATTTAGATATGCTAGCTGTTCACGAATCTGTTATAGGACTGGGAATAAATAAAAATTAATATATATTAATAATAATATACATATATCTTTAATAAATACGTGTACCAATAGCGAGTCGATCGCGTCCTCCTGTTTATCCTCTGCCATACCAGATAACTAGTCATCTAACGACTAGAAGGTTTCGTGACCTCTGTTGTTCGGGTGCTAGCCCAGTCAACAGGGAGTTAAATAGGGCCTCTTTTCCTGAAATAATTCAGGGAGTTTTGAAATTTGGTAGTTTGGCTCAGTTTTTCATCCTGAACAACATACTAATTTTGCAGCATCGTAGTAATGACAATAGCGCCGCCATATCAACAATATGGCGTCCAAATCCAACATTTTAGCATTATTTTATTTCCAGCGCCTCCTAGGTAAAAGGTAGTTATTATGAAAATTGTAGAGAATGCAATTCTCTACAAGTTTTGTTTAAAACTTTTTTTCTCAAACGAATAATTTCAGAGTTACGCTTAACTGAACTGGGGCACTTTTCTTAGAATTGCATTGACGTACCCTTTTCAATCAGATGTTTTTGCATTATCTTCTTTCCAGCGCCTCCTAGTTAAAAGGTAGTTATTATAAAAATTGTAGAGGATATAATTCTCTACAAGTTTTGTTTAAGACTTTTTTTTTTAACAAATAATTTTAGAGTTACGCTTAAGTCAACTGGAATACTTTTCTTAAAATTGCATTCACGTACTCTTTTCACTCTCAACTTTGCTAATTATCGATTCATTATGTTTTCATAATCAATTGTACCTACTCATTTGTGCAGAATGTAGAGTACATGTGTATCGTCACGATGCAGTTTATTTTTTCGGAAATTAATTATTATCATCTATTCCGTCGCACGCGATAAGCGGACATCCACACATACCGTAAATAGAGATCAAACTACACCATATTAATAGGGATCAGACTACGCGGAATGGTGAAGCGACCTTCTATATCTGATAAGCCAGGTATTAGGTTTATCCGAATGGTCATCTATTGAACTTATCATTCCTCCTCTTTACAAGGCTAATTTAATGTTTCTAAGTATAGCGGTACCGATTAAAGAAGGTACTACGGAAGATGGCTTATGTCGATCCGTCCGTTAATTATCCTGCAAACTAGAACGACAGTTGTGGAATAGGCCTACTGGGGAAACCACAATAAAAAAAACGCGCCGTTTACTTTACCTCATGGTGGTGTGGAAACGAGTATAATTGATTATGAAAACATAACGTATCGATAATTAGTCAAGTTGAGCGTGAAAAGGGTACGTGAATGTAATTTGAAGAAAAGCGCTCCAGTTTATCAAAGTAAATGTAAAATTATTTGTTTCAGAAAAAAAGTTATAACACTCACACTACCACAGGGTATTTCGAAAGTTTACCTCCGTGGGCCGAAAGTTTTTTGAAATATTTTCACAAAACAAAATATCTTTTGGGAACCTATAAAGTTAAAATTTCACCTTTTAAACTGAAAAACAGTGACAAAAAGTCAAACTAGAAAAATTTAACAAAATTTTGTTTTTCTGTGTTAACTAATGTTTTAGTTATTAACCATCTAATTATGTGGCTAATACATATAGAAGGCCAAAACTGAAACTTGGGTTTTACAGTGTCAGACCAACAGTACCTACCTTTTGATCGCGCATGCAAGTGGCTGGTCTATCGCTAGCGATACATGCTCGCATATACAGGATGTATCGCTAGAGATACACGCGACAGCGACAGTTATTGTACAGAATTTTATCCTCTACAATTTTCATCATAACTGCTTTTTACCTACGAGGTGCTGGAAAAAAGATAATGCAAAGAGAACCGGATTGAAAATATTGCGTGAATGCAATTTTAAGAAAAGCGCTCCAGTTTACTTAAGCGTAACTCTGAAATTATTTGTTTAAGAAAAAAAAGTTTTAAACAAAACTTGTAGATAATTATATCTTTTACAACTTTTATAATAATTACCTTTTACCTACGACGCTCTAGAAAGAAGATAATGCAAAGAAAACCGGATTGAAAAGGGTGCGTGAACGCAATTTTAAGAAATACGCTCTAGTTTACTTAAGCGTAACTCTGAAATAATTTGATTAAGAAAAAAAAGTTTTAAATAAAACTTGTAGAGAATTTTATTCTCTACAATTTCCATAAGTTGCCTTTTACCTAGGAGGTGCTGGAAAGAAGATAATGGAAAAAAACCGGATTGAGAAGAGTACATGAATGCAATTTTAAGAAAAGCGCTCTAGTTTACTTCAGCGTAACTTTGAAATTATTTGTTTAAGAAAAAAAAGTTTTAAACAAAACTTATAGATAATTATATCCTCTACAACTTTTATAATAACTACCTTTTACCTGCGAGGCTCTGGAAAGAAGATAATGCAAAAAATTGGATTGACAAGGGTACGTTAATGTAATTGTAAGAAAGCGCTCCAGTTTACTTAAGCGTAACTCTGAAATTATTTACTTCAGGAAAAAAAGTTTTAAATGAAACTTGTTGAGAATTTTATCCTCTACAATTTTTATAATAATTACCTTTTACCTAGGAGGTGTTGGGAAGAAGATAATGCAGAACAAACCCGGATCGAAAAGGGTACGTGAATGCAATTTTAAGAAAAGCGTTCCAGTTGACTTAAGCGTAACTCTGAAATTATTTGTTTAAGAAAAAAAAGTTTTAAACAAAACTTGTAGATAATTATATTCTCTACAATTATTATAATAACTACCTTTTACCTAGGAGGCGCTGGAAAGAAGATAATGCAAAATATCGGATTGAAAAGGGTACGTCAATGCAATTCTAAGAAAAGTGCTCCAGTTCAGTTAAGCGTATCTTTGAAATTATTCGTTTAAGAAAAAAAAGTTTTAAACAAAACTTGTAGAGAATTGGATCCTCTACAATTTTTATAATAACTACCTTTCACCTAGAAGGCGCTGGAAAGAAGATAATCCTAAGACGTCGGATTTGGACGCCATTTTGTTAATATGGCGGCGCTATTGTCATCACTACGATGCTGCAAAATTAGTATGTTGTTCAGGATGAAAAACTGAGCCAAACTACCAAATTTCAAAACTCCCTGAATTATTTCAGGGTAAAACTACCTATTGCCTGGACTATGCGTTCGATAGAATCGACGCCCACTCTCATTGCGGATCTGTGAACATCTGATATGAATTAAAAATGAAGAAAGATCATAAATACGTAGTTTTTTCATGACGACAATTTTAATGCTAATTTAGTAAGTATATTAATACGACTGACGTTTGTAATTTACCGAGGAAACCATCTATTCGTTTTCTTCCTTTATAAATAAATATTCTTATATAATATTTTTATAATGATTATATTTGATCGGTACGTTTTATAACTTTGGGAAAACATTCATATCTCATTTCGTATTATGCTATGAGCCTTAAAATTTGTTTAGGCTTTTAAAAAGTCTACCTCTTGAACGCTTTAAAAGTTGCTATCGGAAATTTAAAAAAGACGTATCGGAATTTTTACCTAGATAATATCTATACATTACTTATGAAATATTGCGAGGTCGTAAGTGCAACCATATATCCTTATGCATGTATTAAAACTAAAAGGGCGCATCATTTTTTGAACGTTAGGCCCTTTTGGTCTTTACTTCTTTTTTTCGTCAAGCACATTATTAATGCCAGAAGGGTGTTAGTTTAGCGGATATGCCCTTTTGGCTCTTATAAATACTAATTTTAACGCTTACAACCGTTATGTATTTATACACAGAGAGACGGGAAGTGGCTGTGTGGTAACAATTTTTGTCATAATTATTCGAGTTTGGTAATCAGAATCTGTTCATTATAGTTGTCACAGCTATTATTTAGTTCATTACAATTATCATAACTATTTCTTAGTTGACGAAACTATATTGTGACTGTAATAATAATATAATAGGTAACTATGTTACTATGTAATAATGGTGACAAAAAATGGTTATCACAACCACTTCTTCTCTTTCCATGTACATATGGGAAGATACAAAATTTAGACAAGAGAGAGGTACAAATCTGACACGGTTTATTGCGAGTTTGATAATTATCGAAAACCGCTTATCAATCCCGTTTCTTCTTTTCGAACTCAATAATTATACGGATCTCGCCATCTCGCGAGTCATCTCCCAGTTCATACACTAGCTATGAACTCATGTACGTGACTAACCGAGTACTGGCGTTGGAAAATTCTTGCAAACTCTATACCTATATCTTTTTTTTGAAGCTACTCCCGTGCGTATGCATATAAAGCACTCTGCGCGGTGTGCAACGAATAATGTAATATGCAACGTGTAACGCGCATTTCTCCGTCATATTTACATATCGCAAAGACTAAACAAACTTCTCTATTACTCAACAGTGGTACTCTATTGCGAACTCAACGCACAATCGTAGCTGTTAAGGATGTATGGGAGGTTCGTTAAAATGGTGTATATGTCATAAAAATTGGTTAGGTTATTAACAGTTGGAATCTAAAATGTCATGCAAAATCGTACTTTAATTTAAAACTCGTTTAGAAGTTACAATAATTTTAAACTATAACAGTTTAACACGTGGTCTTATAGAGCAATCGGATACTTTGGTATGTAATATGAATACAATCACTGAAAGAAATGGTGTATTCAGTTTGAAATTTATCGTGGCTGTAAATTGGATATTAACTGAGCACTGAGCAAAATTGTTTTAATATTCGCAAGATAGTTTTTACTAAATTAATTATAATTTCCAGTAATTTGACGTGCTACCCGGAATCCGAACGATTGGACTGTCAAAGTGCGACAATATCGCAAACAGTTGATAACTAATTTGAAAGAGTATATCAAACTTTACTGTAATGCATTAGCAATACTTATGAGCGCAGACCACGTCAACATGGATGACATCGAACCCCTAATTACGATAAATTGCGACAAACGGACAGTGGACGATTGCATCGAAGCTACCAACTCACTCTCGCTGAAATATAAAAACAAAACATAAATTTGTCGGGTCTATAATCGAATAAGAGGTGCCGGATTTTCGATATTAAGCATATTAAAAATTTACATAAATTCAATATATAGGAGAATATCGTCAGGGTTGGCCATACTTTTGACTTTTACCCATAACTTCCGTGTAAAAAAGAATTCTGATAATTATTGCACATTCTTAGAAAGGTCAGGAAAGAAGAACATTTTTTCGTGGTATTACGAATTGATTGGATGAAAAATTAAAAAGTAATGGTGTTAAAAAAAATTGAAAATACTGTCAAGGTTGGCCCTTGCTGTCTAGGTTGGCCCACCGTTGAAAATCGACGAACTATACGCTGTTATGATTGAAAATGACCTGGAAAAATTGAGTGAATGAAATCTATTTAGAAAGCCAAATTCGTTTTTTCATTTTATTGAATAAAAGATTACAAGATAATGTCTCATGAAAATGTTTGAAATAGAAAATTATTCTGAATCGCAGTTTTGACAAATGAAGTAGCTGTTCGTCATTTTCGCGCACTTTAAATGCACTTCTCTTTTGCATTCAATGCATGCAACAGAATAGTTACTGTTCAAGCAATGAGGCATCACTTCCAAACAGATGGGGTAAAAGTCCTCATCTTCCTCCGAAGAGGGCTTTTTCTGCATTTTTTGGGTGGACGACCTTTTTTTGCTGATGTTTTTTTAGGGGACTTCGTTGGGGTTTATTCTGCGCGTTTTTTGAGCGTCTTCGAAACGTCTCGCTTTTCTTGTTTCTCGCGCATTGTGGAGAGGCTCTCTGGCGAAGAACTGTGCTGTTCATGGGGCGATGTCTTCGTTTCGATTTTTTTACTGGCATGGCATGCTTTATAAAATCATATTTCAGTATCACGTTTTGTAGCATCAAAAAATGACGAAGCGTTGCTATTACCCTGAAAAGAAAAAAATCATGGTGGGCCAACCCTGACTACACAAATGGTCCAACCTTGACAACAAGCACCAGGGCCACATCGCATCACACCACAACTACACAGGTTACCAAATTGAATTATCCCCTTGGTTTATTCCAAAAGAATAACCATACAAAACACACTTATTTGCTTACCTTAATGATTGCATGTTTTAGCTTCAAATTCTGATACCGTATTCACTGATCCTGGAAAACTTTTTTCGTTTTTCCCAAACCACTGAGTGCACAACATGTTTTACTTTCACGCTCCAAATTCGGTATTGCCACGAAAAGTTCGCTATTACCAACAGAAGTTTTACCATGCTTGCACATAAGTGGAACTAGTGGTATAAGCTGAAATATCGCAATTTGCTGACTTAGACGACGGGCCGACCCTGACGACATTCCCCTAATTTATTTAAGCTTACTTTTGATTTACATTAACGTTGTAGACTAATTTTTTCAAACTAATTGTTAGAAATGAAAAGATACATTTCTATCTTCAAGATTAAGACTACTATGATTTATCATACTTTCAACGTTCTTTATCACTAAAAACATGTTTTCATTTTAAAAAGTTTGAATTTTAGCTAGTTTAATCAAATATTTTATGTCCCATACATCCTTAATCGTCTTCGATATTTTACCATTAATTCCTAGCGTATACATTTAACCGTGTACTCGTATCACAATCGCGGTGAACCTGCATTTGAACTCTCGTGTCAGACAGGTAGAAGAAGTGATGGCGAGCGCTATACAGAGCGAACGGAAGAGTGGAATGGAAGCGAAAGGGTGGACCGTAGCTCTATACGGGAACACAGCGCGATGCTAAATCGAAGCGCTCTCTCTCTACACCGGCGAGAGGAAGCCAATTAATAACATCCCTCCTTTCCTTCCACAGGACTCGCTTCCGGCCGTAGAAATACACGACTTCGCCCCCATGCCTCGCCTTTCCTGCCTTTCGCGCCGGCGGTGTCGCTCTGCGT
Organism: Xiphydria camelus; assembly: GCA_963678675.1. Classification (NCBI taxonomy): domain Eukaryota; kingdom Metazoa; phylum Arthropoda; class Insecta; order Hymenoptera; family Xiphydriidae; genus Xiphydria; species Xiphydria camelus. Next base: position 15,735,525 of record OY783198.1, read on the forward strand.
CGCTGCGATTTGGCCGATAAATCATCGCATCGGGAGTGAGTGCGACGTCTAGAGACCAATTCGACCTCGACAACCTCGCGGGAAGTGTCGAAGACGACATGTGAGCGCGGTGCCTCGGCTCCAGCGATGTCCGGGACGGCGTGCACGGATGACGAGGAGGCAGAGGATGTGGAGAGGAACGGGTGGCGCCATAGGCATGCATCGGCAGAAAATCGGCACGCGCTCGTGGAAGGACTATGGGTAGATCGCGCCGACAGATGGCCCTGAAGCGCGTCATTCAACTCGTGACAACACGGACGAGCGATCTACAAAAGAAAGAGACTCGGTCGATGAGACGAAAGGTGGGGCTGTTTATCATCGTCGTTGTCGTCGTCCTCGCCATCGTCATCGTTACCATCGTCGAACGGCTTACGGTCGCACCCCCCAGGACGTCCGCGCTGATTGACTCGAGAGACTCAAACAATTCGAATCCGTTCAGCGAACTTTGTATCGACCCAGCCCTCTGGACTCGATGGATCAACGTGGCGCCCCTCGGCGTGTCGCGCGGGGACAAGACGTTCAGGTGACGAAACAACCGCTCTGTATTCGTACCGTGGTGTTGCGAGTCACGCGCGCGTTACGGCGTGCATGTGTGTACGCGTTTGGAGGCCCGCTCGTGGGAGACTCCAAGCGAAGGTGAGTTACTCGAAGAAACCGAGGGGTGGTTGTCTCGGTAGTGGGGGAGAGATTTAGGTAGAGAGGGAGGGAGAAAGACAAGGGTCAGAGGAGATCCATCGACAAACGGCAGAGGCCCGACACCCCTCCGTTCGTTACCCTCGTCGTTCCGAAGAAAGTCGCTGGGAAGCTCCTCCACGTTTCGTAAACTCGTCGCGCGTACCGGTCGCAGGTACTCGCGGCTCGAACTCCGTTTGGTTTATTCGTCCAATCGCCAGCAAGAAGTGTACATACAGTCGCAAGTGTGTATAGAAATGTATGACCCACAAATTTGTATATATAACGCATAAGTAGGATGATATTGAAAAGGGGCGCGGTGGAGCTGGTGATGCGAAAACGAAGGTGCAGTGTGTGACGAGTGAGGAAGTGGCTGCCAGTCCCGCGAGACGGCGAATAGATCTCGATCGATTGAAGAGGGATGGGACGGAGTCGTTCCGAGGTTCGCGCACCTGGCTTTTGACGAGGACCCGAACCGCAGCACCCAGGCTCCGAGGGTTCCACGGGAGAAAGGATGCCAGGCGGTCGCAGGGGCCTAGTAGCCCCACAAAATACGTTCCTGGAGAACATTATTCGAAGAAGCAGCAGCCAACGTGAGTACAGCGAAGTCTTTTCGCACGGCACCGCGTTTAGATTGCGTACCTTTACAATTATTGCGAAATAGTGCCTATATCGCGATGCGAAAGAGCGGGAGGGAGAGCTTGATTTAATTGAGCTCGAGAAACAATGGTCTTTTCGCAATTACGTTCGGTCGCTCGAAAGATCTCGAGCGTTCTAAGGGCAGTGGGTCTTGGGGAATTTGGTCGAATCTGGCCCGAGAATAAAATTACTTTGGTATACAAGATGTCCCGCGTAGAACCGTACAATTGCAGGGATCTTGAGATTTACCTTCGGCCGGGCTTGGTCGGTTCTCGAGTCATTTATACCGGTAGAAGTCGAGTCGGTATAGTTAGATTTGGTGTCAATTCGGGAGATCGAAGCATCTAAACCCGAAATCGTGAATTTGTGAATAATGGAAATTACTCACCCTATAATTAACACATTCACGATTTCGAGGTTAAACGCTTCGATCTCCCGAATTGACACCAACTCTAACTACCCCGATAGCAAAGTGGCGCCACCGTGACTGCACACTACTATCACGCGGTGAATTCGAGTGCATACACTGGGATGTCCAGGTGTATGTCCACCGTGAAGCTACACTGCGGTCACATAATAGTGACTGCTCTCGAAGGTTCTTCTCATTAAATTTAAAAAATAATTTGATACTTTCTTTTTCAAAACAGTAGCGATTTTTATATTTAATCATTCATTATTTATGGAATAATTCTGTACAATTTGCACTGTTTGAAACATCATTATTATATCAATTTTGTTATTTTCTAATTTAAAAATTTTGTGAAGACAGTGCATTCACGGTAAATTTACGAAGTGTACACGTCGTTAAGGCACCGTGACTGCACTGAGTTTAAACACTGTGTTTTCACGCCGTGAACTACTAAGGGTATTCACTTTGTAGCCACGATGCTCTTAGTTTGTGTCACGTCACATGAACACACTAAGGTGATACCACAGTGATACCACTACGTGTCAGCACTGCGTGCGTCTAGCGTGCATGTGCACGCTTTGCTATCTGGGGTACCGACTCGACTTCTACCGGTATAAATGACTCGAGTACCGACCAAGCCTGGCCAAAGGTAAATTTCAAGGTCCCTGCAACTGTGCGGTTCTGCGCGGAACATCCTCTATAGTAAGATCTCTTCATGGGGATCTTCTATAAGGGGTCATTCCGCTACGTTGGGAACTGGAACTCTTCCCCACTCCGAAGTGTTACTCGAGTCTCGTCACTGATATCGTCCATCTACGTAAGCGAGCTCGAGCTCTCCGCGCAGTAGTGGGGGTACTCTGCTTCCTCCCATTCTATTTTTTGACGCCTCCAAGATGGTCCTACAGCGAGAACCTATTATTTCTACACTGAAAGGAATAAATGTGGTTGTGACAACTATGTATTTTGGACTCAGTTGTTCAAGTTTGGTAATCAGTATCAGTTTATTATGGTATTTTCAGTTACCATAATAAAAGAATTATTGCGATAATTATATAAAACTAGTGCTGATTACAAATTTGGAGCAGTTAAGTCCAAAATAGTTGTCACGATTACTTTTTTTTTCTCGGTGTGCTAAACCTAAGGCGAAACGTCCGCGAATTTTGCGTCGTGATTATTGAGTACACATTTATGGATTTGGAAAATGTTGAAATAGTGACTGTAATTTGAAACAAAACACATGCTTTGAGCTCAAATTGTATTCTATACTGGTATAACTTTTGATATTTGAGAAGTGGTTGAATTAATGAAAATAGATTTGTTGACATGAGAGAGAGAGAGAGAGAGTGTTGATTTAAGGGAGGCTTGAATGTAAAATTTTATTGTATACTTATCGAAGCTTGGACGAAGTGATACTCTATAAAAAAAAATGAGTGTCTATAGATATCGCCACATTAAGATAATTATCCAATAATTGAAGACTGGGTCAGTAATTATCTTATGGAATTAATTATTTCTCTTGTCTCGTTATACTCGTATGTCAGCTTGTCAACAAATTTTACATTAAACATACTTCTGATTTTAAGTAATTAAAAAATTTTCGCAAAAAACTACGAGATTTCCTACTTTAGTAATACTTCCATTAAGTGTCTCTTTTGCAATGTACTTGAAAGGCTTATATAACGACGGAACATTTCTTTACTTATATCCTAGACAGCACAGGTAGCCCGTCCGCTGATTATTATTAGTAACGGATATTTTGAAAGTAGATGCATTATTTGTAAGCAAAATTTATTGGATGAAAATATATGTAAAAAGTAAAATGCACCATACGTTGTAGTTACTGAAGAGACTAACGAACGACAAAATCTTGGATCCTTCTAAAATATTCTACTTTGAGAAATAGATAGTAGAATTTATTATCTACCTAAAGTTCCGAATGTTCAATTGAATGAAACATTTCGACTTTAAGATATCATGGCCAATGTTGAGTTTATTGATTACTAGACCTATAGAGAAATTTTCACGAACTGAGTGACTATCGCGAAAAAAAAGTAATCAATAAACTTAAAAATGGCCATGATCTGTTAAAACCGAAATTTTTCGTTCAAATGAACGTTCGGAACTTCAGGCACATAATTTATTAGATTAGATACCTATTATTCTTTTTCTGCTACAATTTGCCCAATTTCTTACTACTGTAGACGTTACTGAAGAGAAAAATTTCACCTTACAGGAAGGTAGATGCAAAGTGTCATACTACTGTATTTTGATATTTGAAATCTTTGAGGTATTCAATAAGCTGATTTCTACCGATATATTACGAGGGCGAACGTAGAAGTACCTATAATAGTTCCTATCTAGGTATAAACATTTTACGTATGATGCGAAAGCAACGTTTTTGGAAATATCGTCAGGGTAAACATTTTATGTTCCACAGATATTTCATGAATGATACTGAAATAAAATCACCCGAAAGTTTAAGGTATTCATCACAAATGAGAAACTTGACCTAAATTAAATTTTCTCACTTTTTGATGCGCCAATAATAACAGAATCTACTAGAAAAATGTATACGCAAGCTCTTCGAAAGTCGATAGGAACCTTAACCTTGAACAAGAAGAAGAGCACACAGAAAGAAACGAAAAGATAGTGGAGGTAGGATTAACGACGAGTCCTGACTGAGGTTATAGGGTAGGTTTGATTCAAGCGTGGGATTGTGGTAGCAGGGAGATATTTCCGATCAGATTCGTGACTGCCGAAGCGAAAGAGAATGGGGTGACCTCGGTCGGGCGTTTCCGTAATGATTTGGTCGAGCTCGCTGGGTCATTGGGTCAAATCCACAGAACATGGGGGTCAACACCACGTCACATGGGGGAGTCCGTTATACGCTCCATAATGTAAACTCTGCCTATTCCCCGTGGGCGTTTCCCTCCTACTTCCTTTCTCTCCTCCCGACCTACTCATATTGCGAATCTATTTTTAGACTTTTGCGGGGAGTCGCGCTTTTATCGTCAATTTATATTTTACTCGGAGCAAATTCATTTGGGAGGGTTTGCATGTTTAAGCGAGACTCGGGCAATGGGAAATGCGGTAGAGTGTAGTCGAAACCATAGCGGCGTCCAATTTACACCCCTCCCCAATGACGGAATCGATAGCGCGGCAAATAAGCATAAGCGATGTCCTATCAGAAATTCGGTATACAAGTAGGTACAATACTGTGCACGGTGTATGATATCGATCTCTACACTTTGAGAGTTCCGCACATTATACATACTTTCTATAAAATATATAGCCCGCGAAATGAGATCCACCCTATCTGCATAATATACAATACAAAACCTATGACTCTGTAGAACGTGTAGAGTTTAGCAGACTAGGTATAACCATTATGCGCGATTGTTGAGTAGTCCTGGCGAATAGGGAAGGTTAAGAAGGGCTGGCATTCATCGAGAATGAGAATTCTCGATATAAGGTAGTTGTGGTATATATGGCCCGGCTTGTAATACGGCCCTCCGTCTATAAATTGTACATTTACCGATACATTCTACTTTTCTCAGTAACTGCAGTTTCTTTGAATACTTCTTAGCTCTTCTTAGCGCCATCTATTAAAAGTAAAATATGTCGGTACATGTACAATTTATAGACGATGGGCCATATCATAAGCCGGGCCATATATACCGCCACAACCTTAGTCCAGGCAATAAAGACCAAAAATGCCCAAATAGCGGAAAAAATACATATAAAAGCGAATTTTGGCACAGTTGTAGGGGAAGGTGTCATTAACAATATACTAAAAGTACTGATTGGTGGGAGTGACGCTGGGGGGGGGGGTCTCTAAAGGTCCCTTTTTTCAGTTTTTCGTTAATAACTCGAAAACTACTACCTCTAGCGAAAAAAAAGGTGTGAGTGCCGTTGTACTCATGGAGGATGTGTAAACATCTTACAATTATCTGCGGTCCGAGTTTAATTGGGGAATATGACGTCGTAGTTCGACATAAAAGAGTTTAATTTTTTCTATAATAAAATATTTATTATTATTATATTAGATTTATAACTTACTAGCAGCCCGTCCCGGCTTCGCACGGGTAGATTGTGTATTGATTTTGTCTGTCCACCATTGTTTAAATACATTTTTAATACAAAACTTTTAGTATTTTTCCCGGGCTACGCAATGGTCATATTGGATTTGACCTTGACCATGACCTTCAAGGTTATATCAAGGTCAAATTAAATTTTTTTTCACGTTCAAATGTGTCCTTGACCATTTTTTTCGTGTTACCTTTATTGTCAGCGGAGGTCAAATTTAGGTCAAGTATAGTTCGACATTTTGAACATCCTGTATAAGATTTACTAACTCAGAAACCTTCGCGGATATGCGTCCAACTGTTCCCCAAATTTTCATCGCAATCGGATGAACGGTTTAGGAAGGCATAATAATCATCCGTACCGGTACTTTTTGAACACCCTGTGTAAGATTTACTAACTCAGAAACCTTCGCGGGCATGCGTCCAACCATTTCCCAACTTTTCATCGCAATCGGATGAACGGTTCAGGAAGGCATAATAATCATCAGTACCGGTACTTTTTGAACACCTTTTATAAGATTTACTAACTCAGAAACCTTCGCGGGCATGCGTCCAACCATTCCCCAAAGTTTCATCGCAATCGGATAAACGGTTTAGGAAGGCATAATAATCATCCGTACCGGTACTTTTTGAACACCCTGTATAAGATTTACTAACTCAGAAACCTTCGCGGGCATGCGTCCAACCATTCCCCAACTTTTCATCGCAATCGGATGAACGGTTTAGGAAGGCATAATAATCATCAGTACCGGTACTTTTTGAACACCTTTTATAAGATTTACTAACTCAGAACCCTTCGCGGGCATGCGTCCAGCCATTCCCCAAAGTTTCATCGCAATAGGATGAACGGTTGAGGAAGGCATACTAATCATCCGTACCGGTACTTTTTGAACACCCTGTATAAGATTTACTAACTCAGAAACCTTCGCGGGCATGCGTCCAACCATTCCCCAAAGTTTCATCGCAATCGGATGAACGGTTTAGGAAGGCATTTGATATTATCTTAAAGGTCACGGTCAAGGTCAAATCCAATACGACCACTGGGTAGCCAAGGGAAAATCCTTAAAGTTTTGTATTAAACATTTTTCTCCAAAATGTTTACCCGTTGAGATAATCCAGCTTGCGCGAATAGTATGCGCAGTAGCGCCACACACACACTGACGCAGTCACATCTACATGACTTACGTCTGACGCTTATTTTCCCAGGAAGGTCGTACTGCAGAGCCATAGCATAGATGTTTACACACCAAAAAAGTTCAGTTATAAATTAATCGACATAAAATTCTCTACAAAAAAGGTCTATACTTTCTCGCTAGGATCAATACTTCAGGAGATATCGCACGTTTGCTGCAATAGTGTCATAACTCAAAATTAGAATTGCCCCTAGTAACGGCTTTAAAAGTTGAATTATTATATTATACGGGCGTTGACCATTTGCTGCCAGATTAGGATAATTATCATAGAATTTTCATGATAATTATCATAATTTGACAGCAAATGGTCAACACTCGTATAATATAATAATTCAACTTTGAAGGTCGTCGCTTTGGACAATTCTAATTTTGAGTTATGACACTATTGAAGCAAACGTGCGATATGGAGGGGGAAAGATGGAACATTTTTTAAAAATCTGTTTTTATTGTTAAAAATCAAGTTTTAATGATAAATTAACTATGCTCAGATCACGTTTTAATGACTTTACTGCATGTAAGTGTAATCATGTCGCCCCCTTAATACTACAACTAGGTAGGTAACTCAAATTTTCGGTATTTTCAGTTATCTATTTTGTACCCAACTTTGCACTCACATATATTCACTCAGTTCAAGTAACTTCACTTTAAAACTTCGTTTAATAAAATATATCCTCAGTAGAGACGTCCTGCTCCTCAACCCACTCGACGTCCTCCACTCCCGTTTCACTATCTCGGAAGATGCACATAAGCTACAGATCACGACGCAATGCCACTCGTGCAGGTCGTCCCTTCTCTGCTTGATCCTGGGTTTTGCACATTCTTTTGTCTATTGTTACTGCTTTATTTGATGCAAAGTACAGCGCTTCTTTCAATCTGTATTGAGTGATTTGATAGCATTTTTGGCTAGGAATTTCTCACGTAAGATGAGGTCTAGACCCCCCCATTGTAAGACACTGTAATGCTGCGTTTACAGGCTGCTAACTGCCGCGGTAGTGAGCAGGGAATTGGGCAGGGAAGTGGGCAGCTCGAGCCTGTAAGGCTGGCCGCATACTTACTACTATCGTATCCGACTGTCTGAAACGATTATCGGATCGGAAGACTACCGCAGACATACGACAAAATGCGTCAGACTCTTACTACTATCGGATCCGATTGTCGGAAACGGTTTTGAGACGCAGGGATATTAGGGACCGAGTCCTCGTCACGCGCGGGACTCGTGAAAGAAAACTCGAAATTGCGGGCATTAAAAAACGCCCGTGAAAAGGCTGTAAACCATCCTTGATAACAACCCAACGGGAGGCTCGATCGGGAAAGTCCAACTTTCCGTATCCAGATGTTTACATTCCTTGTCTAGGTGCTTATACGCTGAATGCACTGTACATATTCTGCGGTACGCTTCGTATATGCTTCGCTGATGGCGATATTAATTATAGGTGTCGAGGTATTTTCGTGGTCGTGATATATCAAACGGTACGAAATGATGTGTAATGTCCATCTATCGTGAGACAGAACACACGATTTCGCCAGTTTGCATTCAAAAGTCGACTCTTGCACACCGCAACTGATCTTCAGACGACTGACTTGGAAGGCGACTAGTGAGGCAGGGGTACGGTGGTCACTTGTCTAAGGATAGCGAAGGGCAGAGGGTGCCCGTGCCCCCCTGAAATTGGAAACCTGGATCGAGGCGCCGTTGTGCTTGCCGAAACACAATCGTATGTTTGCTGCGTAGTATATAAAAACAATCGTAGAGAACGCGCCTTCCGATAGTCGGTAGGACGGTCGGACGCCTTCGGCCTGCATCCGACTCGGACGTCCGATCCGACATCGGATCGGCAGTGTGCGGTAGGGTCATATAAACTTAGAGTATTTTGAACTTCAGATTTCCGGATCCGACAATCGTTTCAGACAATCGGATCCGATAGTAGTAAATATGCGGTTGCTCACGCTGCTCATGCCCACTGCCGCTGGCACTGCCGGCACGCTACCTTCGTAATTCTGCGGCAGAGAGCAGGAAATTGGGCAGGGAAGTGGGCAGCGCGAGCCTGTAAACGGGTCGCTCGCGCTGCTCATGCCCACTGCCACTGCCACTGCCACTGCCGCACATCCCTTCCGTGGCGGTATTTAGAACGGAAGTTAAAGGACTAGCAGGATCGTCGTGAACCGCCTCCCGCAGTGCCCGTTCGAAAAGGCATCGCTAGAACGCGATTACGGAACCGGCTGACCCATTTGCATCATGCGCCTACTTAGCGTGCTGTACTCAGGTATCAAGGACGATCAATTAACGACTAACCCCTATCGCCGCGGAGGGTTGATTGTACGTGTAGGAATCGAACCAGAAATGCTGATAGGGTATCATCGATACAACCCCATTGTTCCATAACATGTTTAAAAATATGTTCAATTCCTTCTACTTTTCGAAATAGTTTTTGAATATAATGCGTGGACAAAACCGTGTCGCCAAAAACTGAATGACGAATTCAGTCGATAGACAACCGGGGAAACTTAATTCAGGTACGAAGTGCATGGGCTGAGTGTATGGCCGTTTTGCACTTGTCCGAGGATAGTGCCCGTGCCCTCCCGCGAGGCTCCCGAAATTGGAGAATAGGATCGAGGCACCTCGCGCTTTCCGAGACACATGGGCCGCGACCAGTGTCCCGCCGTGAGGGTCCTGAAATTGGAGAGTAGGGTCGCGGCGCCTTGCGCTCGCCGCGATGAGAGCGGCGAAAATAAACATGCTTGAACGCTTCGCTTTGCTCGACTATCGGCGTATTGCTCTGCGCTCCACTATACGTGCTCCAATAAGAAAGTACAGGTTTGTTTTCGCCGCTTTGTTCTCCGCTTTCATCGCTGCTTTGCTCTCCGCTCCACTATGTGCGTAGCCGTAGAAGTAAAAAATACGTGTGTGTATAATAACATATAATATAAAACAGTTTTTATAGAAAAATTGTTAGATGTGAAACATCGAAATTCTTCTTTGTAGAAAGTATGCGATAGGAAGGATCGACCACGCGTCCGTCGAAAGAACACGTGCGCCAGTGCGCATTTGTATTTATGACTGTGATACTATTAAACGGTACGAACCGTTGTGTCTAATTCAAAATGCGCATTTAGTTTACTCTCTCTTAACTCTACCATCGGTACTGTTTAATAGTATCACAGTCATAAATACGAATGCGCACTGGCGCACGTGTTCTTTCGACGGACGCGTGGTCGATCCTTCCTATCGCATACTTTCTACAAAGAAGAATTTCGATGTTTCACATCTAACAATTTTTCTATAAAAACTGTTTTATATTATATGTTATTATACACACACGTATTTTTATCTACAACAAAGTATCTTACATCGATGTGGGCCTAAAGTTCATAGATAATAAGATAATGGCGATTTTTATACATACATACATACATACATACATATACGGCATATAGTATTAAAATCCTTTTTACTGTCATTATTTTCATAATATCGCTAGTCACTTCATCCATTCCAAAAAGTACGAAAAATAATAGATATATGTTTTTTCTATGCATGGTGGGAGAAGGAAATTCTTCGAAACCACCGAGCTGGAGCATGAAAATTGGCGCCGGGAGAGTACGCAGATTCAGCGCCGTTCGGTTGGTGCTATCCCCGAAGAAGTATACGTGCACCGCAATAGTCGAATTTATTGCGAGTCTGCACTTTGTCCGAGGAGAGCATAAAAGGCAGAGGGTTTCTGTTGCCTCCCGCGAGGCTCCTGAAATCTGAGCACGCGCGCGGTCGAGGCCCTTCGCTTGCGACCCGGCGCCTATCACTCTCGCTAGACTAAGTTACTATCTATTTAGCCGGTCAAATAGACTGAAATTTCTCTGGCAGTAAATTTTTATCGTGTATCCACTGCAATCTAGCTAGATTTATTTTTCTCAACCGAGATTCTAGACTAACTCTCGCTAGATTGTTCTCAATGCTGTGTCCACTTGAGTAAATCTAGCTGAAAACGAAAGAACACGTTCGCCAGTGCGCATTTGTATTTATAATTGTGATACTATTAAACGGTACAAACCGTTGTGTCTAATTCAAAAAGCGCATTTAGTTTACTTTCTCTTAACTCTGCCATCAGTCGCTGTTCCGTCTCGCGATAAACGGAATTCGACACAACGGTTCGTACCGTTTAATGGTATCACAGTCATAAATACAAATGCGCACGGGCGCACGTATTCTTTCAACGGATGCGTGGTCCATCCTTCCTATCGCATACTTTCTACAAAGAAGAATTTCGATGTTTCACATCTAACAATTTTCCTATACAAACGGTATTTAAATGTTATTTTTAAACGTGCTAACCAATGATCAATCAATCCTCATGCTTTCATTAATGAGGGTAAATACTGCTTCGTACACCGATACAGTGAGCGTATAGTAGTAAGTGTCTAAGGTAGGGCTCGGTGAGAGGGGACCATCGAGTCGTGGCGGAGAGAGCCGATGCGTCCCGAGTTAGGCCAAGCGAACGAGGAGACGCAGGGTGACCGTTGCCTCTATATCTATATATAGAATAGATATAGATATAGAGGCAATGTTCAACTGTCGCCTTGCTTTAGCGTATTTAGCCACTCCAGCGACGTTTCACGAGCAGCCGGTCTCACCCCCGAAGCGCGGCATAAGATGTTTCACATCAAAAATTTTGAGAAATTGACCATTAAGCCCCGGCAGACGGTCGGTTTTTGCTACATATGTGTGGTACTTTTACTATAAAAACTCAAATCTTGTATCCCGATGAGGTAACTTATTTGTCACTTGGCTGTAGGTCTAGAGGGAAGTGAGCAGCGCGAGTGGCAGCGGCAGCGGCAGCCTGTGAACGGGGCTGCCGTAGAAATATTTAGGGCAGGGAAGTGGGCAGCGCGAGTGGCAGCAGCAGTGGCAGCCTGTAAACGCCGCATAAGAAATATTCACACCCCCCCTCCCCCTCAAACGTCTTAAGTAGCCCCTAGACGGTCAATATATTGATTCAATATGTATTGATCAATATATTGAAAGTCTCTTCAATACGGTTCAATATAGCTTCAATATAGCTCCTTCAATACGACGACTAGCCATTCTCACTTTGACTGTTGGTTGTGCTTGGAAAGTTCGCGATACGTTGTGCGAGTTTTTATTTTTGATGTGTAAACATTTATGCTATGGCTCTGCGGTACGACCTTCCTGGGAAATTGAGCGTCAGACGTAAGTCATATAGATGTGACTGCGTCAGTGTGTGTGTGGCGCTACTGCGCATACTATTCGCGCAAGCTGGATTATCTCAACGGGAAAACATTTTAGAGAAAAATGTTTAATACAAAACTTTAAGGATTTTCCCTTGGCTACCCAGTGGTCGTATTGGATTTGACCTTGACCGTGACCTTTAAGGTAATATCAAATGCCTTCCTAAACCGTTCATCCGATTGCGATGAAACTTTGGGGAATGGTTGGACGCATGCCCGCGAACGTTCCTGAGTTAGTAAATCTTATAAAAGGTGTTCAAAAAGTACCGGTACTGATGATTATTATGCCTTCCTAAACCGTTCATTCGATTGCGATGAAAAGTTGGGAAATGGTTGGACGCATGCCCGCGAAGGTTTCTGAGTTAGTAAATCTTATACAGGGTGTTCAAAAAGTCGAACTATACTTGACCTAAATTTGACCTCCGCTGACAATAAAGGTAACACGAAAAAAATGGTCAAGGACACATTTGAACGTGAAAAAAATTAATTTGACCTTGATATAACCTTGAAGGTCATGGTCAAGGTCAAATCTAATATGACCATTGCGTAGCCCGGGAAAAATACTAAAAGTTTTGTATTAAAAATGTATTTAAACAATGGTGGACAGACAAAATCAATCCACAATCTATCCGTGCGAAGCCGGGACGGGCTGCTAGAGTAAGTTATAAATCTCATTTACTAATGCGTAAATTTATAAATGAATAAAATTTATTTCTTTTATTTTGTTCAATTATTACTTTAACATTCAAATTATTTCATAAAATGTTTGATTCTATACATTTTTTTTATAAATAAATTTTAATTTTTTTGATGTGTAAACATCTATTACGGCGGTATGAGGGTCAACCTCGGGAAATGGGACGGAAATATGAAGCCGGATGTGATTAGTGCGCAGTGATTCGTGCGCAGCTACTTCAGCGCTTGCGGCCTAGGGTGGTATTACATTTTCTTGTCGATGATGTCGATATAGTAAATCGCTATACAACCTACTAATAGCGCAGCTAGCATTGGTGACGCACACAAGCCTAGTCACTTTCTCCTAGCTTCCCCACGTGCTCCGTAAACAGCTAACACTTGTATCTCTGTCTAAATAATCTATATATACCATAATACCGTATACCGCACGTCCCGTAAGAAACGCAACAAGCGACATTTTTCTTCGGCAGTATTTGCCGACGCCCCGATAGCCAGGTGACTTCACAGTGGTGGCACTGTGGGACCACGCGGTGACTTTGAGAAACATCACAGTGATGTCATGGTTCGTGCCCACTGGGGTACCACTGTGGCATCACGCAGTGTACAAAGTGGATAAAGTAGGATTTTTCAAAAGAATAAAGTAGGATTTTGGACGCAGTGACTTTACCGAGGTTTTTTACTGCGTGCCCGTGCAGTGCCGCCGCCTGCCACCCGCCTAGTAGTGTCGCTTTTTTTTCACACCCTACCGGGATTTGAACCTGCGATCTTCAGGATACGAGATGCTTCGAAACTGGGAATGCTTTCGAATTCTACCAATTGAGCCACCGACTCAACGTTGGTTGCAATAAACTTGTTCCTTTTAAGGCGTTCTGCAAATTTTGTGCTCTTCTCTGTAGGGTCGTCTGGATAGCCATCCAATACTATGATTGATCGTGCCCCAAAATATCTTGACATAATCTACGTATTTGTTAAGGATTGAAGAGAACCTTTCTCTCAACTTCCACGGTACTCGGTGAAGTAGGAACCTACCGTCAATCAAATAGAGAGCACTTCCGATATTTGACGAGATTTCCACTGGATCAAACAAATCATAGAAAACAGATTTACGTGACTTCCTCATCATTCATTGTTCATCAAATAAAAATGGTGGATATGGAGCCAATTCACATGTAAAGTAATTTCTGGGTTCGTATTCTGTTTTTTTATGAAATGAGATTCTCCTGAAAATTGCGTATAGGTCTACTGGCACTACTTCGTCATGCAACTTTACACTGCTGGTGAAGCCTCGCATTGGTAACATTCTTTTCTTTCTGGAGAACTTCACTTGACCAAAATTGCTTCCAATACTGCTTTCGAGACTGGGATTTCCGATTTGGTTTGATAGATGGCAATTTACGTTTTCATCCCCTACAACTTCGGTAGACAGTGACATTACGTACTCCCTTACTGGAAAGGGATTGTGGCAAAGAAACCAGTCTATGAATTTCTTGCAGTCACTGTTATCTCTAGGTATTGTGAATAACCTTGCATCTACATATTGTTCAGTAGTGCAAAATGAAACACCACAAAAGGTATTTCGATCGCGATGACACTGAGCGGTAAGAAGCAATATTCAGAACTCGAACTATCGTTTGTTGGAACAGCGTGAATAACTAAAACTTAAAAATTTATAATTTAGCCTCACATAAACGATGAATAAAGAGTACAATACTTCTTGGTGAAAGAACTTTTCAACCGCGACTCGAGCGACCCAGCTGCTGCGACGAGGTGTATAGCAAGGGAGGGGAAGAAGAATGAAGCTTACGTATATCTGATACAGCATTCGTTGCAATATAAATTCCAAATACAGAATAATTTCATATAATACATTTTACGTAATGGAAATAAGGTTTGAAAATCAAAAATATGATTTTGCCTTAAAAAATTGGTTAATGGTTGTTCTTTAAACATGTATATCGTCCATACCACTTGACTTAATTTCAAATATGTGGTACTTGTTCAACGTAGAATTTTATGAACTTTAATTTCTAAAAGAATAACATTTTCCTAGAAATGCATCGTTTAAGAGTTATTAATGAAAAACTGAAAAAAGTCCAAAAATTTCGAGGTTTTTGGGACACCCTTCATAGAGCACAAGCAGAAAATTGGTGCAAACTTTAAAAAACCCTTTTTACATGCAAATGAAAAGATTAAAACCATTTCCAGCTTTCCGCGAATTATTTCGCCTACACACCCTCTTTTTTAGCTTGTTGCCTGGCCTACACTGTGCGTCGTCGTGTTTACCGGCCCGGTCACCTCACCACGCAGTCTTATCGCGGTAATAAGGGAACATTGTTTCGGCGGCGGCAGTGACGCACAGCCCACGTGGGTTTTTGATGCATCGAAACAACTTTTTTATACAATAGAGAGAGAGAGAGAGAGAGACATAATTAGAGAGGTCCGGTGACTTGGTAGTCCAGTCTATCTATACAGGGTGACATTTTGAAAACTTGCAATCCCAATATCTCAGAAAGTTACAGAGATTTTCTAAAAAAACCAAAATACAGTTTCGGCAGTAGAGAGGAGGAACCAAAATGACTTAATCGGAGACGCATCCCCTCCAACCCCCTTAGGGGTAGCCCCCCCAACATTGTAATCTTAAATAGCAACCCCCCATGTGTGATACAGCGTTGGAAAGCTCTTTAAAAATGCTTTACAACAACACCAAATTTTGGTACCTTTCGATGAGTAGTTTTTGCGCAAATCGAGAAAGAAACTGCTAGAAGTAAGTTGTCAATTTATTTATTAAAGGTCAATTACGTTACAATAAATTTTCGAAATGATTTCCATTGATTTGTCGGACTTTTTCAAATGTTGTTCTTGAAATTTTTTGACATTCTTGCATAATTCTCTGTTTCAGTTGGTTAATGCTGGCTGGTTGAGTTTGAAAAACAAGAAATTTCAGATGTCCCCATAAGAAGAAATCGCAGGAAGATCAGATGATGGAAATCACTTCGAAAATTTGCAAAATGCAATACACTACCATAAACATACTGATGCATCAGACATTTTTAGATACTTAAAAGGCCCATATTTATAGGATTACATTTTTAATAATTTGATCTGTTATACAGGGTGCGGCAGAGAGGACGGACGTTTTTGAGATGGGTAGTACTCTTCCCCTCCGTCTACGAGAGAGGTGGGGAGGGTACCGTTTGACTCGTGAGTTCCTAGCATTGTTTTACTAGTTGTCGTCATGGAGCCTTGGACGGTGGAGCACCGCGTTTTCGCCTATGATTGTTTCGTCCGAAATAATGAGTCAGTCACCGTCGTACAGCGTGAGTTTCGTCGCCACTTCAACATTCATCGGAATAGAGCTGTTCCCTCTCGAAACACCATCCTTCGTTGGGTTGAATCATTTCGCAGGCATGGTGAACTGATCAACAGAAGACCAAGAGGAGCTCCGCGAACAGTTCGAACTCCTGAAAATGTTGAACGCGTTCGACAAGCCTTTCTTCGCAGTCCGACTCGATCTGCCCGGAAACATGCTGCTGCACTTCGCCTCAGTGATCGTTCGGTGAGGCAAATTTTGCGTATGGATCTCCGCTTTCACCCCTACAAATTGGCCATTGTGCAACAGTTACAGCCCGGAGATTATGCACAACGAATGAACTTCGCACGTGAGATGGAAGCACTGATCGATCAAAATGAGAACCTCATTTTGTTCATGAGTGACGAAGCCCACTTTCACCTAAACAGCATGGTTAACCAGCAGAATTGCCGTTATTGGTCTAATGAAAATCCGCAACAGTTACACGAAAGACCGCTGCACAGCCCAAAAGTAACGGTTTGGTGCGCTGTATCGCAAACTTGCATCATTGGCCCTTACTTCTTCGAAAACGGTAATGGTCGTGCTGTTACCGTGAACTCAGAGCGCTACGTCGAAATGATCACCAACTTCTTTTTCCCTGAATTACGACGGCGACGTGTTCCAATCCGACGTGTGTGATTCCAGCAGGATGGGGCGACCGCCCACACAGCCAGAGCATCAATGGACGTTATTCGCCCTCTCTTCCCTGGTCACCTTATTTCCAAGTTTGGCGATGTTCATTGGCCTCCTCGGTCCCCAGATTTATCTATATGCGATTTTTTCTTATGGGGACACCTCAAGGCTAGAGTATACGAGAACAAGCCCCGAACTCTCTGGACGAATTGAAGGACGCAATTTGCGTGAAAGTCGCCCAAGTTGAGAAAGCGATGTTGGAGAGAGTCTACGCGAACTTCCAAGAACGCCTCCAGCACTGCATCAACGATTTTGGCCACCACATCCCTGATGTGATTTTCCACACTTGACTGTCTCAAATGCTATTTCCTTGCGAACCTGATTCCATCAATAAATTTGTTTTTAAGTAAAAATTAACTATTTTATGATTTTTTTAAAACCGTCCGTCCTCTCCGCCGCACCCTATATTAATAACAAATTTTGTAGGACAATTCTATAAAATCATATATTGGAATTACGTTTTAGCAGGGCAAAAAATCCATTCTAAGCTAGCCTAAATAGTCAATTCCGACATTTCAAATCACTAAATAATGCATTAAAAATTTCTATGGGAGGCCCCACTTTCTAAATGCTCTCAAAAAAAAAATTACCGTAAAAGATATAGACATTTAGGGTAAAAAAAACCATGAAAATAAAAAATGACGGTTTTGAGATACATTTTGTTTCCATTTTCAATAAAAAACGCAATATAAAATTTTTTTTTCGAAATCTTCACAAAAATACACATTTTTCATATGGGTCATTTTTTTCATGTTTTGTTAATTTAAGCCGTAAATCGCGATGAAAAGAAAAAAATAAGAAATATAAAAATTAATAACACAGCTGAACACCTTAAGGAATCGTTCTGAAAATTTTGGCCAGTTTTTATATTGATTAAAAGTACTTGAAAAGAAATCAACAACTAAATCGGAGATCCAAAAATTTCTACTACTAAAAGTTGACATGGAATGCCCCATATACAGAGTGTTTCACATAACTTGACCACCTCAAATATCACGGCAGTCTTTGATGATATGAAAAAGTATTGAGGAAAAATTGTTCGATATAAAGGGGCAAATACTGTTATTAGAAAAGAATTATTTTTTAATTAGTTTTTTTCAAGACATCAAGGTCATCGACGTTATTTTAAATGGGTCGACATATTTTCATTACCACAGTCTTGTAGCTTATAAGAGGACAAATTCAGCAACCTTTAATACGATGACCTTCATTTGACTGAACGAAAAGAATCACGAAATGCGTGCCATGAATTCCAATACTTGTTCGAAGACGATAAATGAATGAATTTCAATGCCATTGGGATTATGTGAAATGTTATTGTTTCTGATGCTTATAAACAAACCTCCGAGGTATCTTGTTCCGTCAGGAAGGAGAAAGTAAGGATCGGTCCGGTTTGGAAACCCGAGAGAGTCGAATACTCTTTGAGCGCACGTGGTCACAGAAAATCTTAAGGGAATTAAACTTAGAAATACACGAGGTTTACACTATTCGATGCGCACATAATTATTAATTATACAGAAACGAAAAGAGCACAATACGATATGTTTCCCGATCGCTGGATTGGATGTGGTGCAAGAATTCGCTGGCCAGCTCGATCGCCAGATCTTACGCCACTTGATTTTTTTCTGTGGGGGCATTTAAAAATGAAGTTTTCAATAGAACTCCCACTACACCGGAATAAATGCAAGAAAAAGGATTTTTCATCACTCAGTGCGTAAAACTCGGTTTCATGGGCGTCCTCAACCCCGTCAACCTCGTATTTGATACTTAGTGACAAAAAATAGAATTCGTTATAAGGGTGTTTCGCGTCGTTTTAACTCGTGTGGTTGCCGCACTTGCTTCGCTCGTGCGGAAAACTTCACACTCGTTAAAAATGGCGCTTCACGCCCTTATAACGAAAATATCTATTTTGTCACTCAGTGCCAAATACTCGGTTTTACGGGCGTTCTCAACGCATGTAAAATGACGTTTTACACACCAATTTGCGAAAGGTTGCACAGTGCGTAAAGTAACATATATGCAGTGCGTAAAGTAACATATGCAGTGCGTAAAGTAACCTATGCAGTGCGTAAAGTAAAAGTGGCACACTCGAGAAATCACTGCGAGTATTACTAGAAGTTGGCACATCAGTGTGTCCAACGCCACGCATTCGCAGCACAACTCTATACAGCTGACGCAAAGCCAGAACCTAACCTAACAACCCATTCACTGCCGCTGTCGCTTAGGTCGCTTAGAAGCGTCAGCGGATGAGTTGCGCGGGTGCCACTGTCGCTTATAAGCGTTCTATTCCATTCAGACTTGAACTGGGCACTGCGGTTACATGTGTATGTGTAGGCTGGCACTTGAGTAAAGATACTTTGACGTAAACGTGCACGTGGTTCGGAATTTTGACGATTTTTATATATTTTGTTATTGTTAGAATTATTAACTTGAAGTTGGCATGGGACAAAATGTATCTAAATTAGAGCGGCAGTGAATGTGTTAAAGTTCTTTGTTTGTTTATTTATTTCTTTTTACTTTAAAAAATACTTTTTGTAATTGGGGGGGGGGGGCTCCGCCCCCAACCCCCCCGACGACCCCCACTCCAATACCCTGCCCCGAACCCTGTCAACCTCGTATTTGACACTTAGTGACGAAAAATAGAATTCGTCATTCGGGCGTTTGCGCCGTTTTTAACTCGTATGGTTGCTGCACTCGTTTCGCTCGTGCGGCAAACTTCACATTCGTTAAAAACGGCGCTTCATGCCCTCATAACAAAAATAACTATTACGTGTATGTAATGCCATTTCTCCAGAAGTCCTGAATGACGTAAAGAAATCATCCATTTGCCGTCTCAGAAAATGTGTAGAAGTTAACGGCTCTCATTCTGAACACCTTTTAAAATAAATGTTCTGCACTAAAGCACAAATCATTAACTTATCGTCTTCGAACAAGTATTGGAATTTATGGCACGCATTTCGTGATTCTTCTCGTTCAAGGTTAAGTGAAGGTCATTATATTAACAGTTGCTGAATTTGTCCTCTTATAAGCTAACAAGACTGTGGTAATGCAAATATGTCGACCCATTTAAAATAATATCGATGACGTTGATATCTTGAAAAATTCGACGCGCACTTGCGCCGAGCATTATCGCGAAATAATTATTTTCTAATAACAGTATTTGCCGTTTTGTATCGAACAATTTTTCCTCTCAATACTTTTTCATATCATCAAAGACTGCCGTGATATTTGAGGTGATCATGTTAGGTGAAACACCCTGTATATATATATATGTCAGACGAGAATCGCCGATTTGTGAACTTCCGTTACATTTGACTTCGGTAGTGGTTGGGACGGTGCTCTAGTAATTTATTAGTTAAAGCTCCGTCCCAACCACTACCGAAGTCAAATGTCACGGAAGTTCAAAAATCGGCGATTCTCGTCTGACATACTGTATATATATTAGACTGATTCAAAAAAAAAGCTTTTTTAATTAATTCTCTTGGCGGGCACTTAAATCGTCAGTATTTAATGTAACTCTGAATATGTCGCCGGATGCACATTCTTACTCAATATTTAGGGATGTCTCAATCGCTTTTTCTGATTTCCATTTGAATAACACGGTGAAATCTTTGAATCATTGGTTTAGTGCTAATTTCTCTTCTACGATAAAAAAATTTCCCCGTGAAAAATTAGAAAAATTGAAAGTTTTAGGTGTAATTGACGTAAAGAAATATTATTTTTAATTATTAAATAGAACTTAAATGATAATTAAAAATAATAGTTCTTTACGTCAATTACACCTAAAAAACTCAATTTTTCTAGTTTTTCACGGAGAGATTTGTTTACTGTAGAAGGAATTAGAACTAAACCAATGATTCAAACATTTCACCGTGTTATTCAAATGAATATTAGAAAAGGCGATTGAGACTCCCCTAAATATTGAGTGAGAATGTGCACCCGCGGCGGCATATTCGAAGTTACATTAATTACTAACGTTTTAAGTGCCCGCCAAGAGAATTAACTAAAAGCTTTTTCTTTTAATCAGTCTAATATATATATTATCGTTTAAGGTTTCAAAATAGATATAAGATGCAACATCAGAATTGTAACGTTAGCATGGCAGTTTTACTACGAGTAATTTTAAATTACTTACTGCAGTCTTCAGAGTGCGAGGACTATTTCAATCGATAACTACACTGCCGTGCCTAGCTGCATAATTGCTGAATATTTTACATACAAATTGCTGAAAAAGGAGTAGCCATGCAGTGACTCGATATGAAGAATAAATAAAAGCTTTCCATTTTGTCCAACCACATCGTTTAATCTTCTTTTAATAAATATTGAATATCTAATTATGAGGATAAATTCTGATAAATTATGCATATACCGTAATAAATCAAAATTAATTTTTCACTCCATGATATAAGGATTTCATTACATTTACTAATTGATAATATTGTAAACACTATGTTTTCAATATTGTCAATTAATGTGTAATTATTGTTATTGATAATTATTATATTAATTATCATTTAATTATAATATATGCTTAAGGTAATCTTATTTCGAACTTTTGTATACATTACTATTACAGTCTGATTTACTATGTACGTGATGATGGCCAACCCTATTCGTGTTATACTTTCCAGAAACATTATTACATCTCATTTGATTTACAATAGGTAGGTGTGCAAATTATACTGCCATCCTTGGATTTGAAATTCTTTATAGGAAAGTTATTGTTGGTACAATTTTGAAATAAGATACCTTAAGCATACTATTACGTATGTCAATAATTGACAATATCGAACACAGTGCTTACAATATTGTCAATTAGTAAATGTAATGAAATCCTTAAATGTAGTGAAAAATGAATTTTGATTTGTTACGGTATACGCATAATTTATCAGAATTTATCCTAATAATTAGATATGCAAGATTTATTAAAAAGAAGATTAAACGATGTGGTTGGACAAAATGGAAAGCTTTTATTTATTCTTCATATCGAGTCCCTGCATGGTTGCTCCCTTTTCAGCAATTTGTATGTAAAATATTTAGCAATTATGCAACTTGGCACGGTAGTATAGTTATTGATTAAAATAGTCCTCGCACTCTGAAGACTGCACACAGAGAGTAATTTAAAATTACTCATAGTAAAGCAGCTATGCTAACGTTAAAATTCTGATGTTGATCTTATTTTGAAACTTTAAACAATATTTTTTTATATCGTTAGGGAGTTATAATCTTGAAATGTAATTAGGGATTTTTTTTATAATTGATATATTTAATAATAGTCCAGTCGTCAGGGGTTTTATAGGTGGGAAAAGTCGGATTGAGCAAAACTTTGTTTTAATGTCTCTCTTTAGGGGTCAATATGATAGCATTAAAAAATAACTGGAAAATTCTCGGTGCTTTTAATTTTATAAATAAACAAAGGTGACTTTTTATGGTTTTTTTGAAATATCTCTAGAACAAAATGGGTTAGCACAATTTTTTGTATTCTTTTTTGTCATTAAATTACCTGCAAAAAACGTCATTACACCTTTTTCCGTCCGCACGACATTTACGGAGATATGGCCGTGTGAGTGAATTCCACGCCCGCGCCGTTCCAACGACGCGCCCGCTTACTTTACACGTATTCTGATGTAACCACTCACCTTTTCAGCAGCATCTTATCAGTTAACAAATTTTAAAAAATGTAGGGACATATAAAAATGATAGGTTAATAAGAAATAAAGGGTGGGCCATCTGTTGGTCTCTTTTTGAAATTTATATTGAAACTACAGCTTTAAATATTTTTAAGTGATTATTGCTTTATTTAAAGGAGTACACCTTCCGATTATGTATGGAAAATAATTTCATTTAAATGGCTGCCGCGGCTGGCTTGGCAGTAGCCCATCCTCTTAACCCAATTTTGCAGTTCATTGTCAATTGTTTGTGGCTCTATTTCACGAATAGCTTGATGGATATTTTCCATAAGTGCGTCAATTGTTTGTGGATTGTTGGAGTAACACCGGTCCTTAAGATTTCCCCATAAAAAATAGCCCAACGGCGACAAACCACAGCTACGCGCAGGCCAATTAACATCTCCAAAGCGGCTGATAACACGATTACCAAACTGAATGCGTAAAATATCGATTGTTTCGTGGCTGCCCGAGTCGAAGATTCTGACCTGTTCCATTCTGAATAGACCTGCTTTAAGGTCTGTTTAGACCTGGGTAGACCGGGTAGAGTCTTATAATACCTGTAAAGGGATTTTCCTCTAAAACCTGAGTTGTCCTGATATGTAAATATGGCCTTCACTGTCCTTAATAAGTCGGATATATTCTTTCAAGCTAGTGGATGTCCTAACACGTCTGTTTAGCTCTTTTTCGTATAATTTAAAATTCATAGATAATCAATTAAACATTCTGAACGGAATATTATTTATAGGTAGCCTTGAATTGAAAGGAAAGGGGGGGGGGGCAATGTATTAGCAATTTTATTAATTCCTCTCTCTATAATGTTGATAAATCAATCAATCAATCATTAAAAATATACACATTTTTGTGAATGAATAAAATATAGATAAATAAAATTAAAATTTAATTTTCTTCATTGGAAGAGGAATTATTATAGCGGGAAAGGGAAGGAGTGAGGAATATGATGTTCCTATTTTCTCAACTCATTTCTCTTTCAACGAAAAGAATATAATAAAAATCTGACCTCAAATTTACTATCATTTTCATAAATTAAGTTATTTAATACATTTAGTGGTTTTCAAATAATAATTAATTAATAGGGAACTTGCCTGTGTCAGATTTTTAAATACTTTTGGTATTTATCTACTCTTTAAACCCCTTAACCATAGGTATTTGTAAAAAAGAAAATGATCAGTTATCTTGTTTAAATATTTTGTGATAGTTTGTGTTTAATTAAAGTTTGTCATGTGGCGACCCGTCATGCTTTGGCGGCCTGACGCCAGATAGCGCCGACCCTCTCGACCCTCGGCTCGCGGCTCCTGGCCCCCGACTGTCGGCTCTCGGTAGTAAAACTTCAGTAAATTTCTATATAAGAGGACCACAGGGTGTCTAAGGCAGGAGTCGGCCTAGCCTTACTGTCGAGTCCATAGGCCGATTCCGGGTCGAAATGGCGGACGTAATTTTCGTTCGTTCGCCGCAGACAATTTTTGAACACGATTTTTCGACACGTGACGTTCATGACACTAAATGTGTTAAATACAAATTAAATAACTGCATATTTATTTACCGTATGTCCCATAAGAAGCGTAATAAGCGACATTTACCTTCGGCAGTATTTACCGACGGTGCGCATATACCGACTCATGCATCGTCGGGAAATACCGTATGTCCCACTCTGTACGGGCCAGTTTGAAAGTTACCTTCAGGGAGGCTTGGTCGGTAATCGAAACATTTAATACCGGTAGAAGTCGAGTCGGTAGTTAGAGTTTGTTTCAATTCGGGAGATCGAAGCGTCTAACCTCGAAATTATGAATTTGTGAATAATGGTGAGTAATTTCCATTATTCACAAATTCATAATTTCGAAGTTAGACGCTTCGATCACCCGAATTGACACCAACTCTAACTACCGACTCGACTTCTACCGGTATTAAATGACTCAAGTACCGACCAAGCCTCCCCGAAGGTAACTTCAAACTGGCCCATACAGAGTGGGACATACGGTACTGCCGAAGGTAAATGTCGCTTCTTGCGTTTCTTATGGGACATGCGGTATACGTGGGAGGAAGTGGAAAAGGGTGGGGGAAACAAAATTCAGAAGGCCTTCTTAGACCTGGTTAGTACCTGCGATAGGATAATAACGGCTTTCCCAGGTCTACTGTGAAAAGTCCGTGTTAGACCTGTTTGCATCTGATATTCACCGTAACTAAGCTATGGAAGGACAAGCAAGGTTTACTTTCTACATTTCACGAAGACCTGGTTCATTCCTTTTAGACCTGCAAACGTTCATTCTTAGCAGGGCTTACCAGGTCAAAATCTTCGACTCGGGTGGTGTGGCAGGTTGCACCATCCTGTTGGAACCAAAGTTGGTCCAAGTCTATATCCTCTAGTAGCGGCCACAAAAAATCAGTTAGCATATTTCTGTAGCGTATTCCGTTTACCGTCACGCTGTCTTTCTGCAACACAGCACTCACTTTGGAAATAATTTTTCAATATTTCCCAGCGTTGTTCAAGAGTAAAACGATCCATTTCTTACAGCGGAGGTTTTACACTACACATCTGTCAATATATCAAGCTCGGCAGTATTGCCAATGTTAAAATAACACGTGCTTTAAAAAACCAACAGATGGCCCACCCTGTATATGAAACTTCGATATTTGCATAGCAATTTTTTTATTAAAAAATATACAAATAAATAAATTTGTTAGTCGGGTGAAGATTCGTCAGAGACCAAAACAAACTCAAGCGGTCCAGTAGGTGCATCAACACTGTGGATTTCACGCTCTTCGTCAGGTGTATCAACTTCAATCGTTAGAAACTGCTCCATATCAATCTCAAGCATTTCTTTCAGATTTCGTCCTCATGAACTTCGTTAAACATGAACCATGGTATCTGCCGTCAGCTGTAACTAGATCAATCACGGTTGCCAAACGTTGGGTCACTTGTCTTCCCCACTCGTCATTTCGTTCCTTTGCCTGAGTTAAAAGAGTATCTTTAAAGACTAATGAGGTAACTACTCTTACTGGATCACGTCGATGTTGTGGCTTTTTTTGTCTCGTTTCAGGTATTCTTCAGATGCATCTTCACTGCAAAGTACACATTTATTTAGAAAATCGAATCCACCGATTCGCTTAGATCGGCTTGTGCTTGGACTTTCATCGCGCGCTCTTTTCAATGCTGCTTGAATCCTTTGGTTTTGATTATAAGATTTTCGGCATAAATTATGTACCGTAACTGAAGCTAAATCTTTCAACAGTAAATGCTTATTATCTTTTCGCAAGTAACTCGAAGCAATACACGTTTTGAGTCCTCGCGATTTAACTTCCACTGTTTCAGCACTTGACAAGTCTTTTTCACATATGAAACACACTTTTGAAATATCCATTGTCGAAAAAAAATGGTGTTTTCGTAGCAACAGTCTACGACATACTAACGAAAGCCGAGTGGAGGGCGCTCCCCGCTCCCCCCTACGACAGACATAGATAGTTGCTTTTGTCTCCTCAAAAATATACTAGGGGACAGGTATACTTACGAGCTGGGGGGAGGGGGAGACTCAGGTATAAAGATCCGGCGAGTTTCAACAACTGCCTGGTAAATTCAATTTAAATTGCGTCACATATGGAGCCTGTGGTACTCATTTAGCGATGGCGCGCTCAGCCTTCACGCCACTATATTTTCTAAACAACTATACCAACAGAAAAATGTATAGAGACGTTTTTTGTAGGAAATTTAATTTAAAAAGAGAATAAAAAAAAATTTGCTAGCCCATTTTGTTCTCGAGATATTTCAAAAAAACCATAAAAAGTCACCTTTGTTTGTTTATAAAATTAAAAGCACCGGGAATTTTCCAGTTATTTTTTAATGCTATCATATTAACCCCTAAAGAGAGACATTAAAACAAAGTTTTGCTCAATCCGACTTTTCCCATCTATTTCCCGATTTTTCTGCTCTGACGACTGGACTATAATACAATTCTACTGTACTGATCTTTAATTTAATGATACCACAGCATAATATAATAAGTCGTATTTGTATCGTATGCTAGGAGGTAGTGGAGTAAAACGGGCCGGTGTTCATTTTTATCTCGATTTTTGGGAAATAGAAAGTCAGCTTAAATTTTTCTTGTGCAATTAAACATTGGAGTTAAACATGCGTCTAGGGGACTTACATATGTACATGTGAGTAGGTGTCAGGCTTTTAGACTTCGAATGTTTTTACCTCCGACAATATTCATTAATGCAACTACAGTGAAATAATATAGAATACAAAGGAAGCATAGGGGGATGTCATTTGAAATATATTAAAAGAGTACTTTAATTTTTCACGCAAATCTTAGTTAATGAAATAGTTAAAATTTCACAAATTCATTTTCATTTATGTACTAAGTAGTTACATGGAATTTTTCCTTCCTTAATATTTCCATCAATCAAAATAATAATGCACTATTAGAAACGATTAGCATAACATTCAAAGTTACATTAAATATCGGATACAGATCCACCGATGGGAACAGTTGATAACAGTGTATGTACAGTTGGGGAAACACGACCGCGTTAGGCCGTCTGCACACGGAGCGTATCGTCATAGACGCGTACAAGATTCGTCCTGCAGCGACGATTCCTATACGTTTAGAAGACTCTACACGCCCCGTGCATCCAATAGGAATCGTCGCTGCAGGACGAATCTTGTACGCGTCTATGACGATACGCTCCGTGTGCAGACGGCCTTAACCTTTCTAAGTCGCTCGGGTCATTTCTGACCCGTACCATATTAATTTTGTTAATAACACCAAGACCGCACACGATAAATACTTATGGGTTAGTGACTTTATTTGTATAGTCTATAGAAAAATTCTGGTGATTTGAATTTTTGAAAAATCGATCAGGAGTACTTACGATAAAAGTAGTTACACGGAGGTTATTCGGGTCAATGCTTTTGTGCGGCGATTTTCGCATATTTTGTGTTTAGACTGACAAGACTAAATAACGTATCATAACATGCTTATTATTATACATATATAGGACGAGCAAAATAAAGTAGTCGCGTGAGTTACATAGCAGCAACAATGTTGTTCGTTGCAGAGCTGCTGCTCACAGCAGCTCACAGATCCGAACTTGTTCGCGCTTGACTTTGACGCCTTCTTCTTTCTTCGATTATTCTATCAGTTATTCAACGAACGTTCACGCAGCAGGGTGTATTTTTAGTTTGTCAAAACTTTTAAACTTGAAAATCAAATCTGAAGTGGTACCTTCTTCTTCTACACCTTAGTCTGTAGGCGCGAAAAAAAGAAGTCGTTGCTACGTATGCGAGAAAACTGACAACAAATCTTTTTACAAATGTCACCGTTGCCAAAAATTTATTTGTAAGGATCATCTAGTGCAAACACATATGTGCTTGAGGTACTCATAATGGTCTTTCTGTAGCACATTACAGGACAAAATCATCACTAGTTAGATGTAAGCGTTCTAAAAAAAATAATTTTAAGTACGTTAATATTCGAAAAGCAATATCTTTTCATTTAAATACGTATCCAGTATTTAGTAGCAAGTAATCAATACCAAAGTGTATTAAAAAATGGAGCAATAAATAGTAACGAACGTGTTATTATATATGTGTGTCATTTTTGACCCAAACAACCTCTGTGTATAGGGAACTGACATGTAGGCGGAGCTTGCTTGTGACGTAGCAATATGGCGTCGCAAAATGTACATCAGTACAATGACAGAATGGCTTTAAAGTTAGAAAATATTTGTCAGTGGGTAAAATGCAATCCTTCCAGCCGAAATTTCGTAGAAGGAGAAAGAACCCGCAATGCAAGCCATGTTATATTATGTGGAAAAAATGAAGAAACGAAGGAGAGTGATACAGTGAAGTCATTTGCTCTCTGTTTACAAACGTAGAATTTGAAGGGAAAACTACATGAAACCAAAGGAGAAATAAAAAGAAATGAAGTAACTGCATCAGTGTCGTGTTCGTGCAAAACAGGACTGGGAGAAAAATGTAAATATACATTAGCGCAAAATACTGCTACATTGTTACAGGTAACTTTCTAACCTCTATACCAGTCACAATATATGTATACTCTTCTTCCTTAAAATGACGAGAGCATACTTTCATGTAGCATGTAACCTCGTTTCCGATTTTTAAAGCACTTATCCATGCTATTAACATATCGATTTTTTCCGTTTTGCCGAAGGCATTCTTTATACAGGGTGGACCAGGTTAAACGTCATTTTTTTATATGTGATAGAACAACAAGAAAAAAGTACTTTCATAAGAAAATTTACTTCAAAAATGTTTCCTAACAAAGATACAGGGTGTCAAAGTTTCGAAAAAAAAATGGTTTTCTCATCATAACTTCTAAACTACTTGATCGATTTCCATGAAATTTCGCACACAGGTATAGTAGAACAGCTCTAAGCAATAATTAAATAATTTTTAAAAATTCTCCAGTGGCGTAGATACTAGGGGCCGGTACCCCCCTTTCGCCCTCCCAATCTTCGGCGCAACTGGATATTTTCCAAAGAAAATTTAATTATTGGATTCCCTGTTTAATTTAAAGAAAAAAATCTCAAAAACGAAGTCACATCAAAAATTTGCAAGGGTAATTTTTTTCTTTAAATTAAACGGGGAATCCAATAATTAAATTTTCTTTGCAAAATATCCAGTGGCGCCGAAGATTGGGAAGGGGGAAAGGTGGGTACCGGCCCCCAGTATCTATGCCACTGGAGAATTTTTTAAAATTATTTAATTATTACTTAGAGCTGCACGACATTAGCATGTGTGCGAAATTTCGTGGAAATCGATCAAGTAGTTTAGAAGTGATGATGAGAAAACCATTTTTTTCGAAACTTTGACACCCTATATCTTTGTTAGGAAACATTTTTGAACAAAATTTTCTCATGAGAATCTATGTTTTTTTTGTTGCTCTATCACATATCACAATTAATGGAGTTCAACCTAGCTTTGGCCTGCTCGCAACCCTATAAATTAAAATAAATATCTCAAAAACGAAGCCATAAATCAAACATTTGCAAGGGTGATTTTTTTCTCTAAATTAAACGGGAAATCCAATAATTATAAATTTTCTTTGCAAAATATCCAGTGGCGCCGAAGATTGGGAGGGGGAAAGGGGGGTGCCGGCCCCCAGTATCTACGCCACTGGATAATTTTTAAAAATTATTTAATTATTGATTAGAGCTGTTCTACATTAGCCTGTGTGCAAAATTTCATGGAAATCGATCAAGTAGTTTAGAAGTTATGACGAGAAAACCATTTTTTTCGAAACTTTGACACCCTGTATCTTTGTTAGGAAACATTTTTGAAACAAATTTTCTTATGAGTACTTTTTTGTTGTTGTTCTCACATATAAAAAAATGACGTTTAACCTGGTCCACCCTGTATACACAGAGAGAGAGCATTTATTTGGCTTCGGAAATAAATGAAACCGTAAACGCACACCTTTATGAGATTTTGACACACAGTTATACACATAACAATACTCTTTACTTTTACTTTGACACGACGAGGTGAAAATTCACCAATTTCCATCATAACTTTATTTTTGGAGTTGAACTAACAACGACCAAGCACATTCAACTTCACGCAGAGAGTGGTTCACAGTATTCTCACCAGATGTCATATCGCAATATATCAGTTCCCTATAGTCGAAATGAGTTGACTCAGGAAGGTTAAGCGCGGGTCGTTCCATATTACCACGCCTCATTCATTCTCTTATACCCCAAATGCTAATAAGATGACTTCGCCGGTTTTTGACCAGTTTACATTAGTTTGGTTTTGAACAATGCGCAAGTCCAATATACCGCATGTCCTATGGCCAACCGCGCAGGTGAGCTGCGACCTGAATTCTTGACTTCGGCAGTATTTATGGTACAGTTAGAGTGGGCTTCAGACGAGTGCGCTGCATAAGAACGAAAAGTGTCGACTGCTCTTCTAATAGCTGTTAATTCGGGAGATCGAAGCGTTTCGTGTAACCTCAAAATCGTAAAGTTTTGAATTAGTAGTGAATAATTTGTAGAAGTGATGAGAAATAATCATAAATAATCTTCCGAATTGACAGCCATCGGGAAATCAGACGACGCTTTTCGCTCTTACGCTGCGTTCTTACGAAAAGTGTGAAACATCTGATCTCCCGATGGCTATCAATTCGGGAGATCGAAGTCTAAGCTCGAAATCGTGAATCTTTGAATAAATGGTAAGTAATGTTCAGAAGTGAGAGTTAACAATCATTCGGGTTTTTTCGATGTCCAACCGAATTACACGCCTCATGCCTATTTGTTTCAGAAATTATTTCCGCGCTAGCACCGCGCATGTCTAGGAAGTAGTTTTACGAAGTGGCGTGAGCGATACCTAAGGTGTCAATTCGGAAGATTATTTATGATTATTTCTCATCACTTCTATAAATTATTCACTACTAATTCAAAACTTTACGATTTTGAGGTTACACGAAACGCTTCGATCTCTCGACTTGACAGCTATTAGAAGAGCAGTCGACACGTTTCGTTCTTATGCAGCGCACTCGTCTGAAGCCTACTCTAACTGTACCACAAATACTGCCGAAGTCAAGAATTCAGGTCGCAGCTCACCTGCGCGGTTGGTCATAGGACATGCGGTATACGCAGCTGTTTAAACTAAAACATTTACATATCGAATCCACAGGAACTATAGAATTTGCCTAAATGTTAAAAATGTATCTAAATCTTTCTGAAAATTTAAAAAATATGTATATTATGAAAAATACTGTTTTTCCCCATTCTCGGTCACCTATTTCCTAAGGGCGACTGGCAATGTTCCGGTTATCGGCCGCCCGCGTCGTTTGCCGCTTTTCGATCAGAGGATTTCCGGTAATAAAAGTATAATAATAATAAAAGTATCATATTATTATAAAATATTACATGTTATACCATCAATAAATAAACAAAACATAAATAAAAATATGGTCAAATTTCCTAAATTGTACCTAGGTACTTATACATTTAATGAAATTGGTAACTTAAAAAGTCTGACTCTACGCATTATTTCTTATTAAATACAAACCTAAGTAGTTTTATGAACATGTGTAATAGTTGTAATCTTTTTCTGCTACTTCTTCAAAAGTCATCCCAAAGAATTCTGTGTAGCGTAAATGAAACCATTTAGCGCAGCTGTCACAACCAATGTTTTTATCATCTTCTTCGTCGGTGTCGCTATGTATTGCACTATAGTTCCTCGTCACATGCTGCACAACTCATTACCTCTTTTGATTCTGTCAATTTTGCTACTGACTTTTTCGTGTGGTGCCTTTTTATTTACAGTTCTTTTTTGCTTTTAAAGCATTTATTCTTTCTTCCTTTCTTCTTTTTATACTCTTGATTCTACTCTCGAAGTAGAACCTCTTTTCTTTATAGATGCATTAAGTATTTAGTTTTTGTACAGGCGGCATCTATAAAATACCTAAATAATTACCTCTGGAAGATATTTCATGCGGTCGAAAAAAACCGGTGGTCGAACTATAATTTAAATATCCCATTAAGTGACCATCTAATATCGACTATTAAAAATGAAATTTTACGTGTTTTTTCGTATTGTAAGGCTAGTAAAAGATAAACATATACCCCTAATGCAAAGAGAAATTGTCACTATGATATTATTTTAAAGTTACTTACTATTTCCTTGAAGGCACTTCACTACATTTCTTACACTAATTTTTAAATTGTAGCAACACTAACCGTATTCAATTTTAAATTCTAGTTTAGATTAAACCGCAAGGAGTTGCCACCTCTTATAAGTGTAGTTGAATGGTGGATTTATGCAGTGGCGTAGTCAAAAATATTAAAAATGCGCTGATATTCTTATTTTCTTTAATTTTCTTTAAATCTGGTCGAAAACAGGGTGCGGTCGGCTAACTGGTGAAGTCACCCTATTCGTTTTACACGGTTATTGTAAGCAAACTCTAAAACTATAAGCTAAGAAAATTCAAAGGAATCGAAAATAACATATTGTGTAGCAAATCCGATATCACTGACGGATATGCGTATGCATTTCTATGTCGTAAAATTATGTACATAAACAATTTCTACGATTGTAAATAAAATGACGTCAGTTTCTGGAATTGAACTTTTCTTCATGATTCCTTTTTTGTGCCATTTATTCTTTCCTATTTTTCTCTAGCTTGAAAATCTAGGTATCTTGCAAAAATTTCAATTTTGGGTGTCCAGAAAGGGTAGGGGGTATTTGTAAATTCAATGAAAAGAACTACAAGTCCGGAAAAAATTGTTTTTGTTAATTTTTAGACAGTTTTAAAAATTAAGTGCCAAAGATTATGTTATCCAAATGTTGACCCTCTCGAGCTGCTGGCACTCCTCTAACCGAAAACGGAAATTAGCCGCCACGCGTCTACTCATCTCTCCGGAAACGGCGGCCATTTCGGTGCGGATGTTGTGCTTCAATTGCAGTAGAGTTCGTGGTTTGTTTGCATACACTTTCTCTGGTATGCCCATAAGAAATAATCAAGGGGTGTAAGATCGGGGCTTTTCGGAGGCCAGTTGATGGTGCCTCGACGAGAGATCACAGGCACCATCAACTGGCCTCCGAGAAGCCCCGATCTTACATCCCTTGATTATTTCTTATGGGGATACCTTAAAGAGAAAGTGCATGCAAACAAACCACGAATTCTACTGCAATTGCAGCACAACATCCGCACCGAAATGACCGCCGTTTTCAGAGAGATGTTTAGAAACGTGGCGGCTAATTTCCGTTTTCGGTTAGAGGAGTGCCAGCAGCGCGAGGGTCAACATTTGGAGAACATAATCTTTGGCACTTAATTTTCCAAAACTTTGTTTAAAAATTAACAAAAACAATTTTTTTGACCCGTACCTTTTTTTATTGAATTTACAAATACCCCCTACTCTTTCTGTGGAAACCCTGTATTAGTTTCTCACTGATACTGAACAAGTGGCATAAATTTCTCGTATATTTGCAAAAGTTAAATTTTTAACAACTATCGTTACGTAGAAATTCGGGTATTTCAGGAAAATAACCCAGGTAGAAATCGTACCCAGAATTAAGCTTGCTACAAGGTTGGCTTGCAATATAGAACCTTGCGGCAAGGTTGCAAAACAAGACTGATGCAAGGCAAATCGGTTACGCGTCTCAATGTTGTGATAGTATGCTGTGCAAGCTTGTTTCAAGGTAGACTATGGCGCTTGGGACAAGGTTGCGTCGTCGGTAATGAAGAACATTTGTGGTTAGAATTACATTTTTATATTTTATTAATAATTGAAATTGTGTTAAAATACATAACGATAGCATTACAAATTTAGAAAAATAATGTATAATACTAAGACAAGTAAAATGTTTTTGCTTCTACTTGACTATCACTAGGTTTACGGAATCCCGTCAATTTGACGGGTGACTTATTCAATTTTGCTTATCTAATAATCTATGAGGTTAATTTAACTTAACTTTTATTAGGTAATAATCAGGCCAAAAAACAACAAAAATCACTGCATGTCTGACGTTTCGGTTCCTCTGCGAACGAATCCTTCATTGCGTCTCCGAAGAGGATTCGAAGAGGAACCGAAACGTCAGACGTGTAATGATTTGTGTTGTTTCTGGCCTGATTATTACCTAATAAAAGTTAAGTTAAAGTAATATTAAACTACAGGCAACAAAAGTAATATTATCTTAAGAATCTATGAGGTATGTCCTTTCTATGTTATTCGCCTCCGAGTCAATGGAATATCTGGCCTTACTAAACCTCGCGTACCTCCTCCAGGCAATTTTTCCATCCTGGCTGCATCGATAACGCTGGATCTGCAACTCTGTGAAAGACGAGCATAAGAGATAATAAAGAAACTTTTCATCTATCTGCCCCCTGCAAATAATTTCATTAAATTAGCTATTAATACTTACCCTTCTATTACAGATGAATTGATGAAGTTAGACAGAATGTCAATGAGGACTATGGTGTCCATATATACAGGACACTGTAGGCTTCGTAGACATATGAACATACTGGGCCAATCGGTCGAGGTAAACTGCAGGCTATGCGGAGAGGCCGAAGAAACGCCTGGGCATATTATCGGTGATTGCCCAAGAATTGGAAGGAGAAGAAGGGGGATCACGGGAAGGAACTTCCTGAGGGAAGAGGAATATGGACAGATCACTATCTGGGAGATCAGGAGCTTGATTAAAGATCTTGATCTCCCGTGGCAGTGAGAGGTCCACTGAAACAATGAATGGGAGATAAAAAGGGCTTTACTCTACTTATCGTTTCCCCAGGGAGGGCCCATTACTATAATGATAATAATAATAATACCCTTCTATGCAGGAAGCTGGATAATTCGTATTTCCTGCTCGCACGAATGTTCTAATTAATAACGCACGTTAACGTTAAACGCTGACGGCTTCTTAACCAAAAAATCACGAGTTAACCGAACTGATCGCGGACATACTTTTGACAGCTGAGGCGATGCGTACGCCACGCCGCGGATTTGTATGACATCTATTCGCTAAGCTGCTGGCACAACCTTGTATTTACCTTGTATTCACCTTGCCGCGCGAACCTGGTATCTTTCTGTTATTGCAAGCTTGAAACAGGCTAACAGTACAGGGCAGTGGTCAGTTTCGGCTATACAAGGAACAGACAGGCTTGCAGCAACCCTGTATTAACCTTGCAGCTTAACCTTACAAACCTGGTATCTCTCTGTTATTGCAAGCTTGAAACAGGCTAACAGTACAGGGCAGAGGTCAGTTTCGGCTATGCAAGGAACAGACAGGCTTGCAGCAACCCTGCATTAACCTTGCAGCTTAACCTTGCAAAACGTACCTTGTAACAATGTTCAACCTTGCACAACCTGGACAGATTTCTACCTGGGAAGTATCACTTCAGTTAACTTCTGATCGCTATACCTAATTGACAGTGGAAGTTAAAGGTAAATACATAACGCTCAATGGCTGTAATAGTGACATAGTTCAGAATTGGAATTTTCTCATCAGACGACTTTTAAAAAATTGAATTATTATTTGTAATTTTGTAAAAATATGACCTTTGGTCATTTGCTAAAACAGTGACATACACTGTTAAAAATATCTGTCTTAAATTTAAGAAAAAAGGACTGAAGTGTTTATCAAAGCCGGATATCGTCAGTGTCATGATAATATGTCGTATCTCCGAATTTTTGCTCAAAATGATATTCGCACGCTGACTAATAGATTATCTCGCTGCGCATTGGTTAACTAGCAAATTTCCTTCGAACGTGCACGACAAATTACGAATACCAACGTTTAACAATTTAACATAGTACAATTCATACGGTTTTTTGTCTCTTCTGAAAAGACACAGTTTTCGATATACGACATATTGTCGTGACACTGACGATATATCTTAAATTTCATGTAAGCTGTATTCTACATTTTTAGAGAAATATTTCTTGTTTTTCAGACAAAAGTTTCCTAATTTTCAGGCATACATGGTTCTTAATTTTCAAGCAAGTTTCTTAATGTCGGATAAATACGATTCTTAATTTTCAAGCAGGTTTCTTAATTTTCAGATATATATGGTTCTTAATTTTCAGACAGATTTCTGAGTTTTTAGATATATGTGATTCTTCATTTTCGTGCAGGTTTCTTAATTTTCAGACATGTTTCCTATATTTGAGAAAAAAATGTGTCGTGAAACCAAAATTTAAAGCACATTTAAGCTAAACTGGTGTCTTCATATGAGCTTAATTTGTCGCACAACTACTTCACTGCTGCACTGAAGGGCGATCTTCTAGAATTTTTCCTCTGTTTGCTTCCAGTAGATGGATTTACCCACAAAAACAGATCCTCTGTAAAAAAGGCGTCATGTTCATTCAGTGCCAACAAAAATTGATACGTAAAATACTCCCCAAAAAAGATTTGAAATCAATTAAGATCGCAATGTTCAAGATTTATATATAAAAAGTAAAAGGCATCATTTGAAAGGAAAATTATTGTAAATCAAGTTACTAAAAAATTCGGCTAAAAAATTTATTTAAAAATGTTAATAAAAAAGAAGTTGCCGCGTTTAAGAGAGAGAGAGAGAGAGAGAGAGTGAGAGAGAGAGAGAGAGAGAGATTGATTGATGAAATGTTTATTGTTCAAATAGAACAAATCATAATGCCCTGAAATCAGGGCAAGCGTATAGTATACAATTTTAAAACAGCGTAAGCAAATATAATAGACTTTAAGCGGGTAGGTAGAAAGTATAAGCGCAATAAAATAGTAATAGTGTAAGCATAATGAAGAGCGTTCTCTCTCATTTAAAAGTTAACAATCGTAAACACGCAGATAAACAAAACAGTTAAGTAAAATCAATTAAACAATACCAAAATCAAACAGCAGCAGCGCAGGGGTATAAAGCATAACGAGTAATAATAATATAAGCGAGTATGTAAAGAAATAGCGTGGGCATAGTGCAAGCATAGTTTCACCTTTTTACTTTAAGCAGGTACATAGAAAGTATGAGCGCAATAAAATAGTAATAGTGTGTAAGCATAATGAATAAGCGTTCTCTCTCATTTAAAGTTAACAATCGTAAACACGTAGATAAACAAAACAGTTAAGTAAAAAACAATTAAATAATACCAAATCAAACAGCAGCAGCGCAGAGGTATAAAGCATAACGAGTAATAATAATATAAGCGAGTATGTAAAAAATAGCGTGGGCGTAGTGCAAGCATAGTAACAGAATAAAAGTGTAAGTATAATAACAAGTAATAATGTACATAATATAATGATATAAACATGTTGGTAAACAAAAACATTTAAGTAAAATCAATTAAACAAAATAAGTAGGAAGAAGTCAAATCAACAAGCAGTATCTCAAGGTGAAGACATAGAATATTGACAATTAACTTAAATATTGCCTATCGATAATTAACTACGGTTTCTATCCGCATCCAGTAGCCACTGTTGAGCTTTACTCTTAAAGGAGCCGAGTGAGGGAGCCTCGAGAACTTCCCTAGGGAAGGCATTCCACACGTAGGGGGCAGCAACGGCAAAGGAAGCTTTGTAAGAGTCGGTCCGATGAGGAGGAGTAGTTAGTGTAAGGGCATGTGTAGAACGGCTGGTAGCTCGTGTGGTGTAGTAAAAGAGCAAATCGGCTAGGAATTCAGGTTGCCTCGTGTTGAGAACCTTGTAAGTGAGAATTGCCAGGTGTAGTTTGCGCCGATTTTCAACTGACAGCCAGCCAAGCTTGATTCTGTAGGAGCTGATTGAGGTATCGCGTGGCAGTCCAAAGATGTAGCGAATACCACGGTTTACGAGTCGTTGTAGCTTGAGGTCAAGGGTGGCTCCACAGCCATTAAGAACAATTGAGCAGTATTCTAAATGAGGTAAAATCAGAGAGTTAATCAAAGTTTTCCGTAGGTCTGTATTGGTATATGGCCTCATTTGTTGCAGTTGGTAGAAGGCTCGGTTGACTTTGGAGGTGACATGTTGAACGTGCTCTTTGAAAGTGAGTTTGGAGTCGATGATAATACCGAGGTTTTTGACAGAGTCAACAAAGGGTATACGCTCAGAGTTGCAACCTAATGGTGGAAGATCCGAGGATTTAAGCGAGTTAATGAATCGCTTATTTCCAAGAATAATCGCTTTGGTTTTGTTGATGTTGAGGTTCAGCGAGTTGACACTAGCCCATCGTTTAATTCTGTCGATGTCCTCGTTGAGACTCATGATACAACTGTCAATCTCTTCAGGGGGACAGCTCCGATAGATTTGTAGATCATCCGCGTAAATTAGCCTCTTTGCATTTTTGATGACTGACCCAATGTCATTAATGAAGATAGAAAAAAGCAGCGGACCTAGAACTGAGCCCTGCGGAACTCCAGTGTTGGTGGCCTGCCAGCCAGTGAGAGTGCCATCAGATTTTTTAATTGCCTGCCATCGTCCCTCCAGATACGACGCGAACCATCGGACAGTGTCGTCAGCAAAGCCCAGACGCTTAAGTTTGAGTAATAGCAAACCATGCGAGACTGTGTCGAAGGCCTTGGAAAAGTCGAACAGTACCAGTACCATAACTTGCCTCTTGTCCATACTGTGTCTGATGTCGTTGACAAGTTTAACCAAGGCCGTTTGGGTGCTATGACCAGCGCGGAAACCACACTGGAACGGATCTAAGAGGTCGTGTAGATTGATATATGCGATCACTTGGTTGTAGATTAGTCTTTCAAAGACCTTACTCAGTATGGGCAGCAGCGAGATGGGTCGATAGTCATTGGTTGTCGATGGGGCTGGGACTTTGTTGATCGGTAGGATGATAGATTTCTTCCAGGCACTGGGAAAGCAACTCTCACTGATCGAACGGTTGAGGATGGCCAGGCAGAAGGCAGTTGTAATGTTGCCCAAGCTGCGGATGAGTTTAAGATTGATTCCGTCAACACCTTGTGCGTTTGAGTGCAGATTGTTAATAGCTTTAGTTATTTCGCCATTGGTGACGTTGACAAACACCAGTGGTGGACGCTGCATCAGCGCGTTCGGAACATCGGCCAGTGCCGCAGCACTCACATGAGAAGTCGAAGAAGTGGAAATGGAAGCAAAGCGGGAGTTGAGTGTTTCGGCGTCAACGGCAAGCGGATGGGTGATACGCGGTTTGATAAGTCCAAGGTTTCTTAACTCCTGCCAAGTTTGTGTATGGGAGAGGCCCTGCAAACGTGACTTGAAGTAGCCGATTCGAACCTCAGTGAGTTCCTCGAGCCACTTTTTACGTTCATGCCGATATGAAGCTAGGTCACTCTCACGACGATTGCGCCTCCAACGCCGATAGATGGTCCGAACTGCTCTCTCCGAGGACTTCAACGCGGGTGTCAGCCATGGTGCACGGCTGGTGGAGTTGATCCGGATCTTAGAGATGGGAGCAGCGCGATCGACTGCAGCAAAGAAATGCTGATGGACGGTGTCCAGAGCTTCGTCTATAGACGCGGCTTCATCAACTAAAGCGGGCCAGTCGATGTTCTTGAGTTCGCTTTCAGCATCTTGAATATTACCCATTCGACGAGTAGTGATAAACTTAGTGACCGGACGGATCCGAAGTGTTTCAATCTCCACGTAGTTGAGGTGGTGCCCGGCACCCAGTGGGAAATCAGACTTGCCAAAACTCGCAATCACGTCTGATTCATCAACCAGACAGAGATCGAGCCAGGTGGAGGAGGACTCAGTCACATGGGTGAAGCCGTGGTTGACTAATTTAAGTGAGAGATCTTTCGTTAGAGTTCTGATGTACTGAGCGTCTCCGTTGTTGGATAGTTGATCCGCATTGAAGTCTCCCATGATGATTTTATGACTGCGCCCATCCATGGCATCGGCAATTTCGAGCCCTAGGTCTCGAGGTCCGGTAAACGGAGCATGCGGAGGACGGTATACAACAGCTACAAATATGAGTTCAGTCTTCGGCCCTCCAATATCGCAGCAAATAAATTCCGGAGCACCAGGTTTACCAGACCAGGATGTATCGGACTTAGAGATGACTTTAAAGGTCAGTGATTCATGAATGTAGAGC
Organism: Xiphydria camelus; assembly: GCA_963678675.1. Lineage (NCBI taxonomy): Eukaryota > Metazoa > Arthropoda > Insecta > Hymenoptera > Xiphydriidae > Xiphydria > Xiphydria camelus. Next base: position 15,775,720 of record OY783198.1, read on the forward strand.
CCGACACCACCGCCGTTGACATTTCTGTCATTCCGTACAAAGTTATAGCCAGGGAGGGCAACGACCGCGGAGGGAATTGCGTCACTCAGCCAGGTTTCCGTGACGGCAATAATCAGGCAATCAGGGTTGGAGTCAATGTAAAACTTCAACACGTCAAGATGGGCACGAAGAGAATTTGTATTAAGACAGCAGGCCTTGAAGTTACTTGATTGAGCTGTATTAGCAGGTTGACGAGTGATTAGGTTGGAGTCGGAGAGTCAATTGGAGCGAGAAGTATACAAGTTGCTGACCTTCGGTATGTCGTCTTTATTTGTGATGGTATGAATGAGCCCACCGTCCGCGTACTTGGTCATAACCATACCTGACGAGGACCACACATACTTAAAGCCAGCCGATCTCAGTGTCGATTTAGCCTCAGTAAAAAGACGAAAAACGTGTCCGGGTAACATCTCATTGACATAGATAGTGGGGTCTCCGGCGTCCACGGGAGAGATGAAGCAGCTTTGCCCGGTCATGGAGTCAATGACTTTGGCATATTTTAGTGCGCCAAATTTCCGTTTGGCAGAGATGATCTTTCTTACTGCACTAGGGTCTTTGCATACCACGGCAAACGAGATTTTGGCTGGGCTTTTAGCTCCACTAGGAGTAGCAGCTGTAGCGGGTGTACCTGAAGTAGCATCTGTGGCAATTGAAGCTTTACACAGCAGTCTAGCGCCGGTAAAATCATCAGCCACCAGCTCCACTTTCAGTAGGCTAATTATACCGAGAAAGAATCGGAAAGCAATCTCGGGTGTCAGTCCGTTTGCAGGAATGCCAGAAATAACAAGTTCAGTGTTATTAACTTGTCTAGCCAGAGTACGTTGCGATAGAAGGGTGCCAATGTTGGTAGCAGCAGTAATCCGCTCGATCGAGCAGTTGACGTCAGTCGGGTTAGCCTCAGGAGTGCTGGCAGACGTGAGAGTATCCATTCTGGCTTCTAGCTTGCTCAACGCGTGCTTAAGGTCGACATTCTCCTGTGAGAGTCTGGCCGTTGTTGCCTTGAGAGCGCCTATTTCACAGCAGACCATATCCAGCTTAGAGTCCATGGATGGCAAATCAGTATTGAGCTTATTTTCGATCCGTCGCAAGCTTGCCATTAGCTCTGAATCGGCGTCACGTCCAGGTTTAGATGGGCAGTTATCAGCGTCACTTGTAGAAGGGCTCTTGAGAATATTTGTACTTGTTGATCGAGTTGATCTGGTGGATTTAGTAGGTCCAGAGGATCTAGTTGCGCATTGCGAACGAGCATCCATGATATATATGGGGGCAATGGCTTTACCAGCAGAGGTCAGTGAGACTGCAGAATGAATGCTTAGTCCACAAGATGGCGTTGATCCGCAGTGAAGACGTCGAGCGCTCCGTTACCGACTGAGCGAACCGTTACCGAATATAGCACAAGCGATCTAACCTCACTTCTAGCGACAAGAAATAATATAAGCCGTTTTAAGAGAATTCAAGCGGCTAGTCCAGCATTCAGATTAATTAGTCAACAGTTTGCAACTTAAGGCATGCAAATGAATCAGGAGTAGTAATGCCCGTGGGCAAAGATAGCGGTAATTTCCGTATTGGAGCAGAGAGAAAAACAGTACAACCAGTCTTACTCACGCGAAGAGAGAGAGAGAGAGAGAGAGAGAGAGAGAGAGAGAGAGAGAGAGAGAGAGAGAGAGAGAGAGAGAGAAGAGAAGAAGAAGATGCGTTTATTATTGTGCTCTAGGGCATGCCCTCTAAGAGCTCACAAAGGTAGCTACAGAGTAAAAAAAATAAACATGATGACTTAAAGGTAACGAGTAAGTAAATTAACAAAGTATTAAGACAGAAAATCTTAGTGGACACGAGTAAACTAAGGTATGTAAGTGTAATAGAATAATGATAAACTTAAACAAAGGTTCATAAAATATGAATGCGAGGAATATTAACAGCAATAATAAAAATAATAAAATAGTAGTGAGATTATGTAACGAGTGAAAAGATAATTTAGACCTGGAACTGTCTAAAACTACAATAATGGTAACAGTAAGCCTTAAAACATAGACGAATAGCCTTAGAACATAGACAACATAAATATAAACAATATGATAGAGAATGATATTAGAATATAATACGATAGAAAATGATAGAATATGATAGGGAAAATAATGATGAGCTTAAACAAAGGTTCATAAGATATGAATACGAGGAATATTAACAGCAATAATAAAGATAATAAAACAACAGTGAGATTATGTAACGAGTTATAAGATAATTTGGACCTAGAACTGTCTAAGACTATGATAATAGTAACAGTAAGCCTTAAAACATAGACAAATGGCCTTAGAACATAGACAATATGATAGAGAGTAAGCGATAAGTGTAAACAATAGCGAGACAACAATGAACAATAGTGAAACAACAATAGTGGGACTATTTACAATATACCGTGTAGACCTCGGACCTCTACTAATCGTGGCAGTAGGCCTTAAAACCTTAAAACAAAAACAGGCAAAGCCGTATTTGATAGAGAATAAACAGTGAGCGTAAACAATGGCGAAGAAACAATAGTGGGACTATTTACAGTATGCAGTCTAGACCTCGGACAACAGCCAGTGATAGAGCCTTTTTTTGAAAACAGAAGCGGACGTGGACTCCTTAATATCGTCCGGAAGCGTGTTCCAGAGAGTGGAGGCTGCGATAGCGAAGGATTTCAGGTAGACCGTGGTTCGACACGCAGGGACCCGCAGATTAGACTCGGGCTCGCGTGTGTCGTGGAGACGAATCGCATTCCTAGACTGGAACAAGTCCGCCAAGTATGAGGGTTCGCCAGTGGAACGTACGGAGTAAAGCAGAGAGCCGGTGTGGTAGATGCACCTTCTCTTGTAGTCCAACCAGTTAAGACTACGAAGATAAGGCGTGATATGTTCATCCCGGCGAACGCCCAGGATAAAGCGGACGCACATGTTCACTGCTCTCTGGACCCTGGTAATCTGCTCGTTTGTGATATCCCCGAATAGCGCTCCACAGTAGTCCATATGCGGAAACACAAGGGCCGTTACGAGCCTCTTACGAAGGTAGGCGGGCATGAAGTCACGATTTCTTTTCAACTGAAAGAGTGAGGCATTCATGCGCCTGATGACTTCAGAAAAGTGGTCGTTCCAGGAGAGAGTTCTACTAAAGAGGACCCCGAGATTCCTCACCTTCTGGGAATAGGGAACAGGCACACTACCGACCCTGACCTTGGGGAGCTCATCGAAGTCGATGGAGTTAATGTATCTTGTTGTGCCAAAAACGATAATCTTGGTTTTTGAGGCATTGAGTTTGAGCGAATTGTCAGAAGCCCAAGCGAGCACCGAGGTGGCATCTAGGCTAACGAGTCGGATGGCCTCATCAAGCTGGGCCGGAGGACAATGAAAATACATCTGAAGATCATCGGCATAGAGCATATGTCTACAGTGACGGAGGACCCGTGGTAGGTCGCGCAGGTAGATGGAGAAAAGTAGCGGCCCCAGGACGGAGCCCTGAGGGACACCCGAGGTGACTGCGCCCCAGCTTGAGGTTGCACCGTTGGTACCCGACACGGCCTGATAGCGGTTAGTAAGGTAATCTCGAAACCAGTGGAGTGCAGAGAGAGAGAGCATCCCAACCTCCCGAGGGCGGTAAGAAGGGTGCTGTGCGAGATGGAGTCGAAGGCCTTGGAAAAGTCGAACATCACAAGGATGGTGAGCATTCTGCGGTCCATGGCTAAGCGGATGTCGTCTGCAATCTTGACCAGCGCAGTTTGGGTGCTAAAGTTGGCACGGAAACCAGACTGAAAGGGATCGAAGAGGTTATTATCTGTCATGAATTGGGCAAGTTGCTCATACACGATCCTTTCGAGTACCTTGGATAGGGCGGGCAGTATAGATATTGGTCTAAAGTCAGTCGCGTGCGCGGGTATCTTAACCTTAGGGATCGGCCTGATGAGAGCTAGCTTCCACTGAGACGGGAAGACCGAGTTAGTGATGGAGTAATTGAAAACGTACAGGATAGCGGGGAAAATGATGTCCATGGATCTGCGCAGAAGATTAAGCCCCACTCCATCTGCACCGATGGCAGGTGATTTTGAATGCTGGAGTGCACGAGACAGAGTATTAGGTGTGATTGGGGTAAGGTAGAAGCGGTAGGAGTCAAAGGGAACTGTAGTAAGATCGAGGTTGGGTAGGGGAACTGGCGGTGAGAAGTAGGATAGGAAATTATCATTTAGCTCCTCAATGGGTACTATGGGGGATTCTGCGGACTTCCTCTCACCAGCCGCCCCAAGGCGCCTGAGATCGGCCCAGATATCTCGAGCCTGACGTCGGGAACCCAATCTTTCATTAAAATAGTCTATTTTAGCGGTCCTAATCCTAGCTCGCACAATGTTCCGCAAAGCCCTGAATTCAGCGTGCAGATATGGCAGCCTTGTCCTCACGAAAGCTCGCCGGGTCCTATCACGTTCGCGCATGAGGGTTCGAAGCTCACTAGAAATCCACGGCGCTGGTTTGCGCTTGAAAGTGACTACCTTGATCGGGGCATGCACGTTCATGGTTTCCGTGACAGCGTATACCAGATGGTGAACCTTATCGTCAATGGCAGGCGAGTCTACTAGAGCCTCCCAATCATAAGCCCGTAAGTCGGAGAGAAAGTTGTCCTCATTGAAGCGACAGTAATCTCGAATCGTTAGAGTCCTTGGGGGTACGCGAGGGACCTTGATGGATAGTACCACGTAAATGAGATCGTGCATAGATAGAAAGGGAACAGGGTGCTGTCCTGCGGATACAATGTTTGAGATGTTATCCACTATGTACAGATCGAGCCAGGTGTGTGAAGTGGCGGTGTGGTGTGTGGGTTTGAAGGGCACCAGTACCAGGTTATTGCTATAAACAAAGTTTTTCAAATAAGAGGCATCGAAAGAATTCCCTAGGAGATCCGCGTTGAAGTCGCCGAGGATAGTAACATTTATGTAGTTGGCGAGGAGGGTCGATAGTGTGTGTTCAAAGTCTGAGAGATGTCCGATCTTCGGCGGCCTGTACACTACGCATAGGAGGAAGCTGGGTTGTCCCCGGACTTTAATCTCAGCGAAGAGGAATTCCGGGCGTCCCTGAACGAGAGGATCTGAAGAGGCAAGTAACTTACTCCTTAAGGAAGAATGCACATAAAGCCCAACGCCGCCTCCGCCTCTCCCAACTCGATCATGACGCAGAAAATGATATCCGCATAGGGCTACGAAAGAGTCCATCATATGAGGCTTGAGCCACGTCTCTGATACAGCAATTATGTGAAAGAATTTAGTAGAGAAGTGATCGCGGAAGGCGTCAATATGATGTAAAAGAGACTGCGCGTTGACGTGGCAGATACGGAGCTGACTCTGTGAATAGCTGACCGGGGTTGTCCGAGGTTGAGAGCTTCATGAGGGGGGGACTCCGGTCGTGGAAGTAGAAGCCGTGGAGGGGGAAGCGACCGGGGGCAGTGGGGGATGCGATCCGACGGTGGGCGGGCGGGGGCCCGCTGCGTGAGTAGAGGGCGGAGTAGTAGAGCTGGTGGCTGCGGCTGAAGTGGTGGTTGATGGGGAGGGGATGTCTCCTCCCGCGCAGGCTCGTGCAACGTCGGAGCTTGAAGAAACTCTCACAGGGGCCGATGAGGAAGCTACTCTGATGTAGACGGTGCCTCCGGACGTCCAGGCATCGCTCAAGCGCTTAGCCGCCACCAGTTTTCGGGCTTCCCAGAAGGCTTTACGCGCGGCCGGGGGCAGTCGCTCATTGATATAGATCGCGCCAGTGCCATACGTGGGTCCGACGTCGCCTCCTGTAAGGCGTCTCTTACGTTTGAGTGAGATCCACTTGTCCCTTAGCATCTTGGTCGTAAATTTGACGACTAGGGGGCGTGGCGCTCCTGGCTTTCCCTGGGTACGGAAAACGTCCTCCACACTGCCAACGGGAGCAGCAGTGCCAAGGGCGGCTGCAAGTGTGTTAATTGTCTGTGAGAGGTCCTCGTTTGCCTGCTCGCATAATCTCCGGAGATTATGATTTCCTTGGAAAAGCGCTCGCGCTCAAAGGCGTCGATCCGTCGGTGGAGAGCGTCGAGATCAGCAGAGGGTGGAGGAGAATGTGGATGTGAGGCAGCCACGGACTCGACGGCGGTGACCCGCGCGTCGAGTCGTTCGCACTGCTTACGGAGATCCCCCGTGAATGACTCGAGGCTGGAAACCCTTGAGGTAACGCATCGCAAACCCTCCTTCATAATACCCATTTCTTCCACTAGGGAGCCCACCTGCTCCCTAATAATCTTAAGGTCGGACATCTTTTCTTCAATCCCGTCTACTTTAGAGCAAAGTGAGGCGAGGAGCGACGCGATGCTCGACGACGATTCGACCGGAGATGTTGGTGGTGGGGCGGAGTCCAGTGTAACGCGCGAGGGTGTAGTTGTAGCAGCAGTATTAGTAGCCGCGGGGGTGAGTAATACGCTCGCTTGGTTATCCACGGTCGGTAACGCCGGGATTTGCGAGCGTAGTATCTTACACCTACCGCATTTGTAGGTGGCAGGGTCGACGGGCCGGCCTGCTCTGGCCTCCGCACATGCGATATGGAAAAAGTTGTTACATTTTCCTAAGCACCGCAATTCGCTCTTGTCTACAGCAAGAAACTTGCTGCAGAATCCGCACTTCCGCGTCATATCACGTGTAGGCAGGTTTTTATCTACACAAATGTCCAATGTGTCCAGGAGTCGTGTCAGGCTGAGTTGTTGGCTAACAATAAGTTAGGTTAGGAAGCTTGCCGGTGGCCCAGGGGATGCTATTTCCCACGATGTATTTCCTCCAAGCGATAGCAAGCAGAATCACTACATCACCACAGCACACAGCAAACCTCGCGCACACGCTGGTTCACAGGGAGAGACGAACGCACTCAGATAACAAGCAAAAAAGACAAAAAAGCGCGGAGCGAAGAGACACACAACCGACGCCAAGCCAAGAGAGAGAGAGAGAGAGGAGAGAGAGAGAGAGAGAGAGAGAGAGAGAGAGAGAGAGAGAGAGAGAGAGAGAGAGAGAGGGGGAGAGAGGGAGAGAGAGGGAGAGGGGGAGAGGGGAGAGGGGGAGAGGGGGAGAGAGGGAGAGAGGGAGAGGGGAGAGGGAGAGGGGGAGAGGGGGAGAGGGGGGAGAGGGGGAGAGGGAGAGAGAGGGAGGGAGGGAGGGGAGGGAGGGAGGGAGGGAGGGAGGGGAGGGAGGGAGGGAGGGAGGGAGGGAGGGAGGGAGGGAGGAGGGAGGGAGGGAGGGAGGGAGGGAGGGAGAGAGAGAGAGAGAGAGAGAGAGAGAGAGAGAGAGAGAGAGAGAGAGAGAGAGAGAGAGAGAGAGAGAGAGAGAGAGAGAGAGAGAGAGAGAGAGATAGAGAGACGAGAGGAGAGAGAGAGAGAGAGAGAGAGAGAGAGAGAGAGAGAGAGAGAGAGAGATGAGAGAGAGAGGAGAGAGAGAGAGAGAGAGAGAGAGAGAGAGAGAGAGAGAGAGAGAGAGAGAGAGAGAGAGAGAGAGAGAGATGAGAGAGAGAGAGAGAGAGAGAGAGAAGAGAGAGAGAGAGAGAGAGAGAAGACGAGAGAGAGAAGAGAGAGAGAGAGAGAGAGTGTTCATATTTTGTCCACTATATACTGGTGATATGATATAAGTGTATGAATTTATTTAAAATCATAAGTGCATAAACAGAGTATAATTCGGTGTCTGAATTTTTTATTTTGAAGGAAAAAACTCGGCGTTCTTTTTTATTAAAATCTTTTAATAAATTTTTTAGCCGAATTTTTTAGTAACTTGATTTACAATAATTTTCCTTTCAAATGATGCCTTTTACTTTTTATATATCAATCTTGAACATTGCGATCTTAATTGATTTCAAATCTTTTTTGGGGAGTATTTTACGTATCAATTTTTTGTTGGCACTGAATGAACATGACGCCTTTTTTTTACAGAGGATCTGTTTTGTGGAGGATTTCACTACTTTTTGGAATTTATTCATCAGAAAAATATGTACATGTAGGAGAATAGTTTTTTATTATTAAGTATTACTGCAGAACTAGTAGGTTAGAAGATTTTCATGAAGACTCACGATTTTCTGACATATCATCTCGTACAGGTGCAACCGAAGAGGATCTAACTCGTGTCCTGTCCGTAAAAAGATGACTCGGTGGATATCGGAGAATGTCAGTCTTGTCAGCGAGCGCCTTTTACCCATAGTACTTTCATTGCAATATGCGCTTTTCGTTTCAACTATTCCTGCTTTAAGTAACTTTTACTTCTTTCAAAGTATTTATCTCTTGTACGAATTGTTGATCATAGGGGGCAACGATCAATGATTGTGACTAATCATAGACAAATTATTCCTGCGATGATGTTCCAGGTGCAAAGCATACACTAGCAAGTCAGCTTACAGCATCCGATGTTTAGTATCAACTTACCTCTTTTGGAACACCCATCACCCGAGCATAATCAGGATTATGTTAAAGTTAATTGCAGAATAGACCGCGAGCTCGGGCACATTATCGCAGTAGTACCTAGTTCGGCACACCGAATTGCCTTTTAGTTTTAATAGACGAACTTGTCTACGACAAGTCTCTATTATCGATCGCTGCCTCCTACCACGAACAGTTCATAAAAGGTTATTACCTTGAAAGAAATAAAAGTTATTTAACGCTGGAATAGTTGAATGAAACGAGAAGCGCGTATTGCAATTAATGTACCGTGGGTAATAGGCGCTTGGTGACAAGCCTGACATTCTCCGATGTCCATCGAGTCATCTTTTTACGGACAGGACACGAGCTAGATCCTCTTCGGTAGCACCTGTACGAGATTCCATGTTAGAATAGCGCGAGTCTTCATGAAAATATTCTAACCTACTCGTTCTGTAGTAATACTCAATATCTCTGGAAGTTGAAGCAACAGTTATTGGCAAAAATCGGACACCGATTTTTAAACACTTGAGGAATCTCATCGAAGAAACCCGAATGATTATTTCTTATCACTTCTACGCATTATTTATCATTATTTATAAATTAACGATTTCGAGGTTAGATGCTTCGATCTCCCGAATTGACAGCTACTGGGAGATCAGACGTTTGACACTTCTCGCTCGGCTCGTAAGACCGCGGCGCACTCTCCCGAAACCAATCCTAATCCGGCCAAATGTCAGGGAAATTCAAAAGTTGGAGTTTGCCATCGGACATACTGTTTACTCTTCCAATGACCGCGACGAATTATTTGATAGTATGTAAAGATACCCCTTATCACAGTATATACAGGGTCAGTCGCACTATACACGCCAGCAAATGGGTTGCATATCGCTCGGCGCTTAGGAGATACCGACGAGTCCTGTAATTTAATGGTAATATCAGGTTCGTTCCAACTAACATGAGAACTGGTTCTGAACTCGGCGGAGTGTGCGCAGTCTGACTTAGCCGTTCCAACAAACACAGAACTGGTTCTGGAACGATTCCAAAGAGCGTTCCAACTAAACTGCGAACTGTAACAAAATGGTTCTAGAACGGTAATTCCAGTCCCTAGTTCTGAGTTGGGACGATTATCTAGCCCACGCGTAGTAAGGCGCGAGACGCGCTCTATTTGAATCGGTGAGTCCAAGAACAGTACAAATGCATAAAGATAGTTTCGAGAAAAAATGAAAAAACATAATAACTTCGTAGTGAGTTAATGGCCATGATATAAAAGTTGTGATAACTTTTTAGGTAAATGATAATTGAAAATAAAAAATCCGAAAAATCACTCCCCTCCAAGTTATAGAAGGAAAAAATGTATGCACTCTCTCTTGTACTCTTTTTGGACTCATCTTTCTTTTTCTGCTTTTTTGAATTTTTGTGTATGATAAGCTCTTGAAAACTGTAATGAAGGATGCTAAATATGTGAAAGATATTTCATTAAGTAAATTTAACAAAAATGTTAATTAAAGAATCATTATATTGTCGACTTAGTTATCAGGATCTTCATCTGCATAACTTTGCTTCCAAGAAGTTATACGATAGTAAAACTCCAGTGTTTCATCGTTAATATACTTCATGACTTTTTTAACATCAACGATCTTCTTATAACTGATAGGAATCGGTTCTTGACAATATATGGAGCTTAGAATTTTAAACATTTTGGCTATCTTAAGTCGAAACGCCATTTTTTGGACTTGTACTGTTCTTGGACTCACCGATTCATTTCTATTCGGAGACATTGAAGGATATTTTAAAATATGCTAAACTTGCTCTATCAAATATCGTTTACTAGCAAAGGTTTACTAATACGGAGAAAAAACTGAACTATTAATTCCGATGATAACGTTAAAAAAGGTCAAAAGAAATTTTTAGAAATTGCGGGAAAAACATGATGGATAACAGAAAATATTTTTTTATTCGGTAACATAATATGTACATGATTCTATTATGTGTATATTATCCTATTGTTTATATAAAATACTGTACGATTTGAGCTATTATATCATAGTATTTTCACTCGCAATTTTTTTCAATTGCTGTTATGATGAATCTGAATAAAAGGAGATAATTTCCTTGAGAAATCCAGTTAACAAGCTGGTAAAATTAAATAGTATTATACAGAATACGTCGTTGGGAATGATTAAAATTCTTCATTGTATGGAATGATTTCGTCTTGGCGTAAATTTTATACTTCATGTTCAGGCATTCGTCCTTCATTTTGAAGTGTTCGTTAAATCTGAAAGAAGCGTACCCATTATCAAAACGATTATCATCAAATGAAATATGAATATTATACAATGAAAATATCCTGATTACAATCTAATAATAATTAAATAAACTTACTCCAGAAAATCAAAAAGTCGATATTTGAATGTTCACTCTGTATAAGCGCCCAGCAACCCCAGAAGAAATGAGATAAAGGGGGAAACTTAAACCTTGTCATAAAGTTTAGTAACAGTATCTTCGGATACATCTGTGGCTTCATTGTACATACGAAGATATATTCTAAGCCAAGCCTTTTGCAATGTTTCCTCCGGATACAGAGAAAAGTCAGGATTATCTATACCTGAAAAAAGAAATAAGAGATTTTGTATTACTTCTATGCTATAAAAATGATTAGTTCGTGGTAAATGGATAATTTGATTACCAGCAAATTCAACAAAATGATTGGATATATCAAAAGCCTCAGTTAAAAGCAGTGTACTCGTAGTCAATAAAAGTAACGCTACGCACGTAGCGTAACGCACGTTTCTTTTTCATTGTACAATACATTTACCAGTAGAAGATCATTGTGAGCGTATATTATAGGACTGTCGAGTTCTGAAAGAGATTCTTTTACACGTTCGCTGCGGATCATGCGGTTCCCCCGTGAGGGTGTATGTATTTTAAAGCAGGAGCTGCGCGGTCCGCAGCGAATGTGTTAAGCATTGATGTTCCTTTTGAAGCACCACATAAGGTCAGATTAGCAATTTGAATCTGGAAACAGAAGAGTATTGGAATACTTTACACAATTAAAATTAGATATCAAGCATACTTCAATAGCTCACTTCGCGTCTTTTGCAGTATCCCTGAATCCCTTTGGCATGATCTAAACACATGATGATAAACACAAACCAGATCCAGAAAATGTATAATACAGGTGGACACGAGAATGCGACCCCTTCAATCATTTACGCCAATAAACTGAAAATGTAAAACACGAGTCAAGAATGTTTACAGTTGCATTCCGGGACGTTTGTAGGTTAGAGCAGCGCGAAGGGGATTATCCGTAACTTCTAAATGGTGTCTATTTGAAAAATAGCAATTGAAAGAAAGACTTACGTTTCAACAATTAGTTGAACTCACACATCTGCTTACGATAACCCGTGATTTTCCGCAAAATGTATACAAAGGGTGGATAAGCCTCCCTGTGCTGTGTGCGATCCTGTGTTCCAACCGTTCCAACACATCCCATGGATTCAGTTCTAGAACGCATCTGACTGGCGCATGCGCATTAAATAATTCTTAACTAGTTCCAGGACGGTTCTAGAACTGTCCTAAAATGCTTGTTGGAACGAACCTATCGTTAGCCCGGACTCAAACCAAAGAGACGTATAAGGGGCCTATTTCACGGATCCGACATGTCGGATTGTCGTATACGACAAGTCACTCCGATTGGCTGTGACAGAAAGTGGTGGTGGGGGAAATCTGTCGGACCGACGGTATTTTTCGTCGTACGAAAGTTGAGCAGTGTCGAACTTCAAGCGACGGTTTCGTACGACAAAACATAGAGTCGTGCATGGCCGGGTGATGGTGCGACAGTATGTTACGTTCAACGCCACCGATGGCTATCTGAGAAATATTGACACATCCTGAACAGCGAAGCCGAGAAGCTCCCTTCGACTTGTCTTGTCTTAGCTCGTATTGTTCAATGCGTGCGTTCTTTGATTTTTTTGTCACACGTATTTGTGAATTCATTTTACGTATTATAATGAGGAGCCGGACTGCCAAATTTCACCACTTGGCGGCACCACCATTTCCAGACTGTCGCAGCGACAAACAGAAGTATCGTTAATCGATCATATTTCATGCATCCGACAAAATACCTGCGACGGACCCCCCACCCAATTTTTGCACAACCGATCGGAATGACTTGTCGTATACGACAATCCGACATGTCGGATCCGTGAAATAGGCCCCTAAATTTGAAAAACATCAGCTAACGTTTAGTGTAGGTGATGGGTGCTCCGAAAAATGTGACAGCTGCTTGTGTTTTTATTATTAATAAATAGAAACCGTGCTATTTTTCTGTAGTCATTCATCGAACATAGACAGCAGAAAAGGAGTCGAAATGCAATCAGATAAGTTAATTTCTGAATTACTTCATTTAACCTCATTTTGATAACCTATAAAGAATACATATCTTTGTGGTCACTTCTTTTTTTCTTTCAGCATTGCATATGAGGACGGGACGAACTCTTTGAGGACTAAGCGGAATTAATCTTTCTACATATTGAAGAATCCAAGTCGTGGGAGAAGAACAAAAACATTGGAGTAACTACAATATCGGGTTAACTATAATATTTTATTTCTATTTTATTTTTAGTTCATCGCCTCCGCTCCATCGCCTTCGACTTCTTCTACCCAGTGAGGATTTCTCACGGACCAATAGTGGGCGTTGTGATTATTCACTAATCCTTCGTTGTAGAATTTCGATTCATCTGTGAACAAAATCTTCTGACGAACGAGGGATCGTCCACTTGCCGTTACAAAAACCAGTCGAAATAGTTCATTCGTCGAGCTGGATCTAGCTATTTGTACACTGAAACATGCCCAAGTCGTATTCAGCCTTGAGAAGATTTATTTTCAATATTGGACCAAAGGTACGGCAATCCAGCAGTCTCATAACCGACAGAAATTACGAAAGTGAGAGATTTATGTTAAATTATCTTAACAAATATTTAATTAAGAAATTACATCCCATAAAACACGTCTTTACAAGTAATTTTTCTAATATTCTTGCGATATTTTGCAATATTTTTGAACACTACCCTATGTTAGAAATATATCTTTCTCGATAAATTCACAAAGTTGCAAAACGTTATAGAAACATTTTGGAATCATTACATTGAAAGATACAGCTCGATAAGACAGCTCAATAAGATTGTACTTGTCAGAGCTGAATTATATATGTGATTTCTATAATTATTTTAGAAAGACCTGAAAGAATACGAGAGCAGTGGAACATCGATGCTCTCCTAGAGAGAATAAGACTATAAGAAATAGAAAAGAATTTTCATCCTTTTAAAATGAAGTACATACATGCACCGGAGAAAGCAGATCCAGCTCGACGAATGAACTATTCCGACTGGTTTTTGGAACGGCAAGTGGACGATCCCTCGTTCGTCAGAAGATTTTGTTCACAGATGAATTGAAACTCTACAACGAAGGATTAGTGAATAATCACAACGCCCACTATTGGTCCGTGAGAAATCCTCACTGGGTAGAAGAAGTAGAAGGCGATGGAGTGGAGGCGATGAACTAAAAATAAAATAAAATTTAGTATATAAATCGAAATTTGTAGTAGGAAGGCAGAGGACAAGCACCGATGAGAAAAAAAAATAGAAATAAAGTATTATAGTTACCCCGATATTGTAGTTACTCCGATGTTTTTGTTCTTCTCCCACGACTTGGATTCTCCAATATGTAGAAAGATTAATTCCGCTTAGTCCTCAAAGAGTTCGTCCCGTCCTCATATGCAATGCTGAAAGAAAAAAAGAAGTGACCACAAAGATATGTATTCTTTATAGTTTATCAAAATGAGGTTAAATGAAGTAATTCAGAAATTAACTTATCTGATTGCATTTCGACTCTTTTTCTGCTGTCTATGTTCTATGAATGACAAACAAGACACAAACAAAATACAAACGATTATTAAACTATACGGAGCGTCTGTCACATTCACCACTATTGAGATTCATAACTCCGATTACACTGAATTTTTACATTTTATTTACAAGCGTGTCCGAGGATCGAAATAAACGCGAGATTAATCGTTTCGCGAATGGAAATATTTTATTAACTTTGAAAATACCCAACATTTAAGGAATATATTCTCTCACACACTCTCACATACATTTGATAGCGTATGCGTGTGGCCGCATCTGTGTACACATTTCCGATCATGGCCGACTATCCCCGAAGGTAGGCGGAATTTTTGTGAGATTTTGACATATATATATATCGCCCGAGAAATCGGATTCTCGACTTTTAGGCGCAAGGGGCGTATCTTCGCGTTGCTAAGGAAGAATCTCTGTTAATATGTAACTTATAACATTTATTCTGGTCTCTATCAATAGAGAATAGTCAATTTATATGGCGTAACTAAGCATATTTTTTGTTATAACCGTATATTTATTGAGAAAATTCGATGTAAAAATTGAGGGATGCAGGGGGCAGACATTTGTGGTGTAAAGAGACACGGGTGCTCGCGACATCAGCGCTGTCGTGTCTGAGCACGAAACTACTTGAACGAACATGCCGCGAGACATTGCCGTGTCTCTTGATTTGGAGCAGCATTATGTAAATATTTACAATTATATGTATTCATTTTTTTATTCACTTCTATTTCCCTGTCATCATATATCAACAAATTATATTTTTCAATTTACCTCTGAATAAGTTCCAAAGTTTTCGAAAAATTTTCGGGGTATTTTAGCCCGAATACAAAGTAGCACCAAAAGGTAATTAGAAAAACTTACAGTACCTTTCGTGCCTCCAGATAAATTGTCTGCTCAACTGCGATACAATAAGAGCCTTCTTTATCATAGAGATTTTGTGCTGCAACAGATAATTTAAGTATTATAAGATTATTTACATGCTTAAAGAATATACTTTCTACAACATTGTATACGCATCACATCTCGCTTGAATATTCTAAATAATTTTACCTCTGATACAATTAATGTTGACGTAGCGTTTTTTAAATTACTTTCAATTTCGTCGTTTGCTGCCGCCTCCTGCATAACAGAAATATAATTGTTATTTCTATTTGGAAGATTTACTTCTTAACATTTTATAGTTTTTAATATTTTGTAATAATTAACTCACATCAACTACAATGTACAGCAAGTTTACATCTTCCTGGAAATATGCTGTCACCAACGCAAATATTGACACTATCGAAGGCGTTTGGCAGCGGGAGTTCTCTGATGTTTCCTTCGATGTTGACAAAATGTCAAGAATGCTTCAGAAGCAATTTCTACTCTTTGGTTTGAACGTTACAAAACCGGCAAATGAACATTGTGTTCCCTGTATATTTTTCAGATTTTTAAAAAGTTGCATACTAGGAAAATACGAACTATTTAAAACATGTGCTGAAGCCGAGGAGGCGTTAACTTTAAATTTTGTACCGTCAATTTTAAAAGTGTCATAATATTTTGTTTGTCGTGAAATAGAGGGCATTGATGTACATGTTCGATATGTTCGAATTTTGAAAAAGTGCTCAGCTATAAAAGTACGATATTTGTTTAACCTTCGAGCGCCTGCGCCAGAAATAGTGAGACAGTCTCCCGCGTATTTCATTTAAACAAGCTTTAAGGGGGGGGGGGGGGGGTCTAAAAATCAATTTTTTTGTATTGCCTTTTCTTATAGTAAAACATTTAAAGAATGTTGTGTCAAAATTCAAGTCAATCGGAGCAAAACTCTCAGTCATAGACCTTTAAGTCTCCGCTCCTCTAATACTGCGGAGCGGCAAGAACTCGGCGTTTTAAATGCTTATTCCTCGAAACCAAGTTTTAAAAGTCCGTGGACATCGTCATTTAAAAACTACTGCACCGATTCTTTTCAAATCTTGTATACAACTTTCTACATATAAAATACCAGACCCTTACGTTTTTCTTTTTCTTTTTTTTGTTACATTAAGGGGATTTTACAGCAACAAAATGACGGATTTTTTCGTGAAAAATCGCAATTTTTACTTCAAACAACCGCCAAATATTTAAAAATGGAAAAAAATTAAAGAAAAAGGTAGGGGTCTAGAAAAACATCCGTTTTAACTAAATTGCTTTGTAGGAGGGGTAATATGTACAGAGCGCGAATAAACTAGGAACTAAGGTTTATTCGTGATCTGGAATACAAAATGGTAGCGTAAGCGTGTGGAAAGAGAAGATCCCAGGAGGGATCGAGCTCGGAGAAGCGTCGGAGGAGGCTGCCGGTCGGGCAGCTCGTAGGCGGTGCGGGTCGTCCTCAGGAACGGCTGCGTCGGTCCTGGCGTGCCGGAACTGCTCGAAGGCGGTGCGGGTCGTCCTCAGGAACGGCTGCGTCGGTCCTGGCGTGCCGGGGGCTGCTCGCGTCCCGGGAATCGCCGTCAGGCCGGAGGCGAAGGTAACTCGTCCGCGTAGAGGGTCGCCGGGTAGGCGAGGCGACGTGAGAACGTCGGCTGGAGCGGCGAGGACGCTAGGGTGTTCGTGGAGCGAAAACTGCCGCTAGCGAACCTCAAGCCGGGACGGCGTAGGGCCGTCAGAGATCTGCGCGCGAGAGGGTGTTCGCTGAGCGAAGACTTCCCTCTCGGTTGCTCGAGAGTCGATCGGTGAACCACGAGAGCTGCGATGTTCGCTGAGCGAAAACTGTCGCCGCTCGTGTGGAGGCCGTTCGACTACTAGGGTGTTCGCTGAGCGAAAACTTCCCTAGGGCGTTCGACTGAGACTTCCGAGGGATAGTGGTGTTCGCTGAGCGAAAACTTCCACTACCGTGACTCGAGATGGTCTGGCGGCGATGGCTCGCCGGCCGTCTAATATACCCCGTTTGCGGACCTTGCCGAAAGCCCGCTGATGACCGATGACCGTTAGGTCCTCGGATGACGCGTCCTAACTACCTGCGCGTCCCTTATGACGCGCTCGGGGCTGTCTCCAACCCTTGAATCGTCGGCAGGCTAACGCATGCCGACTCGGCTGCGATCCCCGCGTTACAGCTTTAATTTTTTGATTTGAGATAATTCTACGCTGAAATATAGTGTCCACCGCAAATCATCTTTTCTAAAAGGCGTCCTCGAAAATGCTTTGTCACCGGCTTATTTCTCAATATTTTTCTATAAAAAAATTAGAAAATGTTCGAATGATGCTTTATAACATGCGAAACATTAAATATATCTACTCTTCAACAATAGCTCTAAAATAAATTCATAAAAATAGAGGTTTTTTCCACCCGTTAGACCCTACCCCCCCCCCCCTTAATAAAACGAAAAATCAAAATGGCACATATATAGCAAGGAGAAATCCCCATGTTTAACTCAAAAATCCTTGTATTCAAAAATCAATTTTCGGATACAAAATCTGGCGAAGAAACCAGTAAATGAGGATTACGTCGGGGTTTCACCGTTCGATTCACACTGATAAAGAAATGCTGCGCGTTTTTCGAAAAAGGCGGCCAATTTGCCGCCCACGCAGGCGCTCGAAGGTGAAAACAAGTGCACATGAAATTATTAGAATTTGTTTTGATCGATGTAATTTTTATTAGGTTGTTCACCCCTTTTAGTTTCATTTAATAAGAAGAAATTAATTAGCTTACCTACTTTCCTGGGAACGAATTTTTTCTATGCACGTTGAAAAATTTGCACTACACGATTCAGATGTTTTCACGTTGCGTTCTGAACTGAGTATGACTACGAGAACATTTACTCGAAGAAAGGACTATTCGAAAATGTTTGTGACTATAAATTCCCAAGAACGGTACAATGGAGGCGGCCGGTTATTCTCTCCAGATGTGTCCAAAGTTCTCCTATCCCGAACGCATGCATTCCTGCAGTTTATTGCCTCGTCCCTACTGATACTTTTAGGCTGGTCAATGCAAACTCAAAATGTTCGTTGTATATTACCAAAATTTTCTTACATTATACGCCTGTTGCGTATCTCGAAAGTGCGCCGAAAGCGCCGCGTAGTGGCCAAGATTGGCACAAATGGGTTACACTATCAACCAATCAGACCTTCCGGTTTGTGCTTATACAGGCAAACCTTAGTGTACATGTGACCATATGTATAGTCGTACACCCTCGTGTCGTGTAACCCAGTACGGCACTTTTTGCTTACCAGGAGAGTAAGGCGGCGCCACCACCGATGCGCAACAGGCGTATATTACAATGAAGTACATAATTAGGTATTTTTACCAAGATTTGAAGAAGCCAGTAAATAAGTAATTTTATTATTCTCTATACTTTCGGTAATATTCCCGTATATTAAGATGTTTCTTGCAGAAATATATATTTTTTTAAATTGACCATCATTTTCAATATTTAAATTTAGGGAAGCAAATGTAGAAGTACAAATACAGTCAAACATATCAGTTTTCGGATTTATAAACAGCTCGATATAAAAGGTCTTCGAAGACAGTCTGAGTTCTAAAAGTTCTGGGTAAATATAAAGCAAGAAAAAATTAGGGAATTGTTCCGAAAGTTTCCAGTATGTGCAAAATTACCTACAGTTTCGATAATGTTCTCGAACTCTATGAATTTCTTTCCTAAAAAGAAGGGAATTTCTTTAAAATATATACTGCTAACGATTTCACGGTTAACCGCTGATGTGCAAGGAAGCGCGCATGTGCATATAAGATTTAGACGTTGCAGCGTCACAAAATTAAGAAACAGTACCTACCTTAAATTTCAGAAAAGCAGCTGAATCTTAAATAATCTGCCTTAAATTTAAGAATTTACTGAAATATTAGCAAAATGTTTCTTAAATTTCTGAATAATTCAAATTTCTTAAAATTAAGAGTACAGATTCTAAAATTTAAGTTACATTTGTAAATGATCGCGTCTGAAAATTAAGGAAACTTTGAACAGTGTAACTCAAAGACTGTCAATATAGTTTTTTGATATCATATTTTTGCAAAATTATGGTAATCGAAGACTTTTAAGCTCATCTCCTGAACAATTGTCAATTTTGAGTTATGTCACTATTGCAACAAATGAGCGGTAAGATAAATAAATGTATTTCCTTAAATGCAGCGTATCAAGAGACACGGTAGTGTCTCGCGGCCTGTTCATTCATTAGTTTCGTTAGAAACGACAGCGTTGTCGCCGCGGGCACCCATGTATCTTTATAAGAAAAATGTCTGCCCCCTTCACCCCTCAATTTTTACATCGAATTTTCTCAATAAATATATGGTTATAACCAAAACTATGCTTAGTTACCTACGCCATATAAATTGATTATTCTCTATTGATAGAGACCAGAATAAATTTTATAAGTTACATCTTAACAGAGATTCATCCTTAACACACAACGCGAAGCCACGCCCCTCGCGCCTAAGAGTCGAGAATTTTACGATTTCTCGGCCGATATCTATATGTCAAAATGTCACAAAAATTCCGGCAATCTTCGGCAATAGTCGGCTATGATCGGAAATGTGTATATATAGATGCGATCAAACACACACACGCGCAATTGAATGTGTGAGATATATTCCGGCTTTCATCATCGATTGTTCGGCGATGATCGGAAATGCGTACACAAATGCGACCACACGCATACGCCATCAAATGTATGTGAGAGAATATATACAGGGTGACCGCCGGGACTATACTCATTTTGAATGGGATTGTACTTAGCGTAGAAACGTCGTAGGAGGAGGCGATAGCAGCCTTTCTCGTCCTTATTGTTTGCCATTTCAGTTACGATGGAGCCGTGGTCAGTGCAACAACGTATGTTCACGTACGACGCGTATATATTGAATGCCGACTCAGTGGTTGCAGCTCAGCGGGCGTTCCGGTCCATCGTGGAGAATCACTTGCATACGTACAGCAAAATCTTCCCGCTGTCCATAATCTCCTGGGAGTATTTGTTGAACGTTTACGATCTTATACGGGTGGAATTTCAATTCTCTTTTCAAAATTGATTTTACGGTTTCTCTCGGAATGTGTAACGCTTGTGAATGGCGACGAGCCGAACGTGTAGGACTGGCGATTATAGCTGTTCGTACTCTCTCAATATTGTCGGGAGTCGTCACTGTTCGCTGAGGCCCCGGAGGTTTTTTTTGGAGCTATGCTACCTATAGTGCGCAATTGTCGAACCCATTTCAAAATAAGATTCCTGCTGGGAACAGCTCCATGTCGACCGACATTGAAATTACGCCGGAACGCCCGCTGAGCTGCAACCACTGAGTCGGCATTCAATATATATGCGTCGTACGTGAACATACGTTGTTGCACTGATCACGGCTCCATCGTAACTGAAATGGCAAACACTAAGGAGGAGAAAGGCTGCTATCGCCTCCTCCCACGACGTTTCTACGCTAAGTACAATCCCATTCAAAATGAGTATAGTCCCGGCGGTCACCCTGTATGTATTTACTTCAAATGTCTGTATCTCCTTTCCTAATTATTACTTTAAAAATATTTTTTCTTTTTCCTTGATTGGGTGCTTTCCATTTATGACACAAGTCGACACACTTCTACTAGAACCACCGACCGATTGGCAGGCTCCAGCAGAAAGAACCAGTGGTATAATTTTGTGTCGACTTATGTCGACTCGTGTCAGTTAAATGGAAAACACCCATTAAAAAAAAGAAGGAAATGGCATAACTATATTATCGACTATCGGTTTATTTACCGTATGTCCCAGGAGAATTCGAGCAAGTGCCGATACCTATGGCCGATACCTTAAAATTTGACTTCGGCAGTGTTTGCCGACGGTCGAGTCTTTGATAGTTAGAATTAGCTACAGAATTGTAAATTTGTGAATAATGGTAAGTAATTTTTAGAATTTAAAATTTAAATGTTACTACACAACGAGTAGATAGGTTAGGAGATTTTCATGAAGTCTTTGACAGTCCGGTTTTTAAACTTTTGGGGAATTTCATCGAAGAATGATTATTTTTATCACTTCTACAAATTACCCACCATTTATTCACAAATTCACGATTTCGAGATTAGGCGCTTCAATCGCCCGAATTGACAGCTATCGGGATCAAAGACTCGACCGTCGGCAAACACTGCCGAAGTCAAAGGACCCCGCACTATTTTAAGGTAAAATGGGTTTCATTCACGGAATCTAAAAACTATATAGACTTGTATGTTAGGTCATCCTGATCACAAAAATCCTTGGCATAAAAAATTCTACCGACAGGATTTCGAGATATCTGCCGATGAAGTGAAAGAGTGCCCTATCAAAATAATTCTTGAATATGAGTTTCGGCAACCTATAATGGCCCAGCCAGACGTGTATTAACACCCAATGACGTTCAAAAACAATGGTTTATATGTATGCCGTATTATACATATGTATATGGACATGTATATATATATACAGGGTGACGCAAAAGTGCGGCAACGATCCAGTAGTTTTTCGTGAAAAACGTTATAGACAAAAGTTACTTGGGTTTAAGGCTGACATTGTTTCCACATTAAACCATTGTTTTTGAACGTCATTGGGTGTTAATACACGTCTGGCTGGGCCATTATAGGTCGCCGAAACTCATATTCCAGAATTATTTTGATAGGGCACTCTTTCACTTCATCGGCAGATATCTCGGAATCCTGTCGGTAGAATTTTTTTTTGCCAAGGATTTTTGTGATCAGGATGACCTAACATACAAGTCTATATAATTTTTAGATTCCGTGAATGAAACCCATTTTACCTTAAAATAGTGCGGGGTCCTTTCAAGGTATCGGCCATAGGTATGACTTTGATCGGTTTGCCCGCGGACATACGACAGTTATTTATGGAAATCCTTTCACGAACGAATTGTTCTAGGGAAAATATAAATGTTATCGAAACATTCATTATAAAATCATTTCAAAATATCACGAGAATAAATCAAAAGTAACGTTGTTATAATTAATTGACTCGTATTGGTATGAAATGTGAGACTTTAATTTTGTGATAATAAAAAGCTATTCTCCTACATGTACATATTCTCCTCATGAATAAATTCCAAAAAGTAGTGAAATCTTGTCAGAAAAACTGATTCTCTGTAAAAAAAAAACGGCATGTTCATTCAGTGCCAAAAGAATTGAGACTTAAAATACTCTCCAAAAAAAGATTAGAAATCAATTAAGATCGCTATGTTCAAGATTTATATATAAAAAATAAAAGTCATCATTTGAAAGGCAAATTATTGTAAATCAAAAGTTACTTAAAAATTCGACAAAAAATTTATAAACAAATTTTCATAAAAAAGCGCGTTTTTTTCTTCAAAATAAAAAATTCAGACAGAAAATTATATTCGATGTTTATGCACTTATGATTTTAAATAAATTCATACACTTATATGACACCACCAGTATACAGGGTGGACCAGGTTAAACGTCATTTTTTTGATATGTGATAGAACAACAAAAAAGTACTCTTTCATAAGAAAATTTTTTTCAAAAATGTTTCCTGACAAAGATACAGGGTGTCAAAGTTTCGAAAAAAAAATGGTTTTCTCATCATAACTTCTAAACTACTTGATCGATTGCCATGAAATTTCGCACACAGGCTAACGTAGAACAGCTCTAAGCAATAATTAAATAATTTTTAAAAATTCTCCAGTGGCGTAGATACTAGGGGCCGGTACCCCCCTTCCCCCTCCCAATCTTCGGCGCCACTGGATATTTTGCAAAGAAAATTTAATTATTGGATTCCCCGTTTAATTTAGAGAAAAAAATCACCCTTGCAAATTTTTGATTTATGGCTTCGTTTTTGAGATATTTATTTTAATTTATAGGGTTGCGAGCAGGCCAAAGCTAGGTTGAACTCCATTAATTGTGATATGTGATAGAGCAACAAAAAAAATAGATTCTCATGAGAAAATTTTTTTCAAAAATGTTTCCTAACAAAGATATAGGGTGTCAAAGTTTCGAAAAAAAATGGTTTTCTCATCATAACTTCTAAGCCACTGGATCGGTTTCCATGAAATTTCGCACACAGGCTAATGTCGTACAGCTCTAAGTAATAATTAAATAATTTTAAATAATTCTCCAGTGGCGTAGATACTGGGGGCCGGTACCCCCCTTTCCCCCTTCCCAATCTTCGGCGCCACTGGATATTTTGCAAAGAAAATTTAATTATTGGATTCCCCGTTTAATTTAAAGGAAAAAATCACCCTTGCAAATTTTTGATTTGTGACTTCGTTTTTGAGATTTTTTTCTTTTCTAATGATTTTCTCATGAGAATCTATTTTTTTGTTGCTCTATCACATATCACAATTAATGGAGTTCAACCTAGCTGTGGCCTGCTCGCAACCCTATAAATTAAAATAAATATCTCTCAAAAACGAAGCCATAAATCAAAAATTGGCAAGGGTGATTTTTTTCTCGAAATTAAACGGGGAATCCAATAATTAAATTTTCTTTGCAAAATATCCAGTGGCGCCGAAGATTGGGAGGGGGAAAAGGGGGTACCGGCCCCTAGTATCTACGCCACTGGAGAATTTTTAAAAATTATTTAATTATTGCTTAGAGCTGTTCTACATTAGCTTGTGTGCGAAATTTCATGGAAATCGATCAAGTAGTTTAGAAGTTATGATGAGAAAACCATTTTTTCTTCGAAACTTTGACACCCTGTATCTTTGTTAGGAAACTTTTTTGAAAAAAATTTTCTTATGAAAGAGAGTCTACTTTTTTGTTGTTGTTCTATTACATATCAAAAAAAATAACGTTTAACCTGATCCACCCTGTATAGTGGAAAATATATGAAAACTTAAACGCGGCAAGTTCTTTTTTATGAAAATTTGCTTATAAATTTTTTGTCGTCGAATTTTTGAGTAACTTGATTTACAATAATTTTCCTTTCAAATGGTGCCTTTTATTTTTTATATACAAATCTTGAACACGGCCATATTAATTGATTTCTAATCTTTTTTGGAGAGTATTTTAAGTAGGTACCTATCAATTTTTTTGGCACTGAATGAACATGCCGCCTTTTTTTACAGAGATTAAATTAACCAAAGAGTTTTGATATGGAGCCTATACCGCTCGTTTCATTTTGGCTGGTTTAACGCAAATTTTTGGCAATAATGAACCGCAACTTTCATTTTGGCATAGCTGGGCGACTCGGATGATGAAAGTTATTCGATACCTCTCGGTCATGCTCGGTTGAGGCAGCCGTGGCAAAGAGAAAGCTAGCGGCTCGCTATTGGTTGGCGCCGAAATCAATCAAGGTAAAATGAACGGTACAAACCACACACCAAAACTCCTTGGCTAAGTTGACATATTGCATATAGGTATAGGCTGTTATATTTAAGGAGGATCGTCGAGGTAGAAGGGGAAAAAGAACAAAGAAACCGACGTGTGTTGCCAATTTCAAATAGTAAAATTTCAAGTTTTATAAAAACTAATAATAAAATAATAAATATAGGTGCTGAATTCTTTTTTATTTTTGTTACTTTCAACCTAAAAAGAAGATAAATATTCGAAAACAATTTTATAACTTCAAACTGAATTTATTTTAAAAATGTAAAATGTGTGCAAAATGTGGCAACATAGCATTTCAACATTCGTAAGTTGGTACCAAATCGGTAGGTTAAACAGAATTCTTATCGACGGACAACGCGTTGAAGCGGTTCATGACGTCTGTTTATAACCTCAATCTCAAGTTAGCGAGTATATAAACAAACGTAAAAGAACTGCCAAGCCATGTACAATTTTTCACGTGCTCAAACTTTCCGATGGAAAGGAAAACTGGTTAGTGAGAAGGTGTATTTGTAAGTCGGTAGGAAATCGGTAGGTTAAACAGAATTCTTTTCGACGGACAACGCGTTGAAGGGGTTCATGACGTCTGTTTATAACCTCAATTTCAAGTTGGAAAACTGGTTAGTGAGAAAGAGAGACGCTTCGTGCCAATAGCTTGTGACGACACGTAGTGAGATGTTGCCACGTTTTTGCATATGGCGGACGAGTACATGAAAACTTTTGAATTTTTCCACAGTTTTTCCTTTATATTAAAAAAAACTGTAGGGTGAAAATTCTTCATAATTTAGTAAAAACAAGTTCGTGTGGTGTTGAAACTTACTCCATAATTTTCAGAATTTTTTTCGGTTGAAAATCGCAAGTTCTGTGCATCTGAAATATGGTCCCCATAAGACTCAATGCTAATCTCGTAAATTTTAAAAATTAATTACGAGAAAACTGTAGAGTGAAATTGTTTGATTTTTTTTCTTTTATTAAAATGAGTTCACAAGTATTTTAAAAAATGTTCAACTACGGTTTCTGAGAAGCCATTTCTCTGACGATCCTCCTTAAGGGGTTACATCTAGTTAGAATTTTCGAAAAAATCGATTTTTCGTTTTCGATGGATTCTTAAAAGCATAACCTTTTAAAAATATTCTCTAAAAATTTCAAGTCGATCCGTTCAAAATGGAGCGAGTTACGGCCGTTTTTACAGTTACTTTCGACGAGCCGCGCGACGCAATTATAGCGGAGTTAAACGCGTTTTTCTCGAAACGGCTTTTTCAAAATCGGTGACGACGATATCTCAAAAACGAGTGGACCGATATACTTGAAATTTTGCACTTTTTTTTTATATCAAAAGGCAGCCCTTAATCGAAGGATTTTTTTTTTCGATGCATACTTTTTTTGTATATCAAGGAAAATCAAGTAATTTTTTCACCGTTTAGGCTCACTTTCGGTCGCCGGCCATTTTTTCAAAAATTAATATTTTATCAAATCCTTCAATTAAGGACTAGATAATATGATACAAAAACGTAATTTATTTGGTTTTTTGATGTCAGATGATTGGTGTGGAAGTTACAGTGGTCACCGCGGAAAGCCTGTTTTGAACAGGCAGCGGTCCGGGAAATACATTATATCTATTACATTTGTGAATTTTTTCCAATGAAAAAGTTATGAAACATAGTCGAAGATATACCCCTTGCTATGAAAAAAAAACAGTTCGAAACCTGCAATCATTTTCCCAAAAAAAAATCACAAGAACACGCCTTTTTTCGGCCGCCAACTAGATGTAACCCCTTAAGAGGAAAGAGGAATAGAATAGGAAGAGTCTCGTTCCACGCCCACTAGTCTCAATGGCGTATCTATCAGTTAGAGGACGGGGCTGGCAGTCACGCCATTGGTTACTAGACGTAGAACGAGGCTCCTCTTTTCCCGAACTTTTAAACCGTTACATTTTGTTTGGCACTCGCGTTCAAGGGCATAACAATGCTATTTAGTTCGTACGACCTACCGGTCACGTCCCGTTCGATATTCCGCTTAATGTACTTAGGCCAGAGGGAAGTTATTTGTGATAACATGGTGCTCGTGGAACAAAATGCCCTAAAGCTGATTTATGCGGGATTATTTAGCTGTTTTGGTCCTGATTAACATACTAAAAGTCCCCATCCCTCCGAGGGTGCAAACAACCCCAAAACTACCCCTAAAGGTACATTTTTTTAGTTCTTATCAAATATCTCAAAAACTACTCTTTTTTTTGAAAAAATGCAAGAGGCCAAAATGAAAGCCAATAAAATTACCTACAATTTGGTGTATATATGTACACAATTTGAATAAACCAGTGGCGTACAGCAAGTGTCAAAAGTCATTAAATATTTTTCGGCCTTAAAAAAAAAACACTTCTCAGCGTAAATGCCATCGAATTATTTTCCCATGTAAAAGTACTCAAAAATAAAGAACAAATAGTATTAAATCAATAAAGTTAGGTATTTTTTTTATTTCGAAGTGTTTCTGAAATGTAAGAAATTTTACAATCGGCCCTTCATTACGTAATAGGCGTATGCTAGGCGGCTAAATGCAAGTGAAGACGGATAACATTTGGGCTTTCTACAATTAGTCTTACGGTTAATAGACCACAACATGGCAATCATTA
The DNA here is from genome assembly GCA_963678675.1 of Xiphydria camelus. Classification (NCBI taxonomy): domain Eukaryota; kingdom Metazoa; phylum Arthropoda; class Insecta; order Hymenoptera; family Xiphydriidae; genus Xiphydria; species Xiphydria camelus. The sequence goes on from OY783198.1 coordinate 15,802,992, forward strand.
ATAGGCCCCGATTTAAAAAAAATGAAAACAATAAAAAGTTGTTTATTTCACAACTAAGCCAACATCTCGAAACAGCTGATATTAAAGTTTTCCAAGCACATGGGGATGCAGATACACTCATAGCGGAGAAAGTTCTTGAAGCAAGAAAGTTAGAAAAATCGGTAACATTAGTTGGTGAAGACACTGATTTAATGGTATTACTGTTATTCAAATCAAAAACGGACAATATTTATATGTTAAGACCCGGCAGCACTACAAAACCTAATAAAACAACGAACATAAATGCGCTTCAAAATAAGATAGATACTATGCGTGCTTTGATTTTATTTTCCCATACCGTTTTTGTATGTGATACTACCTCGGCAATTTATAAAAAAGGAAAGTTGTCTACATATAGGCTTTCAGAGAAACATCAGGAGCTAAAAGCCAAAGTAGCCATTTTTTAAATCCCACTGCAGACAAGAAGGATATAATCGCTATTGGAGAAGAGTTTCTATTGGCTCTGTATGATGTCGGAAAGTCAATAAAAACGCTAAATCAGCTACGCTTTTTCAAATTTCACAACACTGCATCAAGACAGAGTTTAAGTGCAAACTTCTCATTAACTTCTTTACCACCAACATCAGATGCAGCCGTTCAGCACAATTTACGGGTATATTACCAAATCCAGGAATGGCTAGAAAATGAGTTAGAAGCTACCTCTTGGGGATGGAGAAAGCAGGGAGAACTTCTTTTACCAATAACGCGACCGACAAACCAATTGCACCAGAATTCATCCTAAAATTGATATTCTGTAACTGTAAGACTGATTGTGGAAAGCTGTGTAAGTGTAAGAAATCTGGTCTAAACTGTTGAAATCTGTGTGGGCAATGTCAAGGACAGTCTTGTAGCCATATATTTCAACCCGCTGAAAACGAAGATGACGAAGAAGATTTGATCTAGATTATTTATTGTACATATCGATGGCTTAGGCGCAATAGGTCATAACCCACAAAGCGTTTTTAACGCCATTTGATTGTAACCCTCAAAAGTATGTCCCTACAATACATCGTAAGCCTTATCTCCATTTAAAAGGCTTTCTATTTTATTATTTCAAAAGGTCGTATGCCCAGCGAATATTGTCACTGTGAAGTTTTTTATGTCTCCTGTAAAATTTACTGTTTCGGGGATACGACCTATTGCGCCTAAGCCATCGATATACTCTAATGTAAGTACGAGTATTGAATGTACATTGTTTCTTGAGCATAGGAAAATAAATATTTGATATATACTTTTAGTATAATAGATACCTACGTTTCTTTAGCCATATTAATAGGCATTTTTGAATCGACTTTAAAACTTCACTACACGCCACACTGCCCTAATTTTGATTGGATTTTCTCCAAGTGATAAATAATTTAAACTTCAATTGTTCTAAACAGAACAATTCAAACCAATTACATCACTTTTGAGTATTGAAAAATCTGTATCGTCTTCGGACACTTGCTGCACTCCACTAACGTAACATATTTTGACATACATACATACATATACCTATATATGTTTATTTTATATTTATATTTTATTTTTTATATAGGTACCTATATTTATATCTATTATAGATGTATATTTTTTACTTTTTTCGCAATGTTTTAACATTCCATTGTCTTAAATAAACTAACTAGGAGTATTTTTACTGCTTAAAACGTAATATTGAGGGTGGATGTACGTTTCGCAATTTTAAACGCTTCCAACCCGCCACTGGTTTCCAAAAAATTATGCACTGCTATATACCATTTTATAGGTAATTTTATTGGCTTTCATTTTGGCCCCTTTCATTTCTTCAAAAAAAAGAGCCGTTTTTAAGATATTTGAGAAAAACTTAAAAAATGTACCTTTAGGGGTAGTTTTGGGGTTGTTTGCACCCTCGGAGGGATGGGGACTTTTAGTATGTTAATCAGGGCCACAAAAGCTAAATAATCCCGCATAAAACAGCTTTAGGGCATTTTGTTCCACGAGCGATCTTAATTGCACTGGCCTAACTCCCGACGCTGATTACGTTTAACCCCTCCATGCATCTTGTGTACCATATATGGCACATACACTGATACCTACCTGATGTGTGCTACCATCTGTTATAAATCGTTGTAAATCTTCTCGACTGCAATATATATAAAAAAATTATATGTATTAGTAGCCAATTGTACGTACGTTATTGTTCCTGTGTATGGTGTACCATATATGGCATAAATAATTTTTTTTAATAAATGTTTATTTTTTTATAAATATTTTTAAAATTATTTTTCTGATGAATAATAGGGGCAAAGCTGTCATAGGGTAAACAACCCAGTTATTGGACACTTAAGCATTTTACAAGATTTGAGACCGTGTTAAAAAGATATTTTTCTACCTAGAGAGATATGAGTGGTGGCCTATTTTGAGATTGAAAATATATTGGCTTTACATTCTAGTAACTTACAACTTTAAGTTGGAAAGAATATAATTTTCAAGAATAAAAAGCTGGGATAAAGTGAGAAAACTTAGTTATTGAACAGTGTTCTTATTTTTTGGAAATACTTAATCTAGTAATTGGACAGTCAAGAATCAATAAGCCAGGTACGGTTTTTGATGATATTTATTAAAGTAAAAACTAGGAATCTTGTTTTTATTTATTTAAATCAGACTTTCCAATAACTGCAAGGTGTCCAATAATTATTAACTGGGTGGGGTTTACCCTATATATTTTTTTCATTGAGTTTACAAAAAGCATGCAGGAAGGGGGTAACAGGCCGGCGTGGCCGGGCATAGCGAGCTGCACGATAAAAGCGCAATAAAGTCGGCGAGCGACACCCCGAGAAACTGCGGAGTCGCGCGCGAACTCGTACTGTACTCTCGGTGAGTCCGGAGATCAAAATCGCGATTCCCCGTCCTCATGGCCACCTCGTTAAGGAGGGAGTACCGGCTCGCTTTGAAAAGTCCTTGCGGGAAAATAACACGCAATCCACGTTTTAGCGATAAATTATTAGCATTATAGTAATTTCACTTTGGCGAGAGAGAATGACTCGGCGCTCAAGAGTTTGACTCGCGAAACGGGCGTAACCACGGCAGCGGGCTTAAGGGGGGCGATGCGTGCCGTCTCAGATAAAATCCACAAACCTTCGAGAAAGATCTTTAAAGTTCGCGTGCGAAAGTCGGATCCGATGTTTCGAAAAGAAGTTAACGATGTACGTGGTCGCGGCGTAATATTGTGCACGAGCTGTAGATTGTGACTTAAATAATAAATAATTTTTTACCGCACGTGTGGATAAATGTAGGTATTCGTATGTTCTCGATATTAACGTTATAGGACGCGAAGCTTGATTGGCCGAATTCAAAAATAATCGAATACAGCTCCGCTTCGATATATGCGTTGAAAATGACATCTCGTTTATTTCGGTTATTTTTTATTTAACAAATGTATAAAATAGGATTTTACGTCGGCAAATATAATATTCATCATTCTTATTTTTTTTTACGCTAGGTGCAAGTATATATATCATTAAACTCTCGAATAGAAACCTGAGAAGTACACACGTCGGACGATAAACGAGAAGTGATTCGGTGGCAATGACCCTTGATGCGAGGAAATTATCGTGTGGAAGCGCGAAAGATACACGGTCGGATTAGTGCGTGCAACGATTAGACGGCACCCTTGACCCGTCGAGCAATCCAACACCGCTCGTGAGTTTCTCGCGTGTGGATCGAGATTAAGTCGAAGCTGTGTAGCCTGACCTTACTTACCAACTCGTACGTTTCGAGGCTGACCCTAAAGTACGACGAACAGACTTTCGTTCACTTTCGCGAACTAAAGTCAACCGCGGGTCGATTTTGTCGGTCACATCGATTCCGAAGAAATTTCGACCTCCGCCATTTCGAATATAGTTATCACGCATCACGCGACGGCGCTTTGATCCAAATGCGTGAAACGTTGAGCTATAGGTGATATTGGGTTATGCGATGTCGGCTCGAATGATTATCCAAAAGCAGTTAAACGTAAAATGTAAAACACTTTATAAAAGAGTATTTATAATGCGAAATAGAAAATGGTTGTATAAAAGCAATTTAAAATTGAAAATGCAAAATTGACGTCATTTTGGATGACTTCTTAGAGATTTTTGTTTGGATATTTGTAGCAACAAAGTACTTACGCGTTTTGCACTCACTTTTCATTTATTTGCCATTACTCAGGCTAACAATAAGATTCACAAATATTTTGACGGGTAAACATTTACAGTAAGTTGTACCAACTTCAAAAACTAAAGTTTGTTCATGTAGCTATCACTACTTATCCTTAACCAGCTGTTTCTTTTACTATATTTCAATACCAGCGTTCATTGGATAACAGGTTTACAAAAAAAAAGTCCGGACTATTTAGCCGGACCATGGTATTCCGAGGTATTTTTGCGTCCTGAATCCGATCCCGAGGTCATCTGAGCCACATCACGTCAGAAAAACGAGATTTCGAAATAAATAAATAAGGAAATGGGACTGCCCTGAGCAGCACCCAGAGCATGACTCCAAGGTTCTAAGGCCATTAGGGTCAGTGCTGGGGGTCCACTGTCAATATGTCACAGTGAACGGATCGCAGGAATTGGATGCCTTGAGAGAGAGATCGTAATCCGCGAGATACAATGATCACATATGGCAACATTTTATCCACTGGGGTGGTTCTGTGATAGATCCGGTCGAGATTTAGGACTCCATTCCAATGTTTGGAAGGTATTCAAGACCTAAACAGCTACCCTCCAACTCAACAGGTCGCTTGAGAAATTGTCCCGGGTCCAGTTCCAAAAAATGGTCATTTTAACCTCTAAATGACCTTGAAATCTCGTTTTCCCGACGTGATGGGGCTCAGATGACCTCGGGATCGGATTCAGGACGCAAAAATACCTCGGAATACCATGGTCCGGTCAAATAGTCCGGACTTTTTTTTTTGTAAACCTGTGTAATTAATACCTCAAATTTGGAAAGTAGTATAAGAAATGTTCACAAGAAGTGAAAATAGCCCGTATAAATTCTACAAAACATTTAAACTATGAAAATAAAATGGTTACTCGAAATTATTTTTAAAAAATACAAGGACATTAATGGAAACAATCGGTGAAAATTTCTTGTATTCATTTCAACTTTGAGATATTATGTAATTATCCAGTAAACGCGTTGGTATTGAAGTACGGTAAGAGACGCAGATCAGAAACAAGTAACGACAGTTAAACGAATTAATTTTACTATTTAGGGTTAGCACAACTTACAGTAAATTTTTACCTCGGAACATTTCTGAATCTCGGTCTTAATCACATATATTTCTATACTTTGACGAGATTAGTAAATGTCACTCACTCATGCCTTCAAGATTTAACATTCGAGATTCGACATAGCAAAATTTGGCCAATAAAATTTACGAAAGAGTGGCTTTACTTTTTCAAGATTCGTCGTGACATATCATTTGACAATTAGCAAACATTGCTCACATGTCGAAAATGATCTTTCACGCAATTGAAATTCGAAATAGCGAATATCAATATGAAATCGGCCAATAAAATTCACGGAAGTGGATTCACTTTTTCGAGATTCATTATGGAACGTCCTTTTCTGAGAATGGATTACAAATTAGTAATGAAGACTAATAAATGGGAGAAACATAATTTTATTATGCGGTAAAATAGTGTTTTCTTTTGTTTGTTTTCGTTTATTTGTTGCGTCGTCTTACCTTTGATTATGATATTTTTTATTTCTTCATAAATGTGCAAATATCATCCCATTCGGAAAGATAATAAAGGGTAAAATTGTTTTAAAAAAACCAATTAAATTAATCCATTTCAAATGGTGTCCAACTTCGGTTATATGATTTGTCATAAATGAGATTTTCTCCAGAAAACATTTGACATACTATGTATATGGGTCATTCCATGTCAACTTTTAGTAGTAGAAACTTTTGGGTCTCCGATTTAGTTGTTGATTTTTTTTCAAGTATCTTTAATCAATATAAAAACTGGCCTAAATTTTCAGAACGATTCCATAAGTCGTTCAGCTGTTATTAATTTTTATCTCATTTTTTTTCCTTTATCGCGATTTACGGCTTAAATTAACACAATATGAAAAAAATTACCCAAATGAAAAATTTATATTTTTTTGGTGATTTCGAAAAATTTTTTTCATATTGCGTTTTTTCTTGAAAATGGAAACAAAAAATATTGTATCTCAAAGCCGATATTTTTAATTTTAATGATTTTTTTACACTAGATTTCTACATCTTTTACGGTAATTTTAAGAGTACTTAGAAAGTGGGGCCTCCCATAAAAATTTTGTAATGAATTTGTTAGTGATTTGAAAAAGTTAAATTTACAATTTTTTTTATTGTAAAATTTTATTTTACAATCTTAACACATTCACTGCCGCTCTAATTTAGATACATTTTGCCCCATGCCAACTTCAAATTAATAATTCTAACAATAACAAAAAATATATGTCAAAATTCCGAACCACGTGCATGTTTACTTCAAAGTACCTTTACTCGAGTGCCAGCCTACATATACACATGTAATTGCAGTGCCGAGTTCACTAGTTGATAATGAAGCCTGAATAGAATAGAACGCTTATATTATAAGCGACAGCGGCACCCGCCCAACTCATCCGCTGACGCTTATTGGGACCGTGCAACTGGTTGGAGGGGATACGGCAAACGATCGTGCGTAACTAGTGGTGAAGTCTAGAAGTTAGTAGGCACGTCTCTCCATAGAATATCAAGTGTAATTGTTTAAACATGGGTGTGCGCAAATGCTGTGTTGTTAGTTGTGGAAATACTTCAAGAAACAGCAAGTATAAATTCTATTATTTCCCAAGAGCTCAGCATAAGTTGATTCAAAGGGAAAAGTGGATTGCCATCGTAAGAAAGCAGAAGTAAGTATCATAACCTCAATTGTTCATTCGAAAAATATATACACGATAAATCATTTAAAATGATTATTAAGTTTTATTAAAATAAAGAGTAAGTTAATTCTTTACTTTTTAGTGGATATGAATGCAGTTGGAACCCCAAACCAACAGAAACAATCTGCAGTTCTCATTTTATCGGGGATAAAAAGAGAGACGAAGAACTGAGTCCCAATTATGTACCAACGAAATTTATTTCAACTAATCCTGGACAAACCTTGAATGAAACTGCAGCTCTAAAAAGGTAATTATTCTATTCTTATTATTAAACTAAAACTAATACAGTTAAATGTAACAATTGACAAATAATTTCAGACACCAGCGTTTCCTAAAGCGTAGGATACCGTCAGGATTGTCAGTGGTGACTGTAAGCAGTATGAACTCCGAAAGTGATGTAAATGCCGAGGTTCCAATGGATTCCACTTCAAAAGGAAAAGAAAATGATATGTGTGGTAAACGTGATCAAGAGTGTCAAGCAGATATTTTTGTGCCGTGCGATAAATTTGAAAAACTGTTATGTTGCAATAGATTTAGCTTTGGACGTAACACCTGTGAAGCTGAAACTCAAACTGAAATCAATATGCCAACTGGTACAATAGAAAGAAATTGTTCGAAGAAGTTCCAAAATAAAAGGTGTGGCACACTGCAAAAAGATTATGTCGATACGGGAGTTGGATCTGATTCTGTATACAATGAATTTGATGATGGAATTAATTTCCAAGGATCAGTTGAAAACGATGAACAACTGACAGATCTTGCTGGTGTGTCATTTGATACTTTCAACTTTTTGATGGAGAAACTGACTGTGTCAGAAAAAATCCAAATTCCAAAAAATATTAGGCTGTTTATTTTTCTTTTCAAAATGAAAACTGCTTTAACATTCGCAGCAATTAGCGCAATATTTTCTATTCATAGAACAACAGTTTCCAGGATCTTTTATTCAACTTTGGAAAGTCTAACTCAAGCGACTGCAACTTTAGTATTTTGGCCAGACAAATCATGTGTTCGAGCAACAATGCCTGATTCCTTCAAGCCACAGTACAGTGATACTCGAGTCATCATTGACTGTACCGAGTTCAAAATAGATATTCCTTCTACATTGGATGATCGAGTTTTTTGTTATTCTCACTATAAAAAGGGGTTTACTATTAAAGTGTTGATTGGTATTACTCCTTGTGGTTTTATCTGTTTTAAGTCTCCTGCAGCCGGTGGCCGAAAAAGTGATTCTCAAATAACAATCGAATCTGGTTTCATTGATTATTTAGAAGAAGGAGATACAGTACTAGCAGATAAAGGATTCCCGGAAATTAAAAATATTATTGACAGTCAAGGTAAAAAAGTGATTGTGATTATGCCACCATTTTTAGAAAAAAAAAGAACTTTCAAGAGAAGAAACTAGGGACACTTATACTGTGGCTAGAGTTAGAATTCACGTGGAAAGGATAATGCAACGTTTGAGGACTTACCATATTTTAAATAAAATACCGGAACATTTATTCGATCATGTTGACAGTATTATACATATGTGCTGTGTACTTGTTAATCTACAACCGCCAATATTTGCATCAATGTAGTGAAACATATGTTCAGGAATTTTATTCAAGATCTGATGAGTTCTTAAACGCTGCATGATTCTTTCGACGTGTATTCTAACTTTTGCAGTAGAATAAGTTTGTTCAGTTTTCTCTTTGGAAAAGTGAAAGTTCTTTTCCAAAAAAGGTGGCATAACTAGAATTACCTTTTTCCCTGCGCTGTCGAGTGTGGTTTTTATTTCTGGAAATTCTTTATCCGCCAAAACTATATCGCCGTCCTGTAACAAGTCTATGAGACCGGTCTCAATTGTTATCTGTGAGTCACTGTTTCTACCGCCCTTATTTTTTATAATGTGAGTAACAATACACACGATCATCAACAGCAGAAGGAACGTCAATTCTGAACTCAGAGCAGTCAATGATCACTCGAGTATCGGCATATTGGGCCTTGAAACAATCAGGCATTGTTGCATTTCCAAAAGTGAACAAAAAATTAGGAAATGAAAATGATCAAATGATACACCAGTACGGTCTATGAGTTGTTCATCGTTTGTAACTGACCCGTGAAAATGAATTCCTCTATCTTTACATTCATCCACCGCTGAATCATTTCCAACTGCCACATCTAAAGTAACCTTCTGCGCTGTTCCGCATTCTCCTATTTGCTTATTGTAATTCTATACATATAAATAATTGCTATAAAATACACCTGATAATATTGCATTTTTTTATTGTATACTAAGGGGCTATCGCCCTAGTACCGCTGTCGCGGCGCTCTCCCAAGCTTTTGCAGCAGCATGACGTCGTTGCTGTCTTCTCCATTCAATATGTCGCCGTCCTCGTCTTCGTCGTTGTCGTCCTCCTCGTCGCCGTCCTCGTTGTCTTCATCTTCGTCGTCGCCGTCCTCGTTGTTCTCATCCTCGTCGTCGCCGTCATCGTCGTCAATTAGCCAAAGAAATGAGAAAAAAGTCTAAGAAAATATCAACACCAGTAAACTTACGTTTCGGATTAGCAATGCAATTACTACTCGCCATTGTCGTCGTCTTCGTCGTCGCCGTCCTCGTCGTCAATTAGCCAAAGAAATGAGAACAAAGTCTAAGAAAATATCAGCACCAGTAAACTAACGTTTCGGATTAGCAATGAAATTACTACTTTGATCCCTTTTTTCTTTCTAATATCTTATAAACTTCTGGTAAATAGTGTGTGAAATAAAAACTTTCACATTGTAGAACAACTCTTTCTATAAATGTTTCATCACGATGAACAGGTACGCAATAGCTTCCTAATGGCGACCAGAGAAATAAATCGCAGACACTTAGTCCACTAATATATAATTGGATTTGGCACTGTGTATAATATATGTGACTTTCTTTCAAACAAATGGATCCATCTCTAAATTCTAGATAGCTAACATTGCATACATCTCCATCTACTATTTGCTTTTCTTCGCAGCTGATAGGACACTTAAATTCAACACTTTTTAAAATCATGCCATCTTTAACAATTCATTAGGAGCCGTCCGGCAATTAGCCTTCCGAGAAAAGTACGGGATTGCGAGCGCATTCACAGCCCCTGCTTGGTTTTAACATTTTCATAACTTCAATTTTGAAAGTGGACCGCTTTATTCACCTTCTGATAAATTTACTTGAAAAATAATTTCTGTTGAAGCAATTGCTGGACCGCGTTATGCAAAAGTGGATTAAGCGACATGCTATGCCATAACGCTTAATCCGTTATTGCATAACACGGTAAAATTGTATCCAAGGTATCTGCTGGGTAAATGTAACTCGTTCACTGCCAGCCACCACCGCTGCCGAGTTAAAGTACATTATATGGCAGTCAACGTATCTGAAGGTGAATAAACCGGCCCTAAATGTTATACTTACTGTTTATTGCAATTCTATACATATAAATAATTGCTATAAAATACACCTGATGAAAAACATTCATATTGTTGTTCACTAATTGGTTTTGCCGAGGATTTCTATATTCTTATCGTATTTGGTACTGTATAAAAGTGCCGATTTTTCGCCGACTACTGCCACCAGGTGTCACTGTACGGATGTTGCACGGTCCCAATAAGCGTTCTATTCCACTCAGGCTTCTAAAGACAAATTCTGATAATATCAACTAGTGAACTCGGCACTGCAATTACATGTGTATATGTAGGCTGGCACTTGAGTAAAGGTACTTTGACGTAAACGTGCACGTGGTTCGGAATTTTGACGATTTTTATATACTTTTTGTTATTGTTAGAATTATTAACTTGAAGTTGGGATGGGGTAAAATGTATCTAAATTAGGGCAGTGAATGTGTTAAAATTGTAAAATAAAATTTTACAATAAAAAAAATTGTAAATTTAACTCTTTCAAATCACTAAAAAATTCATTACAAAATTTCTATGGGAGGCCCCACTTTCTAAGTACTCTCAAAATTACCGTAAAAGATGTAGAAATTTAGTGTAAAAAAATAATGAAAATTAAAAAAGTCGGCTTTGAGATACAATATTTTTTGTTTCCATTTTCAAGAAAAAACGCAATATGAAAAAAATAAAAAATTTTTTTCGAAATCTTCACAAAAAAATACAAATTTTTCATTTGGGTCACTTCTTTCATATTGTGTTAATTTAAGCCGTAAAAATCGCGATAAAGGAAAAAAATGAGATAAAAATTAATAACAGCCGAACGACTTATGGAATCGTTCTGAAAAATTAGGCCAGTTTTTATATTGATTAAAGATACTTGAAAAAAATCAACAACTAAATCGGAGACCCAAAAGTTTCTACTACTAAAAGTTGACATGGAATGACCCATATACAGATGTATAGGTTGCATATTCTATGTACGTACAAATTATATGAAATGTATAATTATATGATGGATATTGTATGTATACCCAGGTAGAAATCTGTCCAGGTTGTGCAAGGTTGAACATTGTTACAAGGTACGTTTTGCAAGGTTAAGCTGCAAGGTTAATACAGGGTTGCTGTAAGCCTGTCTGTTCCTTGCATAGCTGAAACTGACCACTGTCCTGTAGTGTTAGCCTATTTCAAGCTTGCAATAACAGAGAGATGCCAGGTTCGCGCGCAGCAAGGTGAATACAAGGCAAATACAAGGTTGTGCCGGCAGCTTAGCGAATAGATGTCATACAAATCCGCGGCGTGGCGTGCGCGTCGCCTCAGCTGTCAAAAGTATGTCCGCGATCATTTCGGTTCACGCGTGATTTTTTGATTAAGAAGCCGTCAGCGTTTAACGTTAACGTGCGTTATTAATTAGAACATTCGAACAAGCAGGAAATAAGGATTATCCAGCTTCCTGCATAGAAAGATAAGTATTAATAGCTAATTTAATGAAATTATTTGCAGGGGGCAGATAGATGAAAAGTCTTTATTATCTCTTATGCTTGTCTTTCACAGAGTTGCAGATCCAGCGTTATCGATGCAGCCAGGATGGAAAAATTGCCTGGAGGAGGTACGCGAGGTTTAGGAAGGCCAGATATTCCATCGACTCGGAGGCGAATAGCATAGAAAGGACATACCTCATAGATTCTTAAGATAATATTACTTCTATTGCCTGTGGTTTAATATTAATTTAACGTAACTTTTATTAAGTAATAATCAGACCAAAAAACAACAAAAATCACTACACGTCTGACGTTTCGGTTCCCCTTCGAATCCTCTTCGCAGACGCAATGAAGGATTCGTTCGCAGAGGAACGGAAACGTCAGACATGCAGTGATTTTTGTTGTTTTTTGGCCTAATTATTACCTAATAAAAGTTAAGTGAAATTAACCTCATAGATTATTCGATAAGCAAAATTGAATAAGTCACCCGTCAAATTGACGGGGTTCCGTAAACCTAGTGATAGTCAAGTAGAAACAAAAAAATTCATTACCGACAACGCAACCTTGTCCCAAGCGCCATAGTCTACCTTGAAAAAAGCTTATACAGCATACTCTGTCACAACATTGATATATCAAGATTGATATCTCATATTGAGACGCGTAACCGATTTGCCTTGCATCAGCCTTGTTTAACAACCTTGCCGGAAGGTTCTATCTTGCAAGCCAACCTTGTAACAAGCTCAATTCTGGGTAGGATTTCTACCTGGGGGGCTATTCTCGACGCGTGAGAAACGCATTCGTGAACGGACTTATTGTTTTGTTTGAGAAATTTTGTACACGGAATTTTTTCCCATACGAAACTCCTTCGTTAACGAAAATACTTTTTTCGTTTGACGAAATTGTCATTCGTCGTTCTCGCTGTTTTCGTCAACGAATGTTGTTTGGTATTTGTATGCCGGTGAGTTGCATGACGAGGTGGCGGGCCGATGCGACGGGTTGTTGCTAAGTGATTAAACGAGATTCTAAAAAGAAGACGTCGCTAAGGGATGTAGACACATTTTTCGTGTGAGAAAATTAATTTCGTTGACGAGATCTATCTTGGAAGGGATTTTCGAATCGTTAACGAAAGTGATCGACGAAACTTTAAATCCGTTAACGAAAAATATTTCGTCCACGAAAAGCATTTCCCACGCGTCGAGAATAGCCCCCCTGGGTAGGTATGGAAAAATTACCACAATATGTATGTAGGTACACGGTACCTTCGAAGAATATGTGAAATTATATATTTAGAATGTGTGACATATGTATGTCCATGGTACATACATACATGTATATTCAAAAAATATGCGATGAATGTTCAGAGTATATCGTCGCCTTAGAACAGAAGTATACTATGTGACTTGGTATAGTTCTGCTCTAAGGGGACGATATATATTAGAACACTGACAAAAAAGGTAGGATGATTTCAATAAAAGATAACACAGGTTTACAAAAAAAAAAGTCCGGACTATTTGACCGGACCATGGTATTCCGAGGTATTTTTGCGTCCTGAATCCGATCCCGAGGTCATCTGAGTCCCATCACGTCAGAAAAACGAGATTTCAAGGTCATTTAGAGGTTAAAATGACCATTTTTTGGAACTGGACCCGGGATAATTTCTCAAGCGACCTGTTGAGTTGGAGAGGGTAGCTGTTTAGGTCTTGAATACCTTCCAAACATTGGAATGGAGTCCTAAATCTCGACCGGGACTATCACAGAACCACCCCAGTGGATAAAATGTTGCTATGATCGTTGTATCTCGCGGGTTTCGATCTCCCTGTCAAGGCATCCAATTTCGACGATCCATTCGCTGTGAGATATTGACAGGGAACCCAGCACTGCTATTAAACTGAACTCTGCTATTAGCATCACCCAGGAACAACGACGTGGACGTTGCAGATTCTGTTCCCTTCGGGGTGCTTGTTTACAGTGAGTCCCCTTGCCTCTCACTTTTCTCCTTCCCAATTTTTCAATCTTTCCGCGCTGGTTTATGGGGTCTGCAGGTTTGCTCAAAACTCCTTCTAAGTGTCTTTCTCTTATGCCCCTTGTTCGTATCCCTCTTCAAGTTCCAGCAGTAGTCTGCCAACATGTTGATGTCCCAGAAACCTTGGTAGCGTCTTTCCATCTCTTTTATGTCTTGATGAAATCTTTCACCTTGTTCTTCGCTATAATATCCTAGGTTTTCTGGGAAATTGTCCAAATGTGAATCCAAGAAATGGACCTTCAAGCTCATTAAACATCCAATGGCTTTGTAGTTCCGGAGCAAGCCCTCCACCAATTCCCTATAGTTTGGGTCTTTATTATTTCCAAGAAATTTCTGGAAAACATTCACGAAGCTCTTCCATGCTTCTTCCTCAGCCACCGTCATTGTCCCGGGTCCAGTTCCAAAAAATCGTCATTTTAACCTCTAAATGACCTTGAAATCTCGTTTTTCTGACGTGATGGGGCTCAGATGACCTCGGGATCGGATTCAGGACGCAAAAATACCTCGGAATACCATGGTCCGGTCAAATAGTCCGGACTTTTTTTTTTGTAAACCTGTGTAATTTGATAGTATGAGAATGAGGACATGAGAATTGCGTGGTAGGTGGCGGTATTGAGGCAGAAACTTAATCCGTCTTTGCGCGTAAACAGTTGTGGTTTCTGTCTCGGTGGCGCCCCTAACGGCAAAAACTCGCGCTCCGGATCCTCATTAAAAAATCATTTCAATTATCGCGGAAGAATATTTTATTAATACCACTATTTCATGCTCTAATAGAACGGATATTTTTGTTGCATTGCCGCATCGGGTCATCTTTTCAGGACGCTCACGGGATATATCTTGACTGCAATCTATATATATAAAAATGAATGTTTGTCTGTCTGTATGTATGTCTCTTATGCCTTCCTAAATCGTTCATCCGATTGCGATGAAATTTTGGGAAATGGTTGGACGCATACCCGCGACGGTTTGTGAGTTAGTAAATCTTATACAGGGTGTTCAAAAAGTCCCGGTACGGCCGATTATCTCAGCGGGAAAACATTTTAGAGAAAAATGTTTAATACAAAACTTTAAGGATTTTCCCTTGGCTACCCAGTGGTCGTATTGGATTTGACCTTGACCGTGACCTTTAAGGTAATATCAAATGCCTTCCTAAACCGTTCATCCGATTGCGATGAAACTGGGGAATGGTTGGACGCATGCCCGCGAAGGTTTCTGAGTTAGTAAATCTTATAAAATGTGTTCAAAAAGTACCGGTACTGATGATTATTATGCCTTCCTAAACCGTTCATCCGATTGCGATGAAAAGTTGGGGAATGGTTGGACGCATGCCCGCGAAGGTTTCTGAGTTAGTAAATCTTATACAGGGTGTTCAAAAAGTACCGGTACGGATGATTATTATGCCTCCCTAAACCGTTAATCCGATTGCGATGAAACTTTGGGGAATGGTTGGACGCATGCCCGCGAAGGTTTCCGAGTTAGTAAATCTTATACAGGGTGTTCAAAAAGTACCGGTACGGATGATTATTATGCCTTCCTAAACCGTTCATCCGATTGCGATGAAACTTTGGGGAATGGTTGGACGCATGCCCGCGAAGGTTTCTGAGTTAGTAAATATTATACAGGGTGTCCAAAAAGTACCGGTACGGATGATTATTATGCCTTCCTAAACCGTTCATCCGATTGCGATGAAACTTTGGGGAATGGTTGGACGCATGCCCGCGAAGGTTTCTGAGTTAGTAAATATTATACAGGGTGTCCAAAAAGTACCGGTACGGATGATTATTATGCCTTCCTAAACCGTTCATCCGATTGCGATGAAAATTTGGGGAACAGTTGGACGCATATCCGCGAAGGTTTCTGAGTTAGTAAATCTTATACAGGGTGTTCAAAAAGTCGAACTATACTTGACCTAAATTTGACCTCCGCTGACAATAAAGGTATGTAACATGAAAAAAATGGTCAAGGACACATTTGAACGTAAAAAAAAAATTAATTTGACCTTGATATAACCTTGAAGGTCATGGTCAAGGTCAAATCTAATATGACCATTGGGTAGCCCGGGAAAAATACTAAGTTTTGTATTAAAAATTTTTCTATAAAATGATTTCCCGCTGAGACCGTTATTTTCATGTGACCTTTATGGTCAGCGGAGGTCAAATTGAGGTCAAGTACAGTTCGGCTTCGTACCATGAAAGCTATGGGCCCTATAAAAATTCTTTTTGATAGTAGGGTTTAGGATTTTTCCGTAGCTAACAATGGTGGACGGACAAAATCAATCCACAATCTACCCGTGCGAAGCCGGGACGGGCTGCTAGTTATTTATAAATATACCTTCCTATTTGGACTTACATATTATATATACGTGGGTCATTTGAAAAGTTTCCGGCCTTATTGACAAGTAATCATGATCGAATTTAATTCTTCCTATCATCTGATAGATGGTGTTGATACGTGGATCTCATAAAAATGTCAAGTCATTCCGATCAGTACTTTGCTCGTGGCACTTTTATAAAGTTGATAGGATATGTTTTCTGTTGATACTGGAGAAAACCGAGCATCGCGTTGTGATAAAGCTCCTTTATTTGAAAGGAAAGAAACTCAGGAAATAAAAGACGAGTTAGACTCAGTATGCGGTGAAGTGTCCCCTTCGTACACGGCCATCAAACATTGGCTGGCTGAAGACAAACGTGGCCGTACAAGCATTTTTGATGATGAACGACAAAATTGTGGACTTAGTGCATGAAACTGCGCTGAAAGATTGTCGATTGACCGTAAAAGAGATTTCTGAAGCTTGTAAGATATCAGATGAACAGGTGCGCAAGATTTTGCACGAGGATTTGGGTGTGAGAAAATTATCCGCGCGTTGAGTGCCGCGTTTGTTAACAATGGATCAAAAGCGCGTACGGCTTGACATGTGCGAGTGTTTTGAGCTGTATAAAAAAAATCCAGTTGAATTTTTGCGACGTTTGATAACTATCGATGAAACGTGGGTCTAAAATTTCTTAGGGAAAAAATTTGGACAAATGCCGAGGTGGAAAACGTTGTATACCAGTATTTTTCAAGTGGACAATAATAATTTTTTTCTGACGGTTCGAAGGGTTGGGAGAAACGATGGATTAAATGTATCGAGTTACGAGGAGACTATGTTGAGAAATAATTTTTTTTACCTTGAAATATGTGTTTTTCCTAAAAAGGCCGGAAACTTTTCAAATGACCCACGTACCTAAGTCTTACACATTTAAACGAAGAACATTCGCAAATTATCATCTAGAAACGCTTATTCGCAATATCGCATCGCTATCTCGCAGATATCGTAATGGCAAAAATACTTTTGTATACAGGGTGGTCAGGTTAAACGTCATTAATTTTGATAGGTGGTAGAACAACAAAAAGAAAGTAGACTTTCATAAGAAAACTTTGTTAAAAAATGTTTCCTAACAAAGATACAGAGTGTCAAAGTTTTGGGAAAAAACTGGTTTTCTCATTATAACTTCTAAACCACTGGATCGATTTCCATCAAATTTCGCACACAGACTAATGTAGTACACCTCTAAGTAATGATAAAATCATTTAAAGAAATTCTCCAGTGGCGTAGATACTAGGGGTCGGCACCCCCTTTTCCACCACCCAATCTTCGGCGCCACTGGATATTTTACAAAGAAAATTCAATTGTTGGATTCCCTGTTTAATTTAGAAAACCAGGTAGACTTACCAACCTTTTAAAATTAATTTAACTTAATTTTCACTAGGTAATAATCAGGCCAAACAACAACAAGAATCAATACACGTCTGACGTTTCGGTTCCTTTTCGAACCCTCTTCGGAGACGTAATGACCCACAGATACTTGAGAATTCCCTATTTATATCTATAACTCTATCAACCATTATTTCCTCCTTTCCCTATTTATATCTATAACTCTATCAACCGTTATCCTCTCCATTCTCTACTTACATTCCTTCCTTCTTCTCAATCCCCTAACAATATTTACTAATAACTGTCATCTTAATAATGTCAAATACGAAAATATACCAACCTTTTGCATTTGGAGTTTCTTTTCGTATGTTTCTTTTGACACTCTTCTTCCTTTCCATCGAAATTCTTGAGCTCTTGAGAAGTTAAACATTTTTATTTCACTTTCACTTGACACACGTAACTTTCGTTTACACTCTTGGCGAGGAAAAGAGAGGTTATGTCTGCTCCTCAAAACAGCGCTCGGCCGATAACTCAATGAATCGTACTAACCGACGTTGCTACCAACTTCGTCCATCATCAGTGCAACGTGACCACGTTTTATGTCCATTTAGTTGAAATAAAATTAATTAGTTTACAGGTATTAAAGAAAATATTGAGATTTTTTCTTGTGATTAAAATGTAATGTTGAAAATGCACGTATTCATTAATTTCAACCATATTTACCTCTCTATTCAATTGCAAAAAATTGTCTACGTGCAGTTGGTAAATGCTGTCGGAACCTTTGTTGTTCCGCCCCGCTTACCTCACCCCGTATCGAACTGATGTTCACCCTTAAGGGGGGACGAAACCTTGAAAAAAAATTTTCTTTAGAATTCAAAAGAAAAAGGAACAAAAGGCATTAACTCAAGCAATGGAAGATGATTCATATGTTCCTGGGAGCTATTAGTGTACCTATCTAACCTTTTTCTCTGACTGATCATTGTTCGAACTTTAAATCAATTTTTCTCCTATTTGTGTTTTTGGAGCTTACGCGTCACTTTTTCCAGAAAGTTGTGGGTGGATTTTGATGCCGCTTGTACCAATTTGTTTGTAACACTTATTTCTTTAAATGTATGAACCAGTTTTGAACAACTCCTGGCCGTTTTTTTTTTAATTTAGCTTTAATTGTCCAATTTTAAGAATGAAAAAAGCTCAAACTTCACAAATCTCTATTTTTGTAATTTTTAGTCCAAATCTTATTTTACTTAATATTTTTCATGATCTATACTAATTAAACAAGTTTCCCAAATGTGAAATTTGTTAGGGCAATGGTTTTCAAAATATATGTCGCGTAACACCTTAGTGCAATTTTTGTGTATATATTTTAAGTTATGTTGACCTGTATAGCAAACTGACAATTGTCAATATTTTTGAAATTAAATCAATGTTTCTAAACCATAAAATTGTGCTCTTTTCAGTGGTGTATTCCTCATTTAAATTATTGCATGCATTCCAAGGATATAAGCCTGCAAAGTAGAGACAAATTTAGGGTAGGTCAAGGTTTAGTCCCCCCTAAAACAGCATCAAAGACAGTTTTGGTTAGTGGTTTTTTTATAGGATTAAAAATGAAATGAATAAACAAATGGTTCCTTTTATATAAATTTAAAAATACTTTTTATTGCAAAAAACTGCTCAAAAGAAGTACAAAAATATAAGACTAAATACAAAAACTAATTTATTTTACTTATCTTCCTCTATATCAAAGTCTAAACTTGGCAAAACCCATCAATATCATCCGAAAATTCTCCAATTTTATTAATTTTATAAAGTGATATTTGATGTTAATATCAAGAGATATGGCGCGTCGCGTCGCTTGGATCTCTTTATATAAAAGGAAAAACACCTTTTTTAACGATGTCGTTTGGTTCAACGCCACACATATGGCGCTTTGGATGAAGTTTCATTCACAACATTTTTAAACAATACAAATTAGACCTTCTGCTATAACATGGCACCACTAACTCATTTTTCGAATTTTGGCGCTTGGTTCCCTATGAATAAACGTTATCCAAATGATTTTATCATTACTTAGAAGTGTACTACATTAGTCTGTGTGCGAAATTTGATGGAAATCGATCCAGTGGTTTAGAAGTTATGATGAGAAAACCAGTTTTTTTCCAAAACTTGGACACCCTGTATCTTTGTTAGGAAACATTTTTTAACAGTTTTCTTATGAGAGTTTACTTTTTTGTTGTTGTTCTATCACCTATCAAAATTAATGACGTTTAACCTGGACCACCCTGTATATACGGGGTGTTCTCAAACCTCTGACCCAGAAGAAAACCCTATGTTTATTAAAAAATTACGGACATAATGCAATTTATTTTATTGAAATTCATTAAGAATTTACGGAGAAATTAATTATTAAGAAGTAATTAATATTTTGAATTTATTCGGCATTGATGACGTCATATCAAGGCTGATGAAGATAATCGGCATTGCTATCGTTATTATAAACATTATCTTCATGAGCCTTGATATGACGTCATCAATGCTGAATAAATTCAAAATATTAATTACTTCTTAATAATTAATTTCTCCGTAAATTCTTAATGAATTTCAATAAAATCAATTGCATTATGTCCGTAATTTTTTAATGAACATAGGGTTTTCCTCTGGGTCAGAGGTTTGAGAAAACCCGGTATATTATAGATACTGGTATATATGTCGCAGGCAAATAGCAACTTTTTAGGCAGATAGTATCTGCCTAGGCAAATACTAACTGTCTGAGCAAATAGCTTTATTATGTTTATTTCTGATTAAACACCATTTGCCTAGGCAAATAGTATCTGCCGGAACCGTTGTTAGGCAAATAGTATCTAGTCTATTTCAGTTCAATAATTTGTGGTTATGTGCATATCATAGGCCCGTTGCACACGTCCGTCTTTTAATTGTGCGGTACCGCTGCGGCGCCGGAATTGCGGTCGGTGATACCATAGATAGATTGTAGCGCTCTCTCTCTCTCTGCACACACACCTCCGGTGACGTTGCGGCGCCGTGCATTCCTCTTGCGGCAGTCTTTCGCCGCAGTTCCCCACGACACCGCAACGATACCGCACACGCACCTCTGGCTTCTCAGTACTTTCCCGTCTATAGAGTGCATTGAATTGCTGCGGCACCGTAACGACGTGTGCACCGGGAGTGATATCACCAACCGCAATTCCGGCACCGCAGCGGTACCGCACGGTTAAAAGACGGACGTGTGCAGCGGGCCATAAGTAGTTGCTCCTCAGATAAACTTCAGTATTTCAGTAATTTATTAGGTGTGGGTTTGATAATTGTAGATGGATGTTTGTTTATGTTATCCAGTGCGGGAAATTTCTAATTCCTAATCAAGCTTTTATATCGTAGGCAAATGGTCGTTTCAGACAAATAGCTTTGCCTAGGAAAATAGCTCTTGTGGCTTCGCTCGCTCCTCCGACTCTAATCTAACTTAACCCAGTCCAATGCATTAAAATATAAATAAATTAGATTTGGTAAGATTAGGTTAGGTTAGGTTAGGCTTGAATAGGCGGAGCGAGCGAAGCGAGCGGAGCCACAAAAGTTATTTGCAGGCAAATAGCTTTGCCTAGGAAAATATCTCTTGTGGCTTCGCTCGCTCCGCCGACCCTAACCTAACCTAACCCAGTCTAACGCATTAAAATATTAATAAATTAGATTTGATAAGATTAGGTTAGATTAGGTTAGGTTTGAATCGGCGGAGCGAGCGAAGCGAGCGGAGCCACAAAAGTTATTTGCCTGAAATGACCATTTGCCTAACCAACCGCTCGCATGTTTTAGGAATAATTTGAAAAAATCTTGTATGCAATACGTTAGGAAATGCATTCTGTGTAACTCGTGTGATAGATATTGCAATAATCTCACTCGTTACGCAAAATGAGGCATTTCCTAACTGGTTATATAAATAACTAATCTATATGCTATATGCCTAAAGAACATTTAGGCAGATACTGTTTGACTAGGCAAATAGTATCTGCCTAGTCATTTAGGAATGAATTATAAAGAAAAGCTATTTGCCCAGGCAGTTAGTATTTGCCTAGGCAGATACTATCTGCCTAAAAAGTTACTATTTACCTGCGACATATACATATGAGGCGGTAAAAGGCAAAGTGGTGTAAGTCACTTTTTTGCCATTTTAAGATAATGGCGAAAAACGTTATCTGTATAATCAAACGTGTTAGTTAGAATAGTGGTGTAAGTTATAATTTCGTTCCTTAAAGGTCCATAGGATGGCAGCACAAATACGAACGGCAAACTACAAACGGCTACAAACGGCAACATTTCTATTAAATTCTTCTGTTTCTTGAAATGACACACCACTTTGCCTTTTACCGCCTCATATGTAGGTACATACCAGTCAAATGCTAGTCGGGCCACTTGTGAGAAAGTTGAGTGGAACATTTGTCCGGTCGGTATTCTATCTGCATACCGACTAGCCCTTTATTACTTCAACTTTAAAACTACTGTATTCTCAGTACGTTTTTAAGGACGAGTGTTTCTTCATTTGGGGTGCAATGTAAATAATTTTTTTTTAATGTACGTATATGTCAAGAACGTGCAATGCATATACACGGTATGTACATTTTTGTATATTGCAAGATCTTTTCCTCGTGTGAAGTTCTACAGAGAGTGAGCCCCTCGATCTTAGTCTCATGTCACAAACCGACCATACATACAGGGATAAAATGAAGATGAGGCACGTAGGAGTATACTCATATAAACTATATTTTTCGCTATTAGCTAATTGTGCACCACTGATGTTTAAAGCCAGTTGGAAGTCCAATACGATTGGCGTACTGTGGGCTAATAGTACGTACATACAAGAACAAATTTGTACGTGACAAGTTCGTTGAGGATATTCCATGCATATGTACAATACTACTGTATATACTATGCACCATCGCGAATATGCATATCATGTATGTCCATGGGATATAGTACTTACGTAAAAGAACAAATATACATCGCATGTTAATTGAGGATATTCCATGTATATCCATGCTACGCACCCCCTTGAATATACATTTCATGTGCGTCCATAGGATATAGTGCGTACGTGCTATTATAGAACAAATATGCGTGGCGTGTATGGTGTGGATATTCCATCCACATACATGCTACACACCTCGAATACATTTCACGTATAGGATACAGAACGTACATATAAGAACAAATATACCAGACGTGTACGTTGCAGGTATTCCATGCATATACATGCTACGCGCCCTTTCGAATATGCATTTTGTGTATGTTCATAGGATACAGTTCGTACATCCATAGATGAATATATTATATATAAATGAATATTGCACATAGGTATATGGAATGTACTTGATATATTTTTCACATTATAGATTCTGTGTCTATGTATATATAATGCATCGTATATCGAATGTTATCTGGGTAGTATGCTCGTTACACCATAATATCATTTTAAGCCTTTGAAGGCCATAGAATTTGCAAAATTTGAGTTTTCTTAAAAATGTGACTTCCAGAAGCCGCTGATATTGAAACTACAGGTTGAAATAGTGAAGTTGAAAATAGCGGATCTAAGATGATGAATCTAAATATACCTATATAAGTTAATATAATTTTTTATTTTAATTGGTAGGTAAAACTTTTTTGGGATCATCAATTTAATATTTGATTTGCGAAAGGAAGAGTTCGAATGCATTTTGCTACGGGCATTTTATATGCGCTTCCGTCAACCAATCATTTCCCGTATTACGCGCGATTGCGTGATACGATTCAGGAAGTTCCCGTATAGTCCAGTCATTCTAGATCTAATTTACATGTGCATCTGGACTTTAATCCCCTGTCGATGATTTATGGACCAATCGAAAGGAAAAAATCTCGCGAACAATATTTCGATGAGGTAACATAACGTAGGTGACAGCGAAGTTGTTTATTTAACAAAAACATTGCGAAATTTCGCTCTTACCGACTTACAATTAGGCATACCACCGTTCAATTTATATATATTCAAATACATATTCGAATATATAATATATTCAAAAAATTATCTTCTTGTAGAGCGCGAAATTCTCTACAAAATTGATGCGGAAAGTAACTCTCTAGGACGTGTCCTTTTTTTTTTATAAATTTTTAAAGTTTCTTGAACAACACTCACGAGGAGAACAGTTGACTAGCCATGCCACGCCTCAATATCGGGTGGCGCTGCACGCCCAATCTCAGAATTCAAATGGTAAACCCTCCGTTACTCGCCGAGCGCTGAGCTGCCGTAGTAAACAGAGTACGCTACTTACCGGCTACTTTCACATACTTTTGCACTGAACGGGAGACGAATGTAAGTGCGACTGTATCTCAAGCGTTTGTCGGAGGTCTACTCGCACAGGGCCGTACTACGCCGCGCGCACGCACGTACGTCCCTGTCTCTCTCATTGATTTCAATGGAGAAATAAAAAAACCGAATATCTCTATTTCTAAACGTCAGAATGACTTCATTCATAGGGAAAAGTACATACCTGGCGACAGTTTAGATGAACCAAGTTGC
This sequence comes from Xiphydria camelus, assembly GCA_963678675.1. Lineage (NCBI taxonomy): Eukaryota > Metazoa > Arthropoda > Insecta > Hymenoptera > Xiphydriidae > Xiphydria > Xiphydria camelus. The sequence goes on from OY783198.1 coordinate 15,827,087, forward strand.
AGTAAACAACTGCGTATAAAATAAGCATTTGTAATTACACATTATTTCTAATTTTATATTCACTGTAATTGTTACCTTCAATTCTCTTTCAACTGCAAATATATTAATATTACTTTAAACTTTGTACGCATAGAGCATTAAACTGTAATCATTTGATAAACAAATTCATTTTGATAAATTAATTAATAATCTTTAATTGTATTATTTTGAGTTTTATACAAAAGAAAAGAATAAATTGTAATTGCTTTTTTTTGTAACTGATCCAACTTAACAATTTTTCTATTCTTCATCTCAAAATTCAATATTTTTTCTCATATTTCTTTTATGTTCATTTAATTTTTGATCACATCAACAATGAGATGATTAAAAACTGCCTGCAAAAAAGAAAAACAGTTAATCTAAAACAAAGAGATTGCATATAATTTCAAAGTGAGTTAACCCTCCGTTACTAGCTATATGAGCGCGGCGCCGCCGTTTTTAGATTTTAAGTGATTCTGTATATTTGTTACTATTAGAAAAATTTGGAAAAAAATGCTTCCCTTACGGTAGTTAGACCGCTAGAGCACTATTCGAGCAATTTTTAAAAAATGTGAGATTTAGATTATAAAAAAACTGATAACTTTTCCTTATGAATGAAGTCATTCTGACGTTTAGAAATAGAGATATTCGGTTTTTATTTCTCCATTGAAATCAATGAGAGAGAGAGACAGGGACGTGCGTGCATGCGCGCGGCGTAGTACGGCCCTGTGCGAGTAGACCTCCGACAAACGCTTGAGATACAGTCGCACTTACATTCGTCTCCCGTTCAGTGCAAAAGTATGTGAAAGTAGCCGGTAAGTAGCGTACTCTGTTTACCACGGCAGCTCAGCGCTCGGCGAGTAACGGAGGGTTTACCATTTGAATTCTGAGATTGGGCGTGCAGCGCCACCCGGTGTTGAGGCGTGGCGTGGCTAGTCAGCTGTTCTCCTCGTGAGTGTTGTTCAAGAAACTTTAAAAATTTATATAAAATAAAGGACTCGTCCTAGAGAGTTACTTCCCCCATCAATTTTGTAGAGAATTTCGCGCTCTACAAGAAGATAATTTTTTGAATATATATCAATTGAACGGTGCTACGCCTAAGTCGGTAAGAGCGAAATTTCGTAACGTTTTTGTTAAATAAACAACTTCGCTGTCACCTACGTTATGTTACCTCATTGGAATATTGTTCGCGAGATTTTTTTCTTTCGATTGATCCATAAATCATCGACAGGGGATTAAAGTCCAGAAGAAAATCTAATATGACTGGACTAGTAATGGATATTGCCGTGCGGCAGGAGGAAAGGGGAGTTCTGGCCTATATCACTACTTCATTCTATTCCGAATTCCTCTAACGAGAAACGTGTCCCATTTTTGCTAGGTACGGAGTACGCTTTGTTGCTACCTTCGACGAGCTCTGCTATTTTTTAGAAGCGAATAATCAATTCCTATTTTTAAAAAACATCTGCGATAAAAAATTCTGAATAACTACTACTTACAATTGAAGGGGTCAGTGCAAAAAGTGGTTAACCCGAGAACGCTAGCGTGAGTCATTTTGACTCACTGACGTAGGTTTTCCGCGTCGCATTTCCATGCGTCCCCTCCAGCGCTGTCCTACCCCCACTCTATTCCTCCGCCATATTGTTGACTTTTTGACAATGAAAATAAAATTTATTAATGATTTTTACTTATTGTTAGTAAAAGGTTTGAGTTTGTAACGTTAACTTAAACACCTTAAAAAGTGAGGTTTAACTAAAAAAACGGAAAGGTGAATCACCCTGACTCACCGCTAGTAACCACCGCCTATTTTTAGCGCTAGCGTTCTCGGGTTAAGTCCATTTTTAAGTTTCTCAGTTATAGCTGTTTGAAAGTTTTAAAAGGTTCCCAATGACATTACGATCAACAAAGATTTCGACATCATAAGGGTTTTCACGAAGTATGTAGGACGCTTCTTGCCACAAATTTGACCTCGCCAACGTATAGTACAGGTAAATTCGTATAGATTGCGGCCCTAACTAAATTTCATGAAAATATGGACTTAGCTACTTTTTACACTGACCCCTTCAATTGATCCTATTACGCCTTCCTGTTTTCCCCTTGAAACTTCTCATCTTTGATATTTTCTCATACATCGCTTTGTTTTCGAGATAATTGACTGCATCATTTACAACGGGACACCTTGTATATATTGATACATATGTGTATATGTACGAGTACAGTAGATTTCCAATAGTCCGGCATCCAACGGTTCGGAATGCCCGATGGTCCGGCATCAGTATCAATTTTCAAACGATCGCGCCTCCGAGCGGTATCAGCAGGGGGAAGCTGTCGACGCGGTCCGGCACTAATCGAAGCGTGTTCGGCGCGCATTATCCTCAAGACAACTAGACTGTTGACAGTCGCGTGTCGTATAACGTGTACCATTTTGTGGTGTACCGAAATGAATGCAGCTTGTATTGTCAGTCGCTTGGCAGGGTACCTATACATTTACGTGCTAAAGTATATTGAAAAAACTGGGTTAACATGTCTTCGTCAAGCAGTAAAATCCCGAACATGGGTCACAAGCGAAAACACGTTACCCTCACAATCACATAGAAGTTGGAAATTATTAAACGTCTGGAAAAGGGTGAAAATATTAACATTTTAATGAACGAATTTAATATCGGGTCGTCAACTATTTATGACATTAAAGAACAAAAAAATGACCTCATGCGTTTTGCTTCTCAGTCTGTGACTGCAGAGAAACTAGATTCCCGACAAACACTAAAAAACCAAAGCTGGAGCAACTAGATATCGCACTGTACAAATGGTTCAGTGCAAAACGTGCCGAAGGAAAGCCTATAACGGGGCCAATGATTATTGAAAAGGCTAAGAAGTTTGGAGAAGATTTGAATATATTAGAGGGTGATTGTAATTTTTTGGAAGGTTGGCTCAGAAACTTTAAACTACGGCATGGTTTTCGCAGACTTGATATAACTGGGGAGACTCTATCAGCAAACCAAGATTCGGCAAAATCGTACACGGAGGAGTTTCAAAAAATTACAATCACTAATAAATTGTCAGCGGATCAAGTGTATAACGCTGATGAAACAGGCCTACTTTCGCGTTACTTGCCAACATCGACATTAGCTGGAGGAGATGAAAAAGCGGCTAACGTGTTTAAAAGGAACAAAGATAGGTTGACAGTTTTGCTATGTGGTAATGCATCTGGAAGACACCGATTACCTCCTTTTGTAATTGGTAAATCTAAAAAACCCAGGGCATTTAAAAATGTTACACATTTACCTGTACATTATGATGCCCAAAAAAATTCTTGGACGACTGCCACATTATTTAAGGACTGGTTTTTTCATCACTTCATCCCACAAGTTAAGGATAGCTTGAAAAAAATTGATCTACCGGAAAACAGCAAAGCCGTCCTTCTTTTGGATAATTGTAAAGCACATCCTCCTATAGCAGAGCTAGTTTCTGGCAACATATTTGCGACACTTTTGCCGCCTAACGTTACCTCATTGATTCAACCCATGGATCAAGGGGTTATTCAAAACTTTAAATGTTTCTATAGGAGTACCTTCGTTCAAGGCCTTTTAAATTTTGACGGTGATGTTTCTGACTTTCAAAATAAATTTAACGTCAAGAATGCCATATATGTACTGCACTATCATGGTATCACACACACAAGTGAAAGAAATAACTTTACAACGATGCTGGAGAAACAGGACCACAAAATGAAATCGAAAAAGTCCTCTTACCAAACCGACTGATCTATATGTTTTTGGGTGTGCTGATCACGAATCTGTGGTCCGTATGACCCCTACACATCAGGATTAAGGTCAGTTGAAGGTGAATTTCGATACTTCGAAAAATTTTATATTTTGACTTCAGGTTCTGAAAGAGTAGGAAATTTCACGTTCGAATATGTTTTGACCTATGGACCAAAGTGACCTCTAGAGGTCACATGGAGATCAGATTTATTCTTTTGAACTTCTCATTTGGTCTTTACGTCAGAGCATATCCGCAAGTACAATTTCCTGTTCTTTCAGGATCCGGGGTCAAAACAGAGATATCTGGCGAAATATCGATGTTGACCTTCGAATTACCTTGAAAATGACCTCTAGGGTCGATCCAAAGCCACCAGCTAATAGCTCCAGATTTCTTCAACATTTTTTGTCCGGATCATTTCCTCGATATCCGCCTACTATGACGAGATATTGATCTGAAAAGTTCAAAAGAATGAATCTGACCTCCATATGACCTCTAGAGGTCACTTTGGCCCATAGGTCAAAACATATCCGAACGTAAAATATCCTGCTCTTTCAGAATCCGAGGTAAAAAAAATAACATCTTTCGAAGATCGAAGTTGACCTCCAAATGACCTTTATCCTGACGTGTAGGGGTCATACGGACCGCGGATTCGTGATCAGCGCACCCAAAAACGTATAGATCATTCGGTTTGGTGAGAGGACTTTTTCGATTTCATTTTGTGGTCCTGTGTTATTAGTATTTTTTTATTGAACAAGAAATAATATAATTGGCAACAGTAAGGATGAAGGTATAATCTTAAATGAAAAACTAATTCGAAATGAATATTTCCTAATATATTTTACAAGAAATTCGCTATTCAATTTGAGAAAAACATGAATCAATTACGGTTCCTAATTTTTTTTACGAATCTGTATCCGTAGTGTCTATTATAGTGACAATAGGGTAGTTGAATGATTTTTTTTATTAACGATTCGAAAAGTTTGGAAAAAATTATCAACCCCGTATTTTTTTATTTTTCATTTTCGGCCTCATATGAGTCGGAAAACGATATTAAAAAATGCCACATACGTCATAGCATTGTAAGTTTGTCTCTCTCGCACTCGCAGCTTGGCATAAATGCGTCTTTCACGGCTCTTCGATGACGTCATAACATTGTAGAGGTGAAACGCGCTTATAACTCAGCGAATAATTATTTTTTCGGACATTTTCTTTTTCATGTGATATATTCAATATGTATACAGATTACAAATTGAATTAAAAAATATGAACATTTTTTTCTAGTCAAATACCGTATTGGCTTATAAGATAGTTAAAATAGGACACAAACGTTTGCGATTTAATATTTTCCAGATTCTTAGAGAATACAGCATCAATTGAGGGGCTGAGATTCATAGTGGTGTAAGTCAGATTATCCAGATTTTCCAAAGCAACCGCTTTGTCGTCCCAAAATATACATGTAACCTTTCTTGTTAGCTACATCATACGCCCAAATTATAGCAGTACATATTCCGACGGTAATGCGCCTCAGAAATTGTAATCTTAGGAAGGGCTTGTATATGTTTGGGACGACAAAACGGTTGCTTTGGAAAATCTGGATAATCTGACTTACACCACTATGAATCTCAGCCCCTCAATTGTTGTACCCGACCTGGTAGTTGGAGTATTCACATTATTGTCGTTGTTGATTTAATGACATTAGAACAAAGGATGATGTTGGGTATTTTCGTCGATTGATACCCAAGAAATTTTACCCGCTAGTGTTGACGATCCCCCCTCGTCGATTGATATCCAAAAAATTTATCCGTTATTCGACGACCCCCCTCGTCGATTGATATCGAAAATGGTGGAACGAGATACGATAAATTGCGCATGATTGATTCTAAAATTTTCCAACGTTCTCAAGACGCAAGGAGTCTTAATAAACAGGTATATCAAATAATTTTTTTATATAAATGCATTCAAATTTCTTACTTGGAAATATATTTAAATCGAATATATTGGAAACTCAACATGCATTACCGAAACAATCACAACATGAACTTATTATTAACAAAGGTAACGACACGAACTTTGCAACAATGGGCGACAGCGATCTTTGTCACTGGACATTCGTGGGTCGAGAGCTTCAAGCGGAGGCATCGTATACGGCAGCGAAAAATTACTCGATTATAAGTAAAAACGACGCTGCAACGCTAGAGGAAACCGTTCAAGCAGCAGAAAATTACCAAAAGCAAACGTATTTGCTAATACCCAAATTTCTGTTGGATTATATCATCAATACTGATCAAACAGGCTATCAGTATCAGATATCAATATCACAGTATCACATATCAGTATCAGTATCACAAAGCGCGAAGACGGTCCTTGCGAAAAAATAATCTCGCGTCGTTAACGCATTCGTACACCGCACAATATTCAATTACTGCGTCGGGTAAGTTACTTTCCAAAGTTTTCTTATGCATGGCTCAATCTGGAAATCAATTCGGCCCAGAGTTTCTCAAACGGTGGATAAATTAGTTAATGAGTACGAAAACATAACGGTTACTTGCTCAAAATCGGATAAATTAACAAAAGCATTGTATAGATAGTTTTTGGAAGAAGTCATGACGTCTTACGTAGGAAACAATAATTTCCTTTTGTTAATTGACTCTTGGGGTGGTAACAATGTGTACGATGAAATTTTTCAGAAAGAAACTGGAGAAGTAACTTGTACGGTCAAAGTTATTTCTCCAAAATGTACCCCTCTTTGTCCAACCATGTGACGTCTATTTCTATAGAGAGGTGAAAATTGTCATCAAAAGATTGCAAAACGCTCCAGAGTTATTACAAGACCAACGAGAATTGACGTAACGCGAAGACACTTTAAAAAAGCATTCTATTGTACATAATCAATTGAGTGCCCCGTTTTCCAAGACATGATAAGATACGCGTCGTTTGCATCAAAATTATTACCAACCAGGCCGTTTTTCACAAATGTCAATGAAATTTGCTTCTCCATACGCTTTTAAAGTGTAAATGTGCGTGTGGCAAAGTCCCATTCGTCAAATGCACGACATCGAGACTCCCAGCCCGGCAACTTAAGGAGTCTCTTCAGTGAAATTTTTCAAGGCAGATTCTTATTAGATTTTTTTAATGTATTAGACAAGCATCTTATAGATGAAAATAAAAAAACTAAACAATTTTTACTTAACCGTTTCTTTTTAATTAATTTTTCAAAGTAGGCATTTTAACATTGGGGCTTATGCACATACTGTTAAACAGACGTCAAACACAGTTTTAGCAAGAACGAAAATTCACAAAATATGCTCAAATTATGTGGTAAGATGCGTAGTTTTGTTTTTACATGAGATAAATCACTTTTACTTATTGTTAGCGGTTTTTGTATAATAAAAAAAATGTGAGGGAAAACGGGAATCTTCAGGCAAAACCGGCGGCCATATGCAAAAACGTGGCAACGCAGAAGCTATGACGTTTTGCTGTGACTCTGAGGGCCGCGTCTAACGGGGGGCTATTTCGTGCCACGCACGAAAGCGCGCACGAAGGCGCACTAGCCATTTGGCGCCAAAAGGCCTCATACATTCTCTAGAAAAGGGCGCTAAGCACGAAGGCGTCTCATCATCTAGAAGCAGCCCTGGTGACTCTCCACGACCCATTCGTTAACATTGAATCATTTTCCTATAATATTTTTCTGTTACAACTTTTCCGTTCCACCGAATCTTCTGGGGTTTCGAAAAATTAAACATTTTTTCTTTTCTTCGAATATTTTTCACTCATGCCACTTTTCACGAGAAGTTACACTTGTTCTAGATTATGAGTAAACGCTGCGTGGTAAATCAGATATCCTACGTTATCTACAGAACTAGTACCAACTGCGGAATATTCTAATCCATCGTTGCCACGTCTTGCACACATTTTATAATTGTATAATAAAATCAATTTAACGCAAAAAATAAATTATAAACATATTCATCATCTTTAAAATGCATAAGAAATCTGAAATTAACAGATCTTGAATCTGCCGAACTATGTATTTACTATTTTTTCTTCTCTAAATTAATTTATCTAGGATTGGCAATAACCGTCGGTTTCTTTGATGTTTCGCCCCGCGTACCTCACCCCGCAAAGTAATGAAGAGACTCCTTAACCGTTGCGCTGTCGAAGCATTGGTGACATGATGTAGGTACGCCAATCCTGGAGATACTTGGAACGCGCGCGCGACGCAATTTTCAACAATGTTTTTCTTCGAAACAAAGGTCAACTAAAGAAAAAGCCGAAACACGTGTCTAATATTTTTTTATATTCGCTCCGTGTGTTTGGTTGGAGGGGATAGCAGAAGCGACTGAAGCGCTGGGGGTGAGAGAATACTGAAACCAAGGTGGACGTTTCTTCTATTGAACCTGTGATATTTATATTGAAAGAATGGGTCGTCGCTGTTATTGTGTTGCAAATTGTAAAAATAATGAACTCAAAAGTGCGTGTAAATTTTACAAATTTCCAACTGCGGATTATATTGGAGAAACGAAAGAAATGGATTGCAGCTGTAAGAAAAATCATGTAAGTACATAACTTGATTCAATTCTGTGTACTTTCTAGCATCTGCTTGAAATATACAGTGCTTATATATTTACCATTTATGTCATATTATTTTAGTAATTTTGAGTGGCAACCAAAAAATCAGACGTGATATGCTCTGTGACCACTTTGTTGGTAAAAAAAATCCATTGAGGAACTAAGTCCAGGATATATTCCTTCAATATTCTCTGCTGTGGGAGCAAGGAAGATTAACGAAGCTGCTGTAGTAAAGAGGTACGGATTATTAACACGTTAATCGCCATGTGAACCGACATTTGGTTCTCAACTCATTTACGTGTTATTAACGGGCGATTAATGTCATATATTTGTTGCTAGTGCACAAAATATATTTTATTTCTTTGTTACAGGCATACGCGGTTCATGGATCGTAGGGGTGGTTTGAATAACAAAGAATCGGTAGCTACGGATACAAGTGAAATTCAACATGTTGAAGAAAATCCACAACTCGAAGTACAGTTAGATAGTGCAACGTATATGAATAAATGCATTGAAGCAAATATTTTCATTGATGCTAGTGAGCCAGAGAAACCATTTACATGTAATAGATATATTAGTCATGGTTCTGACAATAAGTGTGACGCAGAAGTGCAAACAGACATAGTAATAGCCAATCGTCAAAGCATAATATTAAATCCGAGAAAATTCCAGAATAAACTGTGTGGCACGAAGCCAAAACGTTGTATAGATAAAGCAGTTGGACCTGACAATGAAAGTAACGAAAAAAATACTCCAACGACTTTTTCGGGCTATAAATCGATAACAAAAAATAAACAACTTCTAGATCTGGCTGGAGTGACGTTCAATAATTTTAAATTTTTGTTAAACAGATTTCATGACGTAGCTGGCAATAACTTCAAAATTTCAAAGGAAAACAGATTACTCGTCTTTTTAACTAAAATGAAGACAGGACTAACTTTTTCAGCGATAAGTGTTTTATTCAATGTACATAGAACAACAGTGTCAAGAATATTTTTCTCAGTATTGCAAGAATTAGCGAAGACCACAGCTAATTTCGTCTTTTGGCCAAATAAAGATGTTGTTCAAGGCACAATGCCAGAGTGTTTTTATCCTGAATATAAAGACATTCGAGTGATTATTGACTGTACTGAATTCAGCATTGAAGTACCAGCAAGTGTGGACAATCGTGTATTTACCTTCTCACATTACAAAAAGGGTTTCAGAGCAAAACTTCTAATAGGTGTGACACCACACTACAAACCGGCTTCTCGATGAAACGTCTTAAAATAAGACGGAAAAGTGTCTTATTGACGTAAAATAAGACGGATAAGTGTATTGATCAGAAATTCAAGACACGAATAGTGTCTTATTCGAAGACGTTTATCTGTCTTTTCTCACAAGAAGACATTTATTTTCCGTCTATAATCATAAGACACGTGGTACTGTGAGATAAAGACGCTTAGTCGTCTTAAATTAAGACACTTCTTCAGGTGTAAGACATTTAAATGAATAAGTTGCTTAAAATAGTAAGACACTTACACAAATAATACACTTCAAACGTCTTGTTAATATGAAATATTAGTGAAATTTTTTGACGCGATGTGTTTATTTCAGTGTTTCGATTTGTGAGAGCTGGATTCATTGTGGATTTGAATACATTTCCAACGAATTTCTTTAATATCGAACTTTATAATACTACTCTGATGAGAAAAATTATTACATTCGATGTTTATTGACTCGCCTGTAATGTGTTCATATTGACTATGAATAATTTCGTGCTCACATATACGTTTGAAAATTATACATTTGTGTATAATTATTGCAAGACGTTTTTAGAGTCTTATATTCCAATACATCTAACCGTCTTAGTATAAGACGTTTGAAGTGTCTTATTGTAAGACACTTACAGTGTCTTAACGTATTAAGGGGTTATACGCAGTCAGAAGGCCGAAAAATACCGATTTTTCAAGAATTTTTCCTGGGAAGACATTTAAATTTATTAACTTAAAAATTTATATATATATTGTGACAACTTTTAACTTTACTTTCATATGTTTCATTTGTCAAAATATTTATTTTTAAAGCTGCTAGAACCGATCTCTGGGAGCTCCTCTAAGAAAAAGGCGTCTTGCGGTGAGCACGATATCTCTGGATTGCATCATCTAAGATGAAAAAATCAAACAAATTTCATTAATATAAGGTATTATCTAGTATTTAATCGAAGGAATAAGCAAAATATTAATTTTTGACAAAATTGCGGCTACTCAAAACAAAAGTATCGATTTTCGACATAAATTTAGACCTTAAATTGTTCATAAAATGGAAAATATTAATCGGCCAGAAAAAACCTTCGATCAATTACTAAAAAATTGACTTAAAAAGCTTGTGTAAAAATTTGAGACTGATCGGTTCAGCCGTTTCCGAGATATCTTGCTCACCGACTTCAAAAACGCAGTTTCGAGAAAAACGCGTTTAAAGTTTCAACAGCACGTTACACATAGTAAAAGGACTAGAATCTATGGTACGAACTGCACACTTATCACATAACAAAACAATTTTAAAACCAAGTCCTCGTTCAGAAGCAGTTTCAAACTTCACAATTCCGTCACAGATTTTACCCTTCACATATTTAGAAATTGCCGCAAACACTGTAATAAAGTTCAAAATTCGATATTCGACAGACGAATCACGCGGAACGAAGATCTCTTCTTGCATTTGAAATTTTTTCGCTGAGGCACTAAAACTACTTTTATCCGTCTCAACTGTCTTCGGATTAAAAATATTTTTTTTTGGTCTCGACTTTTGCACCTTGGAAGATGCTCTCTTTTCCCTACTACACTTCATTTTCACAGAGAAATCACAACAGAAAATATAAACGAGCGTACGAGTTTACTGCTTGGCTTCGCTATTTAGACTGATTACTTTTCAATATAACAGTTTGGGTATCTGAAATAAGGCATAACGGTATCAAAGCGCATTCCAGGTAATTAGCTGCCGCTATTAGTAAAATTAGCTACCGCGCTACCGCTTGGGCCTCTGCTCCTACTTTCTAACGCTCCGAGATGTTTTTGCAAATGTACGTGTAACTTCGAGAATAATGGTCGGATTGACATGAAATTTTCTGTGTATGTACATAAATATATGTACATTACGAAAATAAAATTTTTAAAAAATCGATTTTTTGAAAATCCTGACTGCGTATAGCCCCTTAAGACGGTATTAAACGTCTTAAAAGTGACCTCAAGTTTTAAGACATGTAGGTGTCTTAAAATAAGACGGTTGAGTTAGTAGTGTATTTACCTTGAACAAACTGTTCATCGTAGGGGGCAGCGATCAATGATTGTGACTAATCGTAGACAAATTATTCCTGCGATGATATTCCAGTTGCAAAGCATACACTAGCAAGTCAGCTTACAGAGAGCATCCGATATTTAGTATCAACTTTACCTTCTTTGGAATACCCATCACCCGAGCATAATCACGATTACGTTAACGTTAATCGCAGAATAGACCATGAGCTCGAGCACATTATCGCAGTAGTAGTTCTGTACACCTAATTGCCTTTTAGTTTTAATAGACGAACTTCTCTACGACGAGTCGCTATTATCGATCGCTGCCTCCTACCACGAACAGTTCATAAAATATTATTAGCTTGAAAGAAGTAAAAGTTATTTAACGCTGGAATAGTTGAAACGAGAAGCGCGTATTGCAATTAATGTAGGTACCGTGGGTAATAGGCGCTCGGTGACAAGTCTGACATTCTCCAATGTCCATCGAGTCATCTTTTTGCGGACAGGACACGAGCTAGATCCTCTTCGGTTGCACCTGTACGAGATGACATGTCAGAAAAGCATGAGTCTTCATGAAAATCTTCTAACCAACTCGTTCTGCAGTAATACTTAATGAAACAAAAGTGAGGTACATGTACACTTCATGTTTGACTGGTCGGTCTATAAATTCGAACTTGGGATAGTATAATACGAAAGAGGAAATATATCGATAAAAAAAATAATAATAAAGTAGTAACTACATTACTGTAATCCAATTCTATTGTATCCCTTATTTTTCTGCCACGACTTTGATTGTTGATAGTGGATGAATCAGCTAATAAATTTGATTTTTATTCACTATCAGGATTAGAATAATGGAGTAACTACTTTATTATTCTTTTTTCTTTATTTTTATATTTCCTCTTTCGTATTATATTATCACAAGTTCCAATTTATATACCGACCTGTCAAACGTGAACTGTACATGTACCTCACTTTTATTTGTAGCATGGAAGTAAAATCCGGGCTAAGTGCCAGAATATGAAAAATTGAGTTAAGTGCTAAAAAGTGGACTATGTGATAGCCCCAATACGCTGTAAAATGGGCTATGTCTAGATCCTTCAAAATCTAGTTCAAATAATTACCACAAGAATCTTGCTTGCTGCAAAGCTTGCTTGCTTACTTGCTTTCAGAACTGCATATCTCAAAACTTGCTTTTTGGCACTTAGCCCGGATTTTACTTCCATGCTACATTTCCTCTCTTCTTCGCCTCTGGTATAATCATTTACACCCCACAAAGCACGTTTTTGCAAGTAACTTTTCTGTAACATTCCTGCGATATTTTGCAATATTCGTGAATACTACCGTATGTTAGAAATATATATTTCTCGATAAATTCGCGAATGTTGCAAAATATGATAGAAACGTTTCGCAATCATTACATCGAAAGATTTCCTCGATAAGGTACAGCTCGATAAGATTGTACTTGTCAGGGCTGAATTATATGGGGTTTTTATAATTATTTTAGGAAGTCCCAGAAAAATACAGGTACAGCATAATATAGATCTGTGCTAGAAAGAATAAGGAATAACCTTCGACGAGCATTCGGGCTGTGGCAACAGAGGTTAGAATCAGCAAGACCATGGTAGGGAGGATATTGAAGGATGGACGCACGTCCATGCACTCGAGGTAGCAGATCTAACCCGCCGAATGAACTAATGCAGCTGGTTCTTGGAACAACAAGTGGACGATCCCTCGTTCGAAAGAAACCCCCTTGGGTTCGCACATGATTTGGAGTCCTTCTGGGTGGAATTGAATAGCAGCACGTTTATTTCTGTAACAAATTATAAATAACAAAATTATATCCAGCATTTCACTATTTAAAATATAGTACGAAAGAGGAAATATATCAATAGAGAAAAAATAAGATTAAAGTAATTACTTGATTATTGTGATCCAATTCCATTGCATCTGCTATTCTTCTGCCACGGCTTTGATGGAGAAGAAACATCAAATTTATTTGTTAATCCATCGATTCGCCCGTGCTCGCATGACGCTGAAAACAAAAAATAGAATTACCAAAAAAATATTTGTCCTTCCATCGAAAGTGAGGTTAAAGCTGTCAGATGGCAATTAAACTTATCTGATGGCAATTCTTCTGAGATACTGCCGTCTCCTTTTCTGCTCTTCATGCACAGGCAACCAGAGAAACAGCACTGCATCCGTTCACTATCTCGATATTCGAAAAAAATACAAACGATTATTAAACTATACGGAGCGTCTGTCACATTCACCACTATTGAGATTCATAACTCCGATTACACTGAATTTTTACTTTTTATTAACAAGCGCGTCCGAGGATCGAAATAAACGTGAGGGAAATCGTTTCGCGAATGGAAACATTTTATTAATTTTGAAAACCATAACTAAACATGCAAGGAATATATTCTCTCACACACTCTCATATACATTTGATGGCGTATGCGTGTGGCCGCATCTGTGTACACATTTCCGATCATGGCCAACTATCGCCGAAGATAGGCGGAATTTTTGTGAGATTTTGACATATATATATCGCCCGAGAAATCGGATTCTCGACTTTTAGGCGCGAGGGGCGTGGCTTGGCGTTGCTAAGGAAGAATCTCTGTTAGTATGTAACTTATAACATTTATTCTGGTCTCTATCAATAGAGAATAGTCAATTTATATAGCGTAACTAAGCATAGTTTTGGTTATAACCGTATATTTATTGAGAAAATTCGATGTAAAAATTGAGGGGTGAAGGGGGCAGACATTTTTCCTGTAAAGTTACACGTGTGCCCGCGGCGACAGCGCTGTCGGCGTCGTTCTGACGAACTACTTGACGCTGCCGTGTCTCTTGATTACATTATTAATATCATTCATCTGGACTTGTACATTTCATTAGATAATTTTTTAACTCACGTTCAATTTTGTACAGTATGGCTTCAATGACACTGAAGCTTGTCTTATCACTTGAGATTGAACAAGGTAACTTTGATTATTTCTCTGGTTTTCCACAACATCGCAGACGTGATTAGCCTCGACTAGTTTCTTTCCCTTTGGGATGTTTCCTGTTGAAACAGAATTTCATGCGAAATTTTTTCGAAGCCAGTTTTTATTACAATTTCCATTTCTTGTAAGTAAAATGTTATAGTTGGTGCAGCTAATAGAGTGAAAATTGAAAATATTTATTTCTTGAATTAAGTGGGCATCATAGTATAACACAATTGAGCCTTAATTTTGAATTTCTTATTCTGGACATGTAATATTCTATTAACAGTAATTGTTATTCGTTTAGTAAGTGTTATACGTTTGTAGAATTTTTCTGCTTACCAACTTTGTTCACTATAAAATGTTAAAAAATGTACTGCATCCCAGGACAACAAGCATTAGTCACTGTTTGGGCGCCGTGCGATCAATGCTAGATCTCCGCGGGGTCGCAAGGCGGATTTTAAACTCTCGGCGTTGTTCGACACTGCACTCGCTATATAACTGATAATATATTCGAGTTAAAGAGGTACAGTAGTTTAAATGAATTAACCATGGTTTACAATTAGTTGTTGCAAATGCACTACAGAAGACACACTACACTTACATTTGCGAGGTACAAGGGATCGATTACCTGATAGCGTATGAAACTGAGATAAAGACGAACCATCTAATTGCAAGTTAGAGCGCTTGCACACTGAATGCACTGTACACGCGGTACTCTTCATTCTATGCACTGACTAACACGCAGTTGGTTGCGGTTTATATAGCTTACGTCTAAAAGTTGCAAGACGATGGGGATAGCGTGGGATGATGCGATATGCCTTGATTAGCTGGATAAGGATGACGTGAGCTAACGCGATGCGCCCTAATTGGCTAGGAGAGAATGACATCAGAACACACAATGGACGTTGGATATTTTCCGCGTCTCGGAACTAGCTGGCAAGGGTACCGTTACTCGTATTTGGCCATAAAGAGGGGGTTTCGGACTACACGGAAGATGAAGCGATCCTCCTAATAAGCCAAATAAGAGATTTACCCGAACGGTCATCTATTGAGTCTGTCATTTCTCTCCATTACAAAGCTGACTTATTAATCGACAGATAGCGGTATCGGTCAAAGTATATATTGCGGGAGACGGCTTATTTCCGATTCGTTCCTTAACTAATCTTTCCGGAAAAGGTACGGTACTACAAGCGCATTTGCCGCCTAGATTCCCGAAATATACCGTCCGCATTATGTCGAGATTGACTCTAGATTACCGAGGTATATAGATCGCGGTAATACTCAGAAGCAAGGACCGATATTCAGAATTCCGACTATCGTTTGTCAGAACAGTCACAATCCGCTATAAACTTTATCTTTTTGTTTCTTCTAAAACGTGTACATATATAAAGGACATTTCGTCCACTTTAGTTTCCGACTTGCGGCCGATAGGTGTCGCCACCTCAAACGCACGGAGCGAATACTTTCACCAAAAAATTCTCAAGCCAAAATCGATTTGACAACGGCCGGGGTCCCCTTGTAAGCGTAACTCTGAAATTATTTGTTTCAAGAAAAAAGTTTTTAAACAAAACTTGTAGAGAATTGTATCCTCTACAATTTTCATAATAACTACCGTTTACCAAGGAGGCGCTGGAAAGAATCTAATGGAAATAAGATAATGCATATTGCCTGGGCTACTAGCACAGCTTACTAGTAAGCGATGCTACGAAACCGGCCTTCCGAATTCCGTCTACCCTGCGACGAAACAGTTATAAAGGCCATCACACGTGAAAAAACGTAAGCAGTAACAGTAAGGATTGACCAATCAGAAATATCATTCTTACGGAATTATGCTTAAACAGGCTTTCTGATTGATCAATTCTTACTGTTACTGCTTACGTTTTTTCACGTGTGATGGCCTTAACTCCAAAACGCAGAGAGCAACCTTCTGTCTCACTGACACTCGCAGACAACTGCAGCAGTGCGCGCACACAAACGTCAGAGCGACGAGAGTGAGAACGGTGCGACACTACATGTCTCAGTTGCGTAGCCAATGGTGATTGTCGCATAAATCTCCTTCCTTTTCAATTTAGCATATCTTACAAATCAGGCGAGATATGTTGAATTACTATTTATCTTTTTTTTTCAGAAACAATCCGAAATAAACGATGGTATAATTTAAGGTATTTCAATGGTGACAGTCGTATTCAAATTTTTTGCTTCAGGACTTAGTACAACTGATCACAAACTGTATTACGCACGAACGAAACTTTTGAGTAACTCTGTACTCTGAGCTCCTTGCTACACAGAGACCTCCTGTGTACAAATGTACCTCACACATATATACTGCCTGGCCCGTTAATCGTGGCAACAGTGCTTCTCTCTCCTTAGAATACCGCTATGTGCCTGCCACTACGTGCCGTAGTGGGGGCTGCCGCGACATGCCACTGGCTATCCCCTCTCCGGTAGCAAAAGTACTACTGAGTCCCATAGTCACAGGAGAGGGCTAAATCAGCTGTGCGCACTGTTGCCACATCGCCGTTACTCGTCCCCACCACTTTGCAGTTTCAAGAAAAATCTCAGTTTTTAAGTTATAATTTCTCTGAAACTATATGGCTCAGCACTTCCAGTTTTTGTGAACATAATCCTACAATATCATTTTATTCGCCGTTAGTTTTTCTTTAACATTGTAAGATTGGTTCTGTAGTTATAGCTCAAAACGTCACTGAGGTACCGTCTTTCTACATGTTAGCCATTGAAAGTCAGTGTAGAAAATGCTACTTTGAATTAACATTTTCTTTTAAACTACATGGCTCAGCCTTTTGAAATTTTGGGAATCGATGGGTAATATTTCAGTCTTTTGATTGGCAAAATTTCATGAGATTCGTAAGAAAAACGCAAAACCATGGAAATACCTTAAAAAATTTTTTATTGCGAATTTCTATGTAAATTCAAGCATTGAAAACTTTAAAAATGAATAATTTGTAAACAACAATGAAAAACCAAAATTTGGTTTCTCTAGGAAAATTGGTGAGATTTAAGTAAACAAGCCGTCGTGTACCGTCTCGTATATATACGGTGGCAATTCGTTGTGCGATGTTCATATTACTTCGTTAACGATTGATACGGGGATTAATAGAAATGAATTTTAAAGTATCGATAGAATTAAATTATTTATTAAACTGTTCAACCGAATTTTCCTTTTGTTAAAATAAGACAATGTTATGTTATTAGTTCCTTTGAGTATAAAAATAATAATAAGAATATGATAAAACCACAAAATATTTCACACATCAAAACTAAGTAGGTATCTAGTAATCCATCTGCACAGCACATCACCGGCATTTTTATATTTTTAAGTTACCAATCAACTACAATAATTATCTGTTTCATTATAAAACACACCGATATATCCGATCGCCAATGCTTTCGCGCGATATGTACGACACGATATAAGCGTTCCACCACCGCGCGCGCCGAATGGAAACTGAAATTTGCCAACTTCTGCTAAGGAAGAGTGGTGACAAAGAGTGAGCGAGGAAGGCAACGTTGGGGGCGGAACTTAGAGTAAGGCCAGGCGCACGTTGAGACGCGGTTCAGTGAGGTGACGCAGGGCGACCGTTGCCTCTATACCTATATCTATTATATATATAGGTATAGAGGCAACGGTCGCCCTGCGTCACCTCACTGAACTGCGTCTCAACGTTTGCCTGGCCTGAGAGGCAGGCCTCTAGGCCTATCTAGATCTAGATCTATCTAGAATAGATATAGGTATAGAGTCAGTGGTCGCCCTGCGTCGCCTGTCTCTCAATGTGCGGCGGGGCTTAATGTCACAAATGTGGACGCAGCCTTATGTTTGACAGGCCCACGGTACCGTACCCCCTCCACAGGAGCGTAAAGGTGCGTCTCCCCTACGACTGTCCCCTCCACGCATTTCCAAACGCCTCTACCCCAGAGGTTTTCTCTACGAGTCCCCTCACCGCTTGTTCCATATACTCGCCGTATACCCTTTGCCCCCCCACTCCGCCACCGGGGTATCGGAATTTCCTTTCACCCAGACAAACCCATGAAACGGATTTACTACCTACCGCGCCTAAAGGTCCCCATACACGTTCAGTCGGCCGGCCGGTCGTGGCCTGCAGGCCGACTGTCAGTCGGCCGTCAGTCCTGGCCGACCGGCCGCACACACAAAGTTAAGGTACCTATGCACGTTCAGTCGGCCGGCCGCTTTCCGATACGCACACAAATTTAAATGAGAAGTCGCTACCTGCCGGGGGCCTGTTGATTAATAAAATTAAACGCGTGTTGGAGTTCACCGACAGGGATTCGTCCGGCGACGGACTGACGGAAAAATTTTACTCCAGTCTGAAATTTTATGACCTTGCAACCACGCCCTTTCTCGGAAAGGTTAATTACCGGACGGGTCGAAATAATCCGTCTCCCGCATTACCTATACCTGTATACCTATTGTAATATACCGCATGTCCTATGGCCAACCGCGCAGGTGAGCTGCGACCTGAATTCTTGACTTCGGCAGTATTTATGGTACAGTTAGAGTGGGCTTCAGACGAGTGCGCTGCATAAGAACGAAAAGTGTCGACTGCTCTTCTAATAGCTGTCAATTCGGGAGATCGAAGCGTTTCGTGTAACCTCAAAATCGTAAAGTTTTGAATTAGTAGTGAATAATTTGTAGAAGTGATGAGAAATAATCATAAATAATCTTCCGAATTGACACCTTAGGTATCGCTCACGCCAATTCGTAAAACTACTTCCTAGACACGCGCGGTGCTAGCGCGGAAATAATTTCTGAAACAAATAGGCATGAGGCGTGTAATTCGGTTGGACATCGAAAAAACCCGAATGATTGTTAACTCTCACTTCTGAACATTACTTACCATTTATTCAAAGATTCACCATTTCGAGCTTAGACTTCGATCTCCCGAATTGATAGCCATCGGGAGATCAGACGTTTCACACTTTTCGTAAGAACGCAGCGTAAGAGCGAAAAGCGTCGTCTGATTTCCCGATGGCTGTCAATTCGGAAGATTAGTTATGATTATTTCTCATCACTTCTACAAATTATTCACTACTAATTCAAAACTTTACGATTTTGAGGTTACACGAAACGCTTCGATCTCTCGAATTGACAGCTATTAGAAGAGCAGTCGGCACTTTTCGTTCTTATGCAGCGTACTCGTCTGAAGCCCACTCTAACTGTACCATAAATACTGCCGAAGTCAAGAATTCAGGTCGCAGCTCACCTGCGCGGTTGGCCATAGGACATGCGGTATATCGCTATCTTTTTTTATTCTTATTTTATTAATAAATTTTAAATATTACTTTTATTAATAGATCCTAGGTATCAGTTTAATGTTCACTAATTTTGGAATAAAATACTTAAATATATTTCTATATATTTTTACACTTTACCTTTAAATATTCCTCCTTCAAGGTCAAATACATATATTTGCAAGTCTCTGGGATAATTTTTCCCAGAGCTTGTGGCGAAATAATTGCGCTGAATTTTAAATCCTCCATACTGCGCCCTGTTGTCAAATATTTCAGGGTCACCAAAAGCCGTTCTTCTGCGGTAATTGCTTGCCGCATTACGGTGTCCTTTTTCGTAATATGTGGCTTTACCAAATTTAGCAAGTACTGGAAACAATTCTCGTCCATCCTCAGGAAATTTTTCAAATCACTTGCACTGGATTGACGAAGTTCACGTACGAGCCCCACGTGAGACAAAGTGCGTTTCTTCAACCACCCTTTCATCCAAATTTGTCTCTTTTTTCATTTCCTCTGCTGGTTTGTCAAAATAACAAGTGCAGCTGCGTATTCTTTTTACGACATATTTATACTCTCAATGTAAAATCGTTATGCTACTATCCAAGCCGGCAGAGAACTGACGGACGCATTCGGTGAACAAAATTGTAGGTGTAGTTTGAGTAGGGTAAACGATACAATCATTGGCCATGCGATAGTGATTGGCCCCCTCTCATAACAAATGCATTCAATAGAAAGAGGAAACGATAAGCCAATTACTGTATAATTTCGTCTGTTTAAAAGGTCAATCACTGGGGGTATTACCCTATCGATAACCCGCGGCCGGCCGGCCGACTAAACGTGTATGGGGCCCTTACCCTCCGGCGGGCGCGTACTATATACTGGAATTCCCATGAGCGGGCGCGCCACGGCATTTACACAGCATTTAATTCTTCACTTTTCTAATTCACAAACAACCAAGAAAATATGTTCTATGTAGCAAAATAAGTCAAAGGTACCATGCTTATTGATTTATTATTTTATTAAACTAAAAGAATATCGCTTAATTATTTTATTAAACTAAAAGAATATATGTATATAAGCATTTTGAAAAAAATGTAAACTGAAGAAAATAATATAAACTAAAATATAAACTTTTTAAAACAAAAATAATATTATTCAACTTCCTTTAACCTGTACTGTTCTATTGAACTAGAAAATATATTTTTTTCGAAACAAATAGACACCAAAGAAATATAGACTAAAATATAAACTTCCAAAAACAAAACAAAAATTAAATTATTCAACTTCCATTATTGTTCTCCCTGCTCACATTCTAGACACTTGACAATAATGTTATTGTGCTTCTTACAAGTATTTTTCCCACAACGTTGACAAACTGCACATGCATATAAGTTGCACACTACACAATATTACATAATAAAAAAAATTTAATAATAAATAAAACTTACATGACTGGGCATGCTGCGGCAAACACACCGCAAATTGAAAATGCTTCGAACCGAACGTCTGTAAAAACTGACAAGCGGAAATGGCATATGGCACCAAATCTGCCAGTAGACGGAGCCAATAACGTGGACGAAGAATACCTAGACGCACAATACCACAGGACTCGTCATAACTTATAAGGGGACCTCGGCAGGTGTCAAATCGACTATGGCTTGAGAATTTTTTTGGTGAAAGTATAACGAAAAATATTAGATACGTATTTCGGCTTTTTCTTTAGTGGGCTTTTGTTTCGAAGAAATAAGTTCTTTAAAAAAGTGTCGCGCGCGCGTTCCAAGTGTCTCCGGGATTGGCATATGTCATGTCACCAATGCTTCGATAGCGCAACGGTTAAGTTGCCGGGCTGGGAGTCTCGATGTAGTGGGTTCAATTCTTGTTGGGTTTTTTTTTCTTCATTAACTCTTTTTACATTTGATTACAACCTCTTCTTGTTATAGAAAGTGGTTTACATTATCGAATAAAATAAGTGTTTCGATTTTTTTCATAGTTTTACATTATTTTCTCCCCCATTGAGGTGAATCAATATTATTTGTAAGAACAGTTGGAAACATCCTTGCATTTTTTTTTATTCTTACATTTCGTCATGAGAATTTTTGGCTGCCGAAGATTTTGTACATGATTTTGGATGATAATTGTCGAAAAAAACATTTAAAGCACACCGTATTTTAACACCATGAGCATTTAACGAATGGGACTTTGCCACACGCACATTTACACTTTAAAAGCGTTATGGGAAAGCAAATTTCATTCTTTCATTCAGTGCTTCAAATGTTTTTTCGACAATTATTATCCAAAATCATTTACAAAATCTTCGGCAGCCGAAAATTCTCATGACGAAATGTAAGAATAAAAAAAATGCAACGATGTTTCCAACTGTTCTTACAAATAATATTGGTTCACCTCAATGAGGGAGAAAATAACGTAAAACTATGAAAAAAATCGAAACACTTATTTTATTCGATAATGTAAACCACTTTCTATAACAAGAAGAGGTTATAATCAGATGAAAAAAGAGTTAATGAAGAAAAAAGAACCAACAAGAATTGAACCCACGACATCGAGACTCCCAGCACGGCAACTTAAGAGGCCGACATACCAGGCCCACTAGTTTCTCCTGCGGGGCAGCGGTGAGACGAGGTAATGTCAAAACGCTAGAAGGGGGTGGAGCTACGCGAGGTTAGCGATGTTGCCAAATGCATGCAGTGTGGACACGGTCCGGTCTTACGCCGGCCTCAGTGGCGAGAGCATGGCTCGCTCCCGTTTAGACCGGGATACCGCGTCGCGCGCGCGTTCCAAGTGTCTCCGGGATTGGCGTACGTCATGTCACCAATGCTTCGATAGCGCAACGGTTAAGTTGCCGGGCTGGGGGTCGCGATGTCGCGGGTTCAATTCTTGTTGGGATTTTTTTTTATTAACTTTTTTCATTCGATTACAACCTTTTCTTGTTATAGA
Organism: Xiphydria camelus; assembly: GCA_963678675.1. Lineage (NCBI taxonomy): Eukaryota > Metazoa > Arthropoda > Insecta > Hymenoptera > Xiphydriidae > Xiphydria > Xiphydria camelus. The sequence continues at coordinate 15,849,921 of OY783198.1, forward strand.
AAGTGGTTTACATTATCGAATAAAATAAGAGTTTCAATTTTTTTCATAGTTTTACGTTATTTTCTTCCTCGTTGAGGTGAACCAATATTATTAGAAAGAACAGTTGGAAGCATCGTTGCATTTTTTTATTCTTACATTTCGTCATGGGAATTTTTGGCTGCCGAAGATTTTATACATAATTTTGGATAATAATTGTCGAAAAAACATTTGAAGCACACCGTATTTTGACACCATGAACATTTGACGAATGGAACTTTGCCACACGCACATTTACACTTTAAAAGCGTTATGGGAAAGCAAATTTCATTGACATTTTCGAAAAACGGCCTGGTTGGCAATAATATTGGTTCACCTCAACGAGGAAGAAAAAATAACATAAAACTATAAAAACAATTGAAACTTTTATTTTATTCGATAATGTAAACCACTTTCTATAACAAGAAGGGATTGTATAATCGAATGAAAAAAGTTAATAAAAAAAAACCCCGACAAGACTTGAACCCGCGACATCGAGACTCCCAGCCCGGCAACTTAACCGTTGCGCTATCGAAGCATTAGGTGCCCATACACTCAGAGGTCGAACTGTCGGTTTGGAACGGCACACAGTGCTTCATCCAGTGGACAAAAATCAGATTTTTACTTACGCGATATAGAAAAACTAATTCATTGAAATAAAAAAGTAATGTCCCTTATACCCACACCTATCCGTTTTTGATCAACTGAACCACCGTTGCCATGCAAATAAATAAACAAAGACGCGTCACAGCGTAAACATTCTCGTCTCAACAGAATTACGAACTTCTTATTAGAAATTATTTTAAATGTGTATGTAATCTACAAGATAAGGGGATTTTTATTCACTTTATATAAATAAGAAAAGGGTTGACATATCGAAAAAAATATTCGTAAAACTTATATTTCTTATGTTTTTACAAAAATGATTGCGGAGGCTATTTCTTAAAAAGTTCCAAAAACCTCCTTTTAAGTTTAGTATTTTATTAAAGCTTGTACATTCCTCTTGATACCTATATATCGTTTTCTTTGCTCAGGGCTGCTCAAACCAAACTATAGATATTTTCGTTATTTTTCGCTAATGTACTCGTACGCGCGCGAGAGAAGTTTTCATTGCGGGCCGGGCGCACGAGCATCGCGCGTATTGGCGTGAGAGAAAGCGTTAAGGTTTTCACTTGAAAGGGGAAAGATGTTCCGGACGGTTGGTGCACTTTATTGGCCTCTAAGTAGAAAAGTCCATTAAAACGCATCCCGCCCTCCCGCGTTCGCAGCTATCTACACGAAAGCGCGTCGATGGGTGCGCGCGATCCGACGTACGTTCGGTTGTATCGCGCTGTTGTATTTCGGTGTTACTCGTATACGCGCAACACACACCGATAGTTCGGTATCGACCGCCCGTACCGGTTACACATTAATATCGCGCGTATAAAGGCGCGTATACATCTGCGAGCCGAGCGTGAGCTGAGCGGAGCCGAGCGGCTCGCGACTCTCTCGCGAGTCGCTCGCGAGTCGCTCATGAGCCACTTGTTGAAATTAATGCTTCCCACTTGAGACTAACGCTTATTCGAAGGATCTCTGTAAAAAAACATATACTGTGACGTGACCCCTCGCAATCCAGACCTGTAGACTAGGGCGATGTGTGAAAGAATACTTAAACCTAACATCTTCAGATAATAATAAATAAGTTTATTGAAGAGGTGAGACAAGAATTGATTTTTGTAATAACTTTTCTCAAATATACCAACATGTATATACAAGGTGTAATAAGACTGCTAATTGGGATGGCCTTACATTATTTATTTGATGACATTTGTGGAAAAAACCGGAGCTGTTGTATCTAAAATTATCAACTTCTGCTATGTATATGCTGTCATTAACTAGCTTTCGAATGATAGCAAAGTATTCAAATCTGCAGTGACAATTAGGTTGTTCACATCGACAATTACAATATTTGACGAAGCACCAAATCGAACCCATTTTGGTAACTCCATCATCATAATAGTTGCAAAAAGTATAGGACTACTTCATAGATCTGTTAAATAATGTTAAAAAAATTCGGTAATTATTTTCATTCGTCTCATAAGGAAGACAATTATTAAGGCACTGCAACAATTTGAAGTAGCAAAATTAGCATTGTCTTCAATGTCAAATGAATATAAAAATTTCGGCCTTTGCGTTCACCAAAAAAACCGACAGGAGACGGATCACCGTGAGTGACTCGTGAGCCGCTCGCGGTGAGTCACGGGAGGCGGTTCACCGCGAGCGGCTCACGAGCGGCTCAAAGCCGTTAGTTCAGCGCTCTAAAGGCGCGTATACATCTGCGAGCTGAGCGGAGCCGAGCGGCTCGCGAGTCGCTCGCGAGTCGCTCATGAGCCACTTGTTGAAATTAATGCTTCCCACTTGAGACTAACGCTTATTCGAAGGATCTCTGTTAAAAAACAGATACTGTGACGTGACCCCTCGCAATCCAGACCTGTAGACTAGGGCGACGTGTGAAAGAATACTTAAACCTAACATCTTCAGATAATAATAAATAAGTTTATTGAAGAGATGACAAGGATTGATTTTTGTAATAACTTTCCTCAAATATACCAACATGTATATACAAGATGTAATAAGACTGCTAATTGGGATGGCCTTTACATTATTTATTTTATGACATTTGTGGAAAAAACCGGAGCTGTTGTATCTAAAATTATCAACTTCTGCTATGTATATGCTGTCATTAACTAGCTTTCGAATGATAGCAAAGTATTCAAATCTACAGTGACAATTAGGTTGTTCACATCGGCAATTACAATATTTGACGAAGCACCAAATCGAACCCATTTTGGTAACTCCATCATCATAATAGTTGCAAAAAGTATAGGACTACTTCAAAGATCTGTTATATAAATAATGTTAAAAAAATTCGGTAAATATTTTCATTCGTCTCATAAGGAAGAAAATTATTAAGGCACTGCAACAATTTGAAGTAGCAAAATTAGCATTGTCTTTAGTGTCAAATGAATATAAAAATTTCGGCCTTTGCGTTCATCAGAAAAACCGACAGGAGACGAATCACCATGAGTGACTCGTGAGCCGCTCACAGTGAGCCACGGGAGGCGGATCGCAGTGAGCGGCTCACGAGTGGCTCAAAAAGCCGTTAGTTCAGCGCTCTCTCTAAACCACGTCCCAATCAAGCGAGCGCGAGACGCTCGGCTCGCAGATGTATCTGGCTGGTCGTTGGAAGTTCCTTGGAAGCATTCATTTAAATGGACGGCTCACGAGCAGCTCACGAGTGACTCGTGAGCCGCTCGGCTCACGCTCAGCTCGCAGATGTATACGCACCTTTAAACCACGTCCCACTCAAGCGAGCGCGAGCCGCTCGGATCGCAGATGTATCTGGCTGATCGCTGGAAGTTCCTTGGAAGCATTCATTTAAATGGACGGCTCACGAGCAGCTCACGAGTGACTCGTGAGCCGCTCGGCTCGCAGATGTATACGCGCCTTTACGGTGTACGGGCCACCCTTCGTGGATCTTCATTGATCCCGATACGATGCTCGTTCGGCCGGCGCGTTGGAAACACTGGAGATTACCATTCAACGGCGTTCAACAAGTAGAGAGGTTTCGAGTGGGAACTCTCGATCAAAGTGCCTCCTCTACTCGTCACAACGGGCCTCGAACCGTCTTAGTCCGGGATCCCTCATAAGAAAAAAAAATTGATTACCACTCCTCTGAAACTTTGCGAGCATCTTCATTTTGCCGAGTCTGCCAGCTTTTTTATTTGCGAAAAGTCTGGTTTCCGCCGGGGTTTCGAGATATTAATTAACAAACATGTCAATTTTATGAATTTTGTTCATTGATGACCAACAATCTGATTCTTTGCCCGAAGTAAGATAAATATTTATGAAATCAAACGGTAACATTGTCCGACAAGTTTTCTGCCGGGTATAATATCCAGTCTGATACTCTGAACATGTCATTTTTATGAATTTTGTTTATTGATGACCAATAAGCTGGTTCTTTGCCCGAAGTAAGGTAAATATTTATAGAATTCGATGGTAACATTGTCCGACAAGTTTTCTGCCGGGTATGTCCAGTCCGACACCCTGAACATGTCATTTTTATGAAGACTGTTGACATCATTACCAACATTAATTTTTGTTTTCATTTTGTGTGAAATTAAGTTTACAATACAGTGGAATGATTGTCCGACAAAATAATTGCCGGATATCTGTAAAAAATGCAAACAACGTGTTAGAATATTTTCCATGTTGATCTCTCGTTGGGGTTTGAAGTGCAAAGGATAAATTAAAGTTTGTCTTATGTATTTTCACCCGTAGAATAGGAATATCGCTATTGTGATTTTGCGTTCGAGTGATATATTATTGTTTAGAACGCATTTGTTTAAACAAGTTTTGAAGAAATATAAATTTTGTTTTAAAAAGTGCATATTTATATTATCTGGGCCATTTTAAAAAGAAAAGGTCTCTTACGATTTTGTACTCAAATTCATATTTACGAAGTTACAGCAGTTTGAAAGTTGCTAAAAGTGCATTTAGGGTTAACCTTGAATAAATAGTAATGATCTTACGATAAATTAACTTTTCCAATGATCGGTATACACGCCTTTATATAGAGTGATATCAAGTACTATTTGTTTATTATCGTTTTGTTTATACATCTTTTTGATATTGTGATAGATGAAATTGCTTTATGACATGTTGAAAAATATCTGAGACTTATGTACTTATCGCAGAAATGCAATACTTATCGCAATTAAGAGTAAAAATGAAGAAATAGTCAAAAAAAAAATAATGGGAACTGATCCATCCAGCCTGCCACCAACCAAGCAGGAGTTATTGCAGCAAATAAAAAGAACTCTGTATACCTATGTATATCCAGTGTGTGGTGCAATGCCCATATGAGGTGGCCAACACAATAGATATCTGAAGAATGTGGATGGACCATCATTGACGGACAGTACCAATATTAATGATTCGACGGCCGTCAGAGCCCTTCTTTTTAAGAAATATCTTCAAATGTCGAAGGTAACTTTTTCATTACTTTAGAATTTTACATTACTAACTTTCAAATTATTTGCGGGTTTTCTGAAATATATTTTCGAAATGTTATTACAGCTTCAGACAACACGGATGAAGAAGACAAGGATCTCAATGGTGAGAATAATTATTCATCGGCCGACGAATGAGACAGTGACTGAAAAATATTATGCTATTAACTAGTAAATACAATTCCATATTTTTTGTATTAAGCGATGTGAAAAGTTATTCACGGTCCATAAATTAAAAATTCCAAATTTTATTTCAAGGGCTCGGGATAAGAAGGATATAAGCCACCTATAACATTCTACCTTGTTTTCTTAGATAGTTGGGTTCAAAATGTCGCATTTTTTCTGTCACAAAATGATGTACTGAAACATTGATACATATGTCAACAAATTATTTACCGTTATATAACAAAAGCAACATTTTATATTTTAAGGCGACATTTTGAACTCAATTATTTAAGAAACTGTTGTAGGTGGCTTATATCCTTCTTATCTCGAGCCCTTCATTTCTTCTTTTTGCCGGACTAACGACATCCGGCAATATTTTTGTCGGACAAAGTGACTACTCATCATAAAATTTGCTTACCTAATGTGTGGTATTTTTATCCGACAATTGGTAATGATGTCAACATGTTTCATAACAATGACATGTTCAGGGTGTCGGACTGTACATACCCGCCAGAAAACTTGTCGGACAATGTTACTATCAAATTCTATAAATATTTATCTTACTTCGGGCAAAGAACCAGCTTGTTGGTCATCAATAAACAAAATTCATAAAAATAACATGTTCAGAGTGTCGGACTGGACATACCCGGCAGAAAACTTGTCGGACAATGTTACCGTTTGATTTCATAAATATTTATCTTACTTTGGCAAAGAATCAGACTGTTGGTCATCAATAAACAAAATTCATAAAATTGACATGTTTGTTAATTAATATCTCGAAACCTCGGCGGAAACCAGACTTTTCGCAAATAAAAAAGCTGGCAGACTCGACAAAATGAAGATGCTCACAAAGTTTCAGAGGAGTGGTAATCAATTTTTTTTCTTATGAGGGATCCCTTACTATCCGCGTACCGCAGCGTTCAGCGTCCTAAATACCCCACGGTACTACCATTCCCTACCTGTATTGTCTGTATACGAAGAATAGAGAGGCCCGCCTCTCTCTTTTTACATTGTTTCCCTCTGCTCCACGTAGCCCGAAGCACATCGACCGCTTGTGCATCGCTTAGAGCCAACTCACACGGTGCGACTTTACTGCGACAGCAGTGCGACAAAACTGTCGCACGCTGTCGCAACAATCGACGACTTTCCTGCGACAGTTTTGTCCCACCGCGTAAGCAGACGCGCGGCAAACTAACACAACGACACCGCCACTGTAGATGTCATACAGCCAAGCGCGAGGTGCGTGTCGCACTGCTGTCGCAGGGAAGTCGCACCGTGTGAGTGCTTCGCTGCGTCTCCATGGCGGGTCGACCGAGTCGATTTCAAGTTGGAGTATAGGAAAGAGCGCAGGTATACTCGTAGGTAAGAGACCGAATTCATGTACACAATAGGGAGTTTTTGAGTTCCTTAATTTTAGAACGTTAAACGTAAAACGTTATGTTGAGCATGCGCAGTGGCTTCATAATAACCGATTACGCTATTAAACGATAATAAACGGAGAATAGGGTTAGTCCAGTCGTCAGGGGTTTTATAGGTGGGAAAAGTCGGATTGAGCAAAACTTTGTTTTAATGTCTCTCTTTAGGGGTCAATATCATAGCATTAAAAAATAACTGGAAAATTCCCGGTGCTTTTAATTTTATAAATAAACAAAGGTGACTTTTTATGGTTTTTTTTGAAATATCTCTAGAACAAAATGGGTTAGCACAATTTTTTTAAAATTCTTTTTTGTCATTAAATTGCCTGCAAAAAACGTCCTTACACCTTTTTCCGTCCGCACGACATTTATAGAGATATGGCCGTGTGAGTGAATTCCACGCCGTTCCAATGACGCGCCCGCTTACTTTACACGTATTCTGATGTAACCACTCACCTTTTCAGCAGCATCTTATCAGTTAAAACATTGTTAAAAATGTAGGGACATATAAAAATGATAGGTTAATAAGAAATATATGAAACTTCGATATTTGCATAGCAATTTTTTTATTAAAAAATATACAAGTAAATAAATTTGTTAGTCGGGTGAAGATTCGTCAGAGACCAAAACAAACTCAAGCGGTCCAGTAGGTGCATCAACACTGTGAATTTCACGCTCTTCGTCAGGTGTATCAACTTCAATCGTTAGAAACTCCTCCATATGAATCTCAAGCGATTCTTTCAGATTTCGTCCTCATGAACTTCGTTAAACATGAACCATAGTATCTGCCGTCAGCAGCAACTAGATCAATCACGGTTGCCAAACGTTGGGTTACTTGTCTTCCCCACTCGTCATTTCGTTCCTTTGCCTGAGTTAAAAGAGTATCTTTAAAGACTAATGAGGTAACTACTCTTACTGGATCACGTCGATGTTGTGGCTTTTTTTGTCTCATTTCAGGTATTCTTCAGATACATCTTCACCGCAAAGTACACATTTATTTAGAAAATCGAATCCACCGATTCGCTTAGATCGGCTTGTGCTTGGACTTTCATCGCGCGCTCTTTTCAATGCTGCTTGAATCCTTTGGTTTTGATTATAAGATTTTCGGCATAAATCATGTACCGTAACTGAAGCTAAATCTTTCAACAATAAATGCTTATTATCTTTTCGCAAGTAACTCGAAGCAATACACGTTTTGAGTCCTCGCGATTTAACTTCCACTGTTTCAGCACTTGACAAGTCTTTTTCACATATGAAACACACTTTTGAAATATCCATTGTCGAAAAAAATGGTGTTTTCGTAGCAACAGTCTACGACATACTAACGAAAGCCGAGTGGAGGGCGCTCCCCGCTCCCCTCTACGACAGACATAGATAGTTCCTTTTGTCTCCTCAAAAATATACTAGGGGACAGGTATACTTACGAGCTGGGGGGAGGGGGAGACTCAGGTATAAAGATCCGGCGAGTTTCAACATCTGCCTGGTAAATTCAATTTAAATTGCGTCACATATGGAGCCTATGGTACTCATTTAGCGATGGCGCGCTCAGCCTTCACGCCACTATATTTTCTAAGCAACTATACCAACAGAAAAATGTATAGAGACGTTTTTTGTAGGAAATTTAATTTAAAAAAAGAATTTTTAAAAAATTTGCTAGCCCATTTTGTTCTCGAGATATTTCAAAAAAAAACATAAAAAGTCACCTTTGTTTGTTTATAAAATTAAAAGCACCGGGAATTTTCCAGTTATTTTTAATGCTATTATATTTACCCCTAAAGAGAGACATTAAAACAAGGTTTTGCTCAATCCGACTTTTCCCATCTATTTCCCGATTTTTCTGCTCTGACGACTGGACTAGGTACGCTAATAAGCGATAACGGAAATGCACTGTCGCTAGAGTGCGCCTAGGGAGTAGGGAGAAGGACCAATGGCGTTAGAAAAAAGACCGAGTCTGGAGCGTCTGGAGGTCTGGAGGAAAGCGGCACGTGCTCGACCGGACAGTTCTAAGCGCGTTGTAAGTGAAACCCCCACAAAAACAGATTCTCTGTAAAAAAAGGCGGCATGTTCATTCAGTGCCAACAAAAATTGATACGTAAAATACTCTCCAAAAAAGATTTGAAATCAATTAAGATCGCCATGTTCAAGATTTATGTATTAAAAGTAAAAGGCATCATTTGAAAGGAAAATTATTGTAAATCAAGTTACTAAAAAATTCGACTAAACAAATTTATAAAAAAATTTTAATAAAAAAGAACTTGCCGCGTTTAAGTTTTCATATTTTGTTCACTATACCGAATAATTGGCAGTGCTTGGACGGTGCTAGAGTGATTCATAAATTACACTGCCGAAGTCAAATTCAGAGAATTTCAGAAGGCCCCCGCCTAATCGGTTTCCCGTGCGACATTCGGTATACTGGTGGTATCATATTATAAGTGTATGAATTTATTTAAAATCATAAGTGCATAAACATCGAGTATAATTCTGTCTGAATTTTTTATTTTGAAGAAAAAAACGCGGCAAGTTCTTTTTTATTAAAATTTTTTTATAAATTTTTTTAGTCGAATTTTTTAGTAACTTGATTTACAATAATTTTCCTTTCAAATGATGCCTTTTACTTTTAATACATAAATCTTGAATATGGCGATCTTAATTGATTTCAAATCTTTTTTGGAGTGTATTTTACGTATCAATTTTTGTTGGCACTGAATGAACATGCCGCCTTTTTTTTACAGAGAATCTGTTTTTGTGGGGGGATTTCACTACTTTTTGGAATTTATTCATGAGGAAGATACGTACATGTAGAAGAATAGCTGTTTATTACCACAAAATTGAAGTCTCACATTTTATACCGATACGAGCCAATTAATTATAACCACGTTACTTTTGATTTATTCTCGTGATATTTTGAAAGGTACTTATAGACTAGAGAGCCCTTATATTTTTAACTTTGCCTTAGTATTTTGGAGAAATAAAACATATACCGCTGTCGAATTTACAGGTTAAGTATTACTGCAGAACGAGTAGGTTAGAAGATTTTCATAAAGACTCACGATTTTCTGACATATCATCTCGTACAGGTGCAACCGAAGAGGATCTAACTCGTGTCCTGTCCGTAAAAAGATGACTCGATGGACATCGGAGAATGTCAGTCTTGTCAGCGAGCGCCTTCATCCATAGTACCCATAGTACTTTCATTGCAATATGGGCTTTTCGTTCCAACTATTCCTGCTTTAAGGAGGTTCGACTATCAGACGAAAACCAACTTACAGCCCTAATTTTTTTATATGATATACACGAATACTTTACACAACTAATACGAAAATTTGAGCAATATAGACCGTCTATAGTTTCTTCGTTATTTTATTCTAAAGTTGACCACTTTTAACATATCGCCTTATGGCAGACGATTGTACTAAGGTAGATTATCACTGACTTTAACACACATTCCGCCAACTTTAGACTTTGAAAGACTAGTAATTTGACAGATGAAATATTAAGGATTATGTAAAAAATAAGTAAATTGGGTTTTACCGTATAGTTGCAACGTAATATTGTCATGAAATTCGTTTTGACTTCGCAAACCATTAGCATGCCATATTAACGGTGAGAGACTTGGCAACACGGCAGCGAAACAGCTGTAAAGCTCGTCCACTTGCCGTTCCAAAAACCGGTCAGAATAGTTCATTCGTCGAGCTGGATCTAGCTAATTGTACGCTGAAACATGCCCAAGTCGTATTCAGCCTTGAGAAGATTTATTTTCAATATTGGTGGGTAATAAGTTAGTTTGAATAGGTGCACCTGAGAAAATATTGAATTGAGTTGCTATTGGGACGTAACAACGGCAATCCAGCAGTCTCATAACCGACAGAAATTAAGAAAGTGATATTTATGTTAAATTATCTTAACAAATATTTAATTAAGAAATTACATCCCATAAAACACGTCTTTACAAGTAATTTTTGTGATATTCTTGGGATATTTTGCAATATTTTTTAACACTACCCTATGTTAGAAATATATCTTTCTCGATAAATTCACAAAGTTGCAAAACATTATAGAAACATTTTGGAATCATTACATTGAAAGAAACAGCTCAATAAGACAGCTCGATAAGATTGTACTTGTCAGAGCTGAATTATATATGTGATTTCTATAATTATTTTAGAAAGACCTGAAAGAATACGAGAGCAGTGGAACACCGATGCTCTCCTAGAGAGAATAAGACTATAAGAAATAGAAAAGAATGTTCATCCTTTTAAAATGAAGTACATACATGCACCGGAGAAAGCAAATCCAACTCGACGAATGAACTATTCCGACTGGTTTTTGGAACGGCAAGTGGACGATCCCTCGTTCGTCAGAAGATTTTGTTCACAGATGAATCGAAATTCTACAATGAAGGATTAGTGAATAATCACAACGCCCACTATTGGTCCGTGAGAAATCCTCACTGGGTAGAAGAAGTTGAAGGCGATGGAGTGGAGGCGATGAACTAAAAATAAAATAAAATTTAGTATATAAATCGAAACTTGTAGTAGGAAGGCAGAGGGCAAGCACCGATGAGAAAAAAAATAGAAATAAAGTATTATAGTTACCCCGATATTGTAGTTACTCCGATGATTTGTTCTTCTCCCACGACTTAGATTCTCCAATATGTAGAAATATACCGTCTTCCCATACTGACAGTATACATTCATTTTACCTCTAATATGCCGGAATTAAAAATCTCTAGAACTCTGCGGTACAATGCCACGGTTGGAATATCAAATTCTACTGACATGACATGCTTCGACAAGGTCTGTATCAACTTTAGCATTATATTGGGGGCACTGCACTAATCCTGTGGCACATTTTTCTATCTGAGAATCGTTCTGAAAAAAATAGAAATAAAGTATTATAGTTACCCCGATATTGTAGTTACTCCGATGATTTGTTCTTCTCCCACGACTTAGATTCTCCAATATGTAGAAATATACCGTCTTCCCATACTGACAGTATACATGCATTTTACCTTTAATATGCCGGAATTAAAAATCTCTAGAACTCTGCGGTACAATGCCACGGTAGGAATATCAAATTCTACCGACATGACATGCTTCGACAAGGTCTGTATCAACTTTAGCATTATATTGGGGGCACTGCACTAATCCTGTGGCACATTTTTCTATCTGAGAATCGTTCTGAAAAAAATAGAAATAAAGTATTATAGTTACCCCGATATTGTAGTTACTCCGATGATTTGTTCTTCTCCCACGACTTAGATTCTCCAATATGTAGAAATATACCGTCTTCCCATACTGACAGTATACATGCATTTTACCTTTAATATGCCGGAATTAAAAATCTCTAGAACTCTGCGGTACAATGCCACGGTAGGAATATCAAATTCTACCGACATGACATGCTTCGACAAGGTCTGTATCAACTTTAGCATTATATTGGGGGCACTGCACTAATCCTGTGGCACATTTTTCTATCTGGGAAAGCCGTGGTAGAAAAGTAGGAGATACGATAGAATTGGATTACAATAATGAAGTAATTATTTTATTATCTTTTCTTTATCGATATATTTTCCCTTTCGTATTATTAAAAGTTCCAATTATATATTATCGGAACGCTGTACAGCTGTACTACCATAATAATATGCTTTCCCAGATAGAAAAATGTGCCACAGGATTAGTGCAGTGCCCTTAATATACCGCTAAAGTTGATACAGACCTTGTCGAAGCATGTCATGTCGGTAGAACCTGATATTCATACCGTGGCATTGTACCGCAGAGTTCTAGAGATTTTTAATTCCGGCATATTGGAGGTAAAATGCATGTATACTGTCAGTACGGGAAGACGGTATATTATCGGAACGCTGTACAGCTGTACTACCATAATAATATGCTTTCCTAGATAGAAAAATGTGCCACAGGATTAGTGCAGTGCCCTTAATATACCGCTAAAGTTGATACAGACCTTGTCGAAGCATGTCATGTCGGTAGAACCTGATATTCACACCGTGGCATTGTACCGCAATTCTAGAGAATTCTTTTCTACCTAGGTTGATTTTTGACTGCGAAGAAAAATCAAATTTCCACCAATCCGTCCCGTTCTCGTATGGCGCTGAAAACAAAAAATAGAATAACCACAAAGATATTTGTTCTGTATAAGGGATGAAAATGAGGTTAAGACAGTCAGTTAGGAAGTTACTTATCTGATGCCACTTCTTCCGAGATATAGATGTCTCCTTCCCTGTTCTTCATGCACCAGCAACCAAAGAAAAATGACACTGCTTCCGTGCACTGTTTTGATTATTTAAAAAAAATCTAAACGATTTGATAATAGCTAGCTGTCAGAGCGTCTGTCACATTCACCACTGTTGAGATTCACTACTCCGATTACACTGAATTTGTACTTTTTATTAACAAGCGCGTCCGAGGATCGAAAAAATGCGAGGGATATCGTTTCGCGAATGGAAATATTTTTAAATTTTGAAAAACAACTAAACATTCAAGGAATATAGTCTCTCACACACTCTCACATACATTTTTGATGGCGTATGCGTGTGGCCGCATCTGTGTACACATTTCCGACCATGGCCGAATACCGCCGAAGACAGGCGGAATTTTTGTGACATTTTTACATATATATATCGCCCGAGAAATCGGATTCTCGACTTTAATGGGGCGAGGGGCGTGGCTTCGCGTTGCTAAGGAAAAATCTCTGTTAATATGTAACTTACAACATTTACTCTGGTCTCTATCGATAGAGAATAGTCGATTTATATGGCGTAACTAAGCATAGTTTTGGTTATAACCGTATATTTATTGAGAAAATTCGATGTTAAAATTGAGGGGTGAAGGGGGCAGACATTTTTCCTGTAAAGATACACGGGTGCTCGCGGCGACAGCGCTGGCGGCGTCGTTCTGACGACTTGAATGAACATGCCGCGAGACACTACCGTGTCTCTTGATAAAGCGGCCGCGTCTCCGAGGATCGCCGCTGCCGGGCGTGCCTATACGAACGCGCCTTATACGCATTGTGCGCATCGGTGGTGGCGCCGCCTTACTCGCCTGGTGAGCAAAAAGTGCTGTACTGGGTTACACGGCACGGGGGTGTACGACTATACATGTGGTCACATGTACACTTAGGTTTGCCTGTATAAGTACAAGCCGGAAGGTCTGATTGGTTGACAGTGTAACCCATTTGTGCCAATCTTGGCCACTACGCGGCGCTTTCGGCGCACTTTCGAGATACGTAAGAGGCGTATAGGGAAGCTGCACGAACCGGCGAACAGTGCCCCCTTGTGATCGCTGCTGGAATATAGTTGGTATAAACAAAACGTGTTAGTAAATTTTTTTAAGTCGGTGTTTTCTTCCTGTAATGTAACTTTTGAAATATTTTGTGCATTTGTTTCCAAAAATGGACAAAGTTATTCGCTGTGGGTTTGAAAAAATTTATTTCAATAATAACAGACCATCAGAAGTGCTAAAAGGAAAGAAATTATGTGAAGCAAAATATGTGATAAATGTTCAGGAAATGGAACACCATGGACTGTTTTTTATAACTGGACATGTTATAAGACAAATGTCTATCAATTTACCCCCTTTATAAAGTTATTTCCATCTAAGGAACTTTCAGACACAAAATATTCTTTATTTGTTTCGTAAGAGTCAAAACAACACTGTGTTTCAACATTACTTTTTGTATTGACGGGATGGATTATTCTTTCAACCTCTTCATCTTCATTGTTAGCTTGTATCACCTGCGTAATTTTAGGGCTGAAGACAGTTTCAGAAGTGCGGTCGATCCTTTTCATATATCTTTCAAAACGAGAAATAGCCTGCGTCTCCGCTTCTGTTGAAATTTGGGACCGTGTCGCAGAGAATATAGTTGGAATATACGCAGGATGAGACTACATGGTATTTCGTTGGCCTCCGACAAAATGTGCACTACATATTTTTGAATATTTTGTTGGTATCTATAGGGTTCGTTCCAACGAACACGAGAACTGGTTCTGAACTCGACGGAGTGTGCGCAGTCTGATTTTTGGGACGACTAGATCAGACTATGAACACTCCGTCGAGTTCAGAACAAGTTCTCGTGTTAGTTGGAACGAACCTATAAAGAACCATCCTCACTGAAATATTGCAATGATAATAATTTTGTTCTCAACGACTAATAACCTAAACTTACTTTTTTCGGTTAACAGCTTTTATCCACTGCTGTCGCCTTCCCACAATGATAATTTGGTTCTCAACGACTACTAATCTTACTTACTTTCTTCGGTTAACAGCTTTTATCCACTGCTGTCGCCTTCCCATTTCGTAGGATTTACCCGGGAATGAGTAAAACTTAATATTACTGTTTTCGCAAGAATTTTCAGCATTTTTGCAATTAGTAACACAACAGTTTCGCTCCGTTTTAGGCATGTGATTCACATTAAAATCACTATTAAACTCTGATATAACCTAATACTGTCACGAATTGTTTATACCAAGAATATGCAGAGAATGTCTACCGATGGCGCCACTAATCAAGGTGCAGCTTCCTTATAGTGTAGTCCGCTACACTTACGTTATGCGTAACGCCTTCTTCAGGATCAAAAACTAATTTCAACAAGATGGTGTTAACGTTAAGGGAATAAATCTGCGTATGCTCACAATAACCGATAACCGAAAACCAAGACGTGCAGTTTAACAGTCCAAAAACTCTCTAATAGCTCGGATAATCACCCCTCATGATTCCGTCGCTCGGTGCGACGGAACAGACCCCGAGCTATAGGCCTCGTGCATGCCCGAGTGGTGGCGCGGTAGTAGGCAATATTGAGCGCTACAGTGGCCATCGACAGCATTAAATACGTTACAAAGAGTGCCTTTATACACAGTGTAGTGAAGAAATTAATTATTTATTAAAAAAATGGAAAAGTTTATCTCTTTCGGATTCATTCCAATCAATGAAGATTTCCTTCGTGACACCGTAAGGAAAAAAGGAAAAGAACTATCTGACGAGAATCATGTGAGTAATGCTGTTGAAATACAACGACCCGGCGAATGCTCCATGATTATAGGCAGCGTGCTGCCGCAAACAAGCATCAACAAATCAAAATATAAAGTAGATTTAAAGATATGCCATATACTTTTTCTATTTAAACATATACAGAGTTTACAAATATATGTAATTCATATAAATTTTTTTCTAGCTTGATTTGAATAGAAATATAACGGTAGCAAGTTGTACTTGTCCAGCTGGGCTAGGCAAATGCTGCAAACACATCGCTGGTCTTATTACATTTACCAATAGTGGTAAAAGTTCAGCTACAAAGACCGATTTTGCCCAATTATGTGGTATGCCCTCAATAAAAGATAACTGTTATCTGGAGAAAGGAACAAGAATTGCAGAATTATTCCCTGCAAGAAAGCATAAAAGGCCTCGACGTGAGTAAGTTTTAGAGCCTTTCAATATAACAGCAAAAAATCTAACATTTTGCGCTTTGAGACCATTACACAGCTCCACAAAAAAAAATCGAAAAAATGCTTCCTCTGACCAGACCAGTATATCTTTATGTTTTTGGGGTCGCTGAATCCGAATCCGGTGTCCGTTTGTCTCCATCACGTCATGATCATCATCATCATGATCATGATTTTCAAAAAGTTAATGGACTTAAACCAAATTCGCTATAGGAGCTTTTTTGGGTCGCTGATCACGAATCTGAAATCGGATTTCAAAAATTGACGATGGCGGATCCAATATGGCGGACGAGATTTTTGAAAATCGACGGATTCATGCCGAATTTGGTATAAGGGGATTTTTTGGGTCGCTGATCATGAATCTGAAGTCAGATTTTAAAAATTCAAGATGGCGGATCCATTATGGAGGACGAGATTTTCGAAAATCGACGGATTCATGCCAAATTTGGTATAGGGGGGTTTTTTCGACCGCTGATGACAAATATGAAGTTATATTTACAAAAATTCAAAATTTCGAAAATCTCGTCCTCCATATTGGATCCGACATCTTGAATTTTTTTAATCTGACTTCAGATTCATGATCAGCGACCCAAAAAACCCCCTTATACCAAATTCGGCATGAATCCGTCGATTTTCAAAAATCTCGTCCGCCATAATGGATCCGCCGTCTTGAATTTTTGAAATCCGATTTCAGATTCGTGATCAGACCCAAAAAATCCCCTATAGCGAATTTGGTTTAAGTCCATTAACTTTTTGAAAATCATGATCTATTGATGGTTTTTTGAGATTAAAAAAAATGTGACGTGTGGAGACAAACGGACACCAGATACGGATTCAGCGACCTCAAAAATATATAATTCCTATAGGAATAATAATTTGAATCGATTTGACTATTTTTCCAGGATATGACCTTGAAATGACCTTGAACTTGACGTCATGGAGGCAAACGGACACCGGATTCGGATTCAGCGAACCCAAAAACATAAAGATATACGGATCTGGTCAGAGGAAGCATTTTTTCGATTTTTTTTTGCAGCTGTGTTATTGATATCTGAGGAGCAGACAGAAGAGGAGCGTCATGTCAGATTGATAGAGGAAAATCATGCTCGTCAATTGATTTATAACCGAATAAGATCGGTTATGCAGACGATGATTACATTACAATCAAGTAGTATTGAGTACAGATGTCAACTCGATGTTTCTGAACAATTATTAAACTTTTATAAAGAGCGTGTGGTTCTCACTGATGAAAAAATAATAGAGTTAGCATACTACAATAGATCAATCGAGTTCTTCAGATTGGTTTGATGTGAGGCAACTAGGATATCTGCTAGTCGGGCACACAGCGTAAAAACAAGAAAAGGCAATTTCTAAAAATTAGTTAATCAATTGTATCACGTTAAAGGTGTTGATAGTGTTGCAACAAAATATGGAATTACAAATGAAGAAATAGCTTATGCTGAGTATTCAAAAATGATTAAACAACATCATCTAGAAGTCATAAAAATCAGCGTGATTGTGAAAGTCAAGCAACCTTGGCTCTACTGTTCTCCTGACGGGATTGTGATCGATTCATTGGGTACACCACGGTTAATATTGGAAATTAAATGTCCATACTCATGCAGAAATGATCCTGTTTTAGATATTCAAGCGGTCTCAGTAATGTACCATATTTGAAACTGACAGGGACAACAACACAGTAGAATTGAAAAAATCTCACTGTATTTTTACACAACTCCAGATTTTAATGTACGTTCCAAATCTTCCGGTAGCAGATATGTTTGTTTATTCTCCGAAAGGTAGTGTTCTTTTGCGTGTTCCAAAAAACAATGAGATTTTAAGTGAAATTATACCAAAAATTGAATTATTTTACTTTAATCATTACTTACCAAAGATAAAAAATACTTCTAAGAATGAAGTATAAGACTAGGATAGCTCGTGCAAAATTAATAATTTAAGAAAAAGAGTTTTTATTTTATCTTGACATGTTGATGTATATTCCATGATTTAGTACAAGTTACAGATACTTAAATGATTATAATTGTGATAATTATATTACTACGTTTTGTTACTTTAGAATTTTATAATACTATACAATACATAACAGTTATGGCATTTACAATTTTTCCTTATTCATCTCTTATTATCTAATATTTAATAATTGTACAATTTAAACTTCGCGAAATCTAAAGATTTTGTTCCTGAATAATTGGCGGTTGCAGATTTACTAATGCAGTAATAACTCTGATGATAGAATCGATGTTTGGTTGTAATTCAGTATTAACTTTTGATAAGATTCTGAAGTCTTTGACGCATTGGATACAACGTTCAATATGAATATGCACAGCTGCAATGTTATAAGTTTCTCGAACTTGTTCCTCTGTGAATTGACTTTCATGTAAAAAAAGGTGGCATTACAAATACAGCGCTTTTGTTTTCTATTTTAGTTCGAATCCTCGGGAAGCCTTTATCAGTTAGAATAACGTCTCCTGGTTCAATGAGGTCTAAGATGCCACAGTCATTTGTAATAAAACTATCACTTGCTCGTCAACCATAGACAGATGATACGAATGTAATGCATCCATCCAGTGCACATGCATATAACACTTTGTTAGTATATGCACTTTTATAGTTCGAGTACATGTAATTACGTTGGGTAATTTTTGGAGGCATTTCTGTCTTAATTTCGGTGCAATCTATCATCGCGCGAGTATTAGGATAGTGTTTACGAAAAGTTTCAGGCAAATTATCTCGAATTGCTTCCTTACTTGGCCAATATATAAATATATTTCCGTAATTTTATATCAAGACATGCGAGAACATCTGTGAAGCTGCGCATTGCAGAAGTTCGATGAACCTCAAATAAGAGTCCGAGTGTTGAAAAGCTCACGCCCAACTTTAATTTCATAAGAAAAAGTAATAACTTGTTCTTCTTATTCAGTTTTAAGTCGCTAATGTCATCCGGTAAGAGATTTAAAAGAAGTGTGGACACTGCAAATGTCACATTAGCTATACTACGTAATTGGGCAGCATTAGTGATTGAATCAATACCGTGGAAGCCCCTTGACGATGTATTATCGTTTCTTGGAGAGGGGCACAAGAAAAATCGCTTGTTACTTTTGGAATTCTCGGCAAATCACACTCACATTTTACATCCTTTGTAGTTTTACATACTATGTTTACTTGTACCTCAGCACAGTTCTGATTATTTTTATGAAAGAGGTTATACATGAAATAATTAACATCCTTATAATATTCACGATCTTCTGTTTGACAGCTTGCTTCTGTCATCCTACAAACTGACATCTCGTCGACGTCAATCTGTGTACAATTTTCTTCCGATGTTTGGCTTTCATCGATGCACATGCCCTTTGAAGAATTTCCTTTGATAATTTTGTTTGACTCTCTTCTCTGTTGTCTGTGAAATCTCTCTGATGATTTTGGAGCAGAACTATTAATTACCCCAGGAAATATATTTGGTGTATATGATGGGTGTAAAGGATATTCCGATTTCTTATTGTCCACAAAGTGTTGACTGCATATCATTGCTCGGTTGGATGGTTCCCAATTCGAATCTCGACTAAAAGAAAATAATTTAACACTTTAACACCCGACAAGTTTTTTCGTCGTATCAAAGATACCTCCAGAACACGCCGATCGGCGGTTTTGACACTCAGTGTTTGAGTGAGAATTTTGAAGGTTATGATGCTATGCAAAATAGAGACTAATTACATTGATTAAACGGTACTTACTTGAATTTTCTTATTGCGTGAATCCATTGATTACGTTTTTCATTTTTCCAACTTGCAAATGGAGCTGAACGTGGAAAATAATAGTATTTTATACTTCCATTTGAAAATTGCGTTTTGTCAAGGCGATTTTTGCTCCCCACTATGCAACACGATTGTCTCTACTTCGGCATAGTGAAAAACAACGTTTCATTTATAGAATTCGTTACTAATTCTCACAAAATATTAACTTTCGCTATGCAAAGTTAAGAAAGTGTAACGCTTTTAATGCTTACTCTTGCCACTAGGGCGCATCTCAATCGCCGCGCATGAAGCCTATTGTGTACATGAATTCGGTCTCTTACCTACGAGTATATCTGCGCTCTTTCCTATACTCTGATTTGAAACCGCCTGCAACGCCGAGCGCGCGCGCGCAAAATTTTCATTTCTTTTTTTGCTGACTGATGGGCGTTGTCCCACAAAATCGATGACTGACCATTTTGTTTATGTGTTTGATATAACTTTTAATACCCTCACAAAAGTTCTGAAGTGTAGTATACGAATTGCACAGTATTTATTTTTTGTACATATATTGTGGCCGACTGACCAGCTCTGTCACGACATTCAGCTGACTGTGATTGTCATAACTTTTATTTATATGCAATGTACAAGTTGTATATCGATTTTCAGCCTTAGTAAATTGATTTTATTACCTCGGCAGGAACGACAACTTTGATAGCGTCCCTGAGACACCTGTTCTAAGTTTCGCTTGACTGACACCGCAGTATGTTTGTCTATACAACCGCTGTAATAAACTATAAAAGAACTAGGCTTAGTAAATTCAGAGACGTTTTTTGGCTCTGGCTCTTGGACTAGATGAAGGAGAAACAGCGCGTAACATTTAGAGTGCCGCGAGGGTGAGTCTATGGTAATATTATAGAGGGGGTAGTGCCGTTCGGACGCGCTGTTTCATTTTCGTTTGATATTCGAGATTAAGTTGTGTTGAATTTGGTTTTCATGGTTGTTTTATGTAAATAGAGAAATTAGTTATGCATAGTTTTATCAGAGTCGTTGTTGAAAAGCTTTTATAGCCATCTGAATATACAGGGTGTCCGTAAAGTATGGAAATGGTTGAATATCTCGAAAAGTACGCTTCAGAATGGAAAACGAAAAAATACGTATCCGATATTTTTTTTTAACTATCAAATGATACCAAGATTGATCCCACACCCTGTAGGTGGGGCAGGGGGAAGCTTCAAAATCTTAAATAGGAACCCCCACTCTTGATTTCATATTCGCATTCTACATTAAAAACTACATAACTTTTAATTGAAACATTTTTTTCGATTCGTGGCAGATGGCGCTATAATCGACGAAATTCAATTTTTCGGTTTTTGCAATTGAGAGTCGATTTATTCGATTCTGCAATACAATTGCGATAGAAATTTACATTTTTTTATTCTCATACTTGATATTTTTGTTAAAAATTTAATTTAGTTTTGCAAATTTGAAGTGCAGATGCGTTCTGTATCTGGAATTCCCCCGGCGGACGGTATATTCCGGGAATCGTAGCTATTCTTTCACTAGTAGTCCGTTTTAATGATATCCGTTAACCTGAGTACACGTAAACAGGTACCGCTAATTGCCGGGCCTTCCGGATCCTCGAACCTCGATCTATTCCGAAAGGGATTATCCTTGAGTAATTAGCTTATTTCCTCTAACGGAACTTAGTACGTCACGGGGAATTCCAGGTACAGAACGCATCTGCACTTCAAATTTGCAAAACTAAATTAAATTTTTAACAAAAATATCAAGTATGAGAATATAAAAAATGTAAATTTCTATCGCAATTGTATTGCAGAATCGAATAAATCGACTCTCAATTGCAAAAACCGAAAAAATTGAATTTCGTCGATTATAGCGCCATCTGCCATGAATCGAAAAAAATGTTTCAAATAAAAGTTATGTAGTTTTTAATGTAGAATGCGAATATGCAATCAAAAGTGGGGGTTCCTATTTAAGATTTTGAAGCTTCCTCCTGCCCCACCCACAGGGGTTGGGGTGTGGGATCAATCTTGATATCATCTGATAGTTTTTAAAAAAATATCGGATACGTATTTTTTCGTTTCCCGTTCTGAAGCGTACTTTTCGAGATATTCAACCGTTTCCATACTTTACGGACACCCTGTATTATCTACGTTCACTTTGATGATATATAAATATTTGAATATGATAAAAAACATTTCCAGTACACTGAGAACAAAAATTTACTTGAGTCAATTAAACGTCTTTTTGAATTATCTTTAGAACACATTAATTTGATTAAAATGTATATCAATTGGACGTATACCGCATGTCCTATGGCCAACCGCGCAGGTGAGCTGCGACCTGAATTCTTGACTTCGGCAGTATTTATGGTACAGTTAGAGTGGGCTTCAGACGAGTGCGCTGCATAAGAACGAAAAGTGTCGACTGCTCTTCTAATAGCTGTCAATTCGGGAGATCGAAGCGTTTCGTGTAACCTCAAAATCGTAAAGTTTTGAAATAATTTGTAGAAGTGATGAGAAATAATCATAAATAATCTTCCGAATTAACACCTTAGGTATCGCTCACGCAACTTCGTAAAACTACTTCCTAGACACGCGCGGTGCTAGCGCGGAAATAATTTCTGAAACAAATAGGCATGAGGCGTGTAATTCGGTTGGACATCGAAAAAACCCGAATGATTGTTAACTCTCACTTCTGAACATTACTTACCATTTATTCAAAGATTCACGATTTCGAGCTTAGACTTCGATCTCCCGAATTGATAGCCATCGGGAGATCAGACGTTTCACACTTTTCGTAAGAACGCAGCGTAAGAACGAGAAGCGTCGTCTGATTTCCCGATGGCTGTCAATTCGGAAGATTATTTATGATTATTTCTCATCACTTCTACAAATTATTCACTACTAATTCAAAAGTTTACGATTTTGAGGTTACACGAAACGCTTCGATCTCCCGAATTGACAGCTATTAGAAGAGCAGTCGACACTTTTCGTTCTTATGCAGTGCACTCGTCTGAAGCCCACTCTAACTGTACCATAAATACTGCCGAAGTCAAGAATTCAGGTCGTAGCTCACCTGCGCGGTTGGCCATAGGACATGCGGTATGCATAAATATTATTGATTTAATCGAATATTATTTGGATCGAATTGGTATTCATTCGAATTAATAATAATGTGCTGTTAAGTCTATTTAAAAATACGTTTATTCCGATAAGCAAATTTTTTTTAGTGTATGTAGTAACGAAACAGATTTAAATTGTATTACCACGTGAAAAGATTATTTATACAGTCAACTCTCGTTATAATGCCGCTTCGTTCAAGCGTCACTCCCACCACGGCGCTTTAAATGTTTCCACTCTCGTTATGAAGCTGCTCGTCAATGCGGGCTACTTTGGCCCTTGGTCCTTCTAAACGAAAGTAAGAAACCGTTTGAGGGGAGTGACGCAAGGAGTGGGGGAAGGCCATTTCTCAGAATACGCCTCTCCTACAGCCCCTGCATCGGCCTTATAACGAGAGTTGACTCTAAAATTGTTTTCCTCACTCATGCCCATTTCGAAGCCTTTTTCAGCCTATTTTTAGACTCTAAGATGGCGTTTTTCCGGCGTGACACCGACCGGGAGTCCGTAGGCTGTTAAAAGATTGTATAGTCCGAAGTGGGTCCTTTTTCTAAACTGATAAACGCAAGGTGAAATGAGCCGTGTATACTTCTGTTTGTTTTGTTTTGAGAAATGGGCATTCGTGAGAAAAAATAGTATATTAGTCCAGGACATTTAGCTTGAAAATCATGCAATCTTCTAAAAATCGAGCTCACCGAAATTTTTTTATTTTAAACTGCTTATTATGATGTACCAATATATGCCTGAAAGTTACGCCACCGACGCACTGGAGCTTCATGACATATAAGAGGTCAAAGGTCGCGGATTTTGTTATCTTGCTTCCTATCGCTCCAACGTGAAAAATACTTATTACAAAAGTTGAAAAGATCTCAATTTTTAATAGCTAAAAAAATATATTTGACGTAAATACGCCTAACCGTTCTCGAGATATGTAGCTGAATATGAGGAAAAATGCAAAAATAGCCAAATTCTCAGGTCCCTATTTCCCGGAACGGTCTCGCCGACCGTTACTCAATTGTTTCAAGAATAATTTCGGGTTTTTATTTGACTATATTCAGTCTCAACCGAGTTATAGGCCGAGTAAGACGGGAAAAGGGAAAAAAAACCTACTAGTTAAACCATATTAAAAAAACGCGCCGCGCATTCTACCTCAAAGGTGATGTGGAAATGAATGCTTCCACAAACTTCGCAGCATCGTATCTCGAAAACGGTAAGGTGTATCTGGAAAGTGTATGGGGCCATTTAGTTAGATAATTCCATGGTCTAACAGGAATAACTCTTCTTGTTTCATTTTTGTGTGAGTCATAGAGAACGAGATAATAGCGTTAAAACAGATGTAGTATTTTTTGCCCAAAACTTATCTTTCGTGTCTCATATCTCGAGAACAGGTAGGCGTACGAAAACCAAACTGGACTTTTTAGAAGGGCGTTTATTCATAAAAATATAATTATATAGGTGTAATTGCCGTTTGAGTAGTAGGAAGAGAGAAGAATGCGGCGATACATGTTGCATACCCGAATTTAGCTATTTTTGAATTTTTCCACATATTCAGCTACATATCTCGAGAACGGTTAGGCGTATTTACGTCAAATTTTTTGTTAGGTATTAAAAATTGAGATCTTCCACTTTTGTAATAGGTATTTTTCACGTTGGAGCAATATAGGAAGCGAGATAACAAAATCCGCGACCTTTGACCTCTTATATGTCACGAAGCTCTAGTGCGTCGGTGGCGTAACTTTCAGGCATATATTGGTACATCATAATAAGCAGTTGAAAATAAAAAAATTTCGGTGAGCTCGATTTTTATAAGATGATTACTAAATGTCCTGGACTATATCCCGTGTAGAAATCTGCCCAGATTAGCCCATCTATATATATAAAAATAAATGTTTGTCTGTCTGTCTGTCTGTCTGTCTATCTGTCTGTATGTCTCGTATGCCTTCCTAAACCGTTCATCCGATTGCGATGAAATTTTGGGAAATGGTTGGACGCATGCCTGCGATGGTTTCTGAGTTAGTAAATCTTATACAGGGTGTTCAAAAAGTCCCGGTACGGCCGATTATCTCAGCGGGAAAACATTTTAGAGAAAAATGTTTAATACAAAACATTAAGGATTTTCCCTTGGCTACCCAGTGGTCGTATTGGATTAGACCTTGACCATGACCTTTAAGGTAATATCAAATGCCTTCCTAAACCGTCCATCCGATTGCGATGAAACTTTGGGGAATGGTTGGACGCATGCCCGCGAAGGTTTCTGAATTAGTAAATCTTATAAAAGGTGTTCAAAAAGTACCGGTACTGATGATTATTATGCCTTCCTAAACCGTTCATCCGATTGCGATGAAAAGTTGGGAAATGGTTGGACGCATGCCCGCGAAGGTTTCTGAGTTAGTAAATCTTATACAGGGTGTTCAAAAAGTACCGGTATGGATGATTATTATGCCTTCCTAAACCGTTCATCCGATTGCGATGAAAATTTGGGGAACAGTTGGACGCATATCCGCGAGGGTTTCTGAGTTAGTAAATCTTATACAGGGTGTTCAAAAAGTCGAACTATACTTGACCTAAATTTGACCTCCGCTGACAATAAAGGTAACATGAAAAAAAGGGTCAAGGACACATTTGAACGTGAAAAAAAATTAATTTGACCTCGATATAACCTTGAAGGTCATGGTCAAGGTCAAATCCAATATGACCATTGCGTAGCCCGGGAAAAATACTAAAAGTTTTATATTAAAAATGTATTTAAACAATGGTGGACGGACAAAATCAATCCACAATCTACCCGTGCGAAGCCGGGACGGGCTGCTAGTTTTAAATAAAATATAATAAATCGAATAGATACAATTGTTTATTTTATTTTTGTACCGGAAGTAAAAATAAATCTAGAAATTTAGAACTTATTCCGAACTCTTAGTAACTGAAATTTGGGTCAGGTGATATGATGTAGTATTAGGCCCTTCGCACACTACGCTACACAGGTATCCGATACCTAAGTCGCGAACTCAAGTCGTAAGCAACTGGAGACGCATAGCTCGCACACTACGCTACTGAAGTCGCAAAACCCGCGTCGCCACCAGTCATTGTTACCGTACCTTGAGAAAATGTCTGATACCAACATCTTTTCTCTGGAACCATCAGGAAAGGGTGATAAAAACATCACACGCTATATTCCTTCCTTTTCGTTAATTTGTTCTAATAATTTATTTTCTTGCTTCACTGTGCA
This sequence comes from Xiphydria camelus, assembly GCA_963678675.1. Taxonomy (NCBI): domain Eukaryota; kingdom Metazoa; phylum Arthropoda; class Insecta; order Hymenoptera; family Xiphydriidae; genus Xiphydria; species Xiphydria camelus. Next base: position 15,876,146 of record OY783198.1, read on the forward strand.
TTTTTCTTAGCTTGGTGTATCCTATCTAATAAAATCCAGCACGATATAATCGAAAGTCGTGGCCACCTATCACCATTAGTTAGTTGATAATTGATATCGATATAGTATTCGATAGTTAAAGCGGGGAAATTCAATTTGATAAAATTAGTATTGAAGTAAATGTAAATGTCGTTATGAAATACGTTTATGGTCTAGTCATCTATTATTACAAATAAACATATTCACGTTGATGGAAGAGAATTTGTATAAAAATCCAACACCCTGTTTCTCCGAAACTCAGCGTTTCCGGACCCACATTCATAGGAATTTTTTTTTTAATTTTCATCCAAGGAACCCATCCTTGAAGTTTGTCGCAATATTAAAGAATCACCCGGCATATTTACTTACTTGGACCAACGAAATATTTTTTCCAAGTTTATTTGCAATTAATAAATTTTATTAATTTTGCGTTTGGCGAAGTATTTATGATCGCGATGCTATTGGTTTGGAAAATAAATTCGTAGTGTTAACTTTTATTTTACAACGACTTGTTTGCTGTTTCGACAAGGGGTTTATATTTATTTGAAAGAGCTCTTTCTCCTCTACAAAGCTGTTATAATTGTTTCTTCGAATAACAATTTTTTATTATTTTTCTGGCTTAGAAATGGAATATCCATTAGGCAAAAATCAGCGTTTTCGACATCTTTTTTATCAAAGACTCGCCTATAACACTTTCTTCGTACACGTCGCAAATGTCCCGAGCGGCTGTGGCAGCTTTTTGACCTCGATGAAAAGCGAAGAAAAGCAAAATGTCGAAACTGCTGATTTTTGCCTCCTGGGTATTCCGCTTCTAAGACAGAAAAATAATAAAAAATTCTATTATTCAAAATAACAATTATAACAGTTTTGTAGAGCAGAAAGAGCTCTTTCGAATACATATAAACATATTGCCAAACAACAAAATAAATCGTTGTAAAATAAAAGAAATCATAATTGTGCGACGGAACAGTCTCGGCGACGCGAGTATCCAAGACTTGAGCATGCCGGTCACGGGAGACTAGCGTCGCCGACGAGAGTCGCGTCGCGTGGTGTGTGTGAACATCCATTAGGCCCTTCGTACACTACGCTACGCAGGTATCTGATACTCGACGACTCAAGTATCGTGGGTGACTACCATAATACATTCTAATGGACCGACGACGAAAGTCGCGTCGCGTGGTGTGTACGAACGTCCATTAGAATGTATTACGGTAGTCGCCAGGATACTCGAGTCGTCGGGTATCGGATACCTGCGTAGCGTAGTGTGCGAAGGACTTTAGCGTTTAGTTGGGGCTACAGTGGGTACCTCAATCTGGCCCCAACTGAGGTATCTAATCACTACCCTAGCAAGAAATATTGTATAATTTTTATATTTTAATGTTGATAGCATCGCCTCAGATACTTTACTAACTTTATTATGATGACACTGGTAATAAATATATAATATATTGCATTCTTTGATAATTACGTTTTTAATAGTCTACAGCATTTTTCAAATTGGGTGGAGTTAATGATAAATTAGCCACATTTGTGTAAAAAGTATTTCAAGATAATAATGCGAATTAAACTCTGAGTGTCCTACTAATGCGAATCGAATTCTGAGTGTCCTTCTACTAATGATTTTTGGTTGAACCGCTGCAACTCTTGCTGCTTGTCGTAGTTCGATGACACTCTGCTGCTGAGTTAATCGAGCCGTCATTTATACACAAGCTCGTTCCTAGTCCCGAACCAATCACAGCCCTTCCTGAGTATCGCTAGCAGGTAGATCGGTACGGTCGTCCATGCGTCATCGGGGGTGGCTCGTCACAGCCCGCCATCCCGTTAGCTGGTAGATCGGCACGGTTGTCCATGCGTCATCGGGGGTGCCTCGTTAACGGTCCGCTATACCTGGGTTATTTCCGTCACGAAACATTCCTCACATTTATATTACAAAATAAATAAAATTGAGATCTATTCCATATTTAATGTAGAGATTGAGAAACTTTATCCTGCTGACACTCAAATTTACCGTGCTGCCCGTGAATTACTCACCGACAGAACGACACTCTTATATCCAGGTACGGTTACGAGGGATGCGGCTATACATACCTACTCTGCCGCACTCTAACTCTACCGCGGCTCTCTCCTCTAACGGGAAAAATCCTTCCCGACTTAGGCCCGGTTGTACAACATGCCGATATACTGCCCGATAGTGTTATCCTGCCGACAAGTCCGCTTTTGACGTATTTTAACTATAGCGTAAAGCGGACTTGTCGGCAGGAATACCACTATCAACATGTTGTACAACCGGCCCTTAGGGTAATTTTGGACTTAGGCTGGGTTCACATGGACGCGAAAGGCTTGCGGAATGCGGAATGTGGAAAAACCGTTAGCCAATCAGCTCTTCTGCGTGCGTACTGCCAGTAGATAAGCTACGAGAGTTCGGGACCACCCACGTGACCAAAAATGGCGGGAAATTTGAATTTTGCGGAAGTGCGCATGCGCCGTGGCGGGAAATTTGAATTCGCGCATCACGTGTCCAAGCGGAGCTCTGTCATTGGTCGAACCCCCACTCCTCGACCCCCCACTAGGTGGCGCCACTATCGGTGGTGGTCAACGCCAGGTGGTGCCACCGTAGGCGGCGGCCATTTTGAATTTCGCGGACGTGCGCATGCGCCGTGGTTGGAAATTTGAATTCGCGCATCATGATTGGTCGAACCCCCACTCCCCGACCTGAGCAATTGGTCAAGGTCAACGCCACCATCCCACTCGAACAGCCTTATCGCGTGCAGGTTTCGACTTGTTCCGAGCAATCTTGCTACGCAGTTTACCACGATGATGTTCCTGGATTTGCGATGACGTCATACGTACATTTAAACGCTACTGCGCACATACGATTCCTGGAATTCGATGAATCCTGAGCGATAACGTCATGCCTTATCGCGTCGCTACTGCGCAGTTAACCAGCCTTGGAATGCGTGCAGGTTCGGACTTGAATCTTGCTATCAAATTTTAAAGGATATGCCACTACTGCGCAGTTTCGGCCGATCCGCGCGTGTCACATTCCTGAGCGATGACGTAATACCTTAGCGCGTCGCTACTGCGTAGTTGACCGGCCTTGGAATGCATGCAGGTTCAGACTTGCTCCGCGATACTCTACAGTTTCGGCCGATCCGCGCGTGTCACATTCCTGAGCGATGACGTAACACCTTATCGCGTCGCTACTGCGCAGTTGACCGGCCTTGGAATGCGTGCAGGTTTGGACTTGCTCCGAGCCTTATCGCGCGTGAACTACAAAGGCGGTATTGCCGCTACTGCGCAGTTCCGACCAAGCCGAGCACGTCACATTCCTGAGCGATGACGCCATAGCGTCTCGACAGGCACGAACACGTTTACCTCCACCACCTCACGTCTACCAGCATAACGTATTTGCTTAAATAAGAGGATGTTATCGAAATCATGGTAACGTCATGCGTGCAGGTTCGGACTTGCTGCTACGTAGTAAGGCATTTCTTCTTCTTTTTCTTCCGTTAACTATTTTACCATCGGGGAATCGTAGTTTAAATAATGAGCCAACATTTTATTCTTTTACCTTCATTGCTAAAAAAAATTAGTCTTTTTGACAATAAATGCAATCCTTGATCATGGGTCGTGGACCGCCTTTGCCTCTCGGCACCCGATGATGTATGCGACATCGACGACTGTGAGTCGAAATATCTCAAAAACCGTTCCATGGATGAGCATTTCATCTTATACATTTTTTATTAATCTCAATAAACTCTATAAATTTTATGAGAATATAGTATGAAAATCCGTAAAGCAGTTTCTGTTAGGTGCAAAACATAGTCTTACATTGCATTTTCTGCAAAATACTTGTGTCTGACCTGATTTGCAGTTTCTACATCTACCTTTTTCACAAAACAAACAAAAACGGGTCGTTTGGACAAAAAGTCCATATATGAGAAAATGGTCTAACTTATCAAGATTGCAGTCATTTTCGGGTTTTGATACAATCGCATTTATCAGGTTTACAAAGCAGTCGAAACCCCTCCTGTATCTGCCCTCGTTGAGCTCCCGGTCCTTGTCGATGACAACGAATCCGTACTTGTCGGCATTCCAGCAAACGGAGCATATGTCCTTGAACTACGCGTACGGCATGTCCGTGTTCACGTGATCGTCGTAAACGTGTCGGAGATTCGTGTCATCCTGCCGGAAGAGCACCAGCAGGTTGACGTTATCGCGCACCAGGTGCTTGGGAATACGATCGTACGTCTGACAGAGGTAGAAGCAGTCGACATCCCTGTGTCGACCCATGCAGAAAAAGGCTCTGATATTGTCTTGGTTCTCGCAAGCGATGTCGTTGAAGATCATTATCGAGTTTGGACGTGTCTCTTCCGGCGACACCACCTGCTCGTGCTCGTTGAAAGCATGGTACTCGACACTGTCCACCGAACCGAGCACTTTTTCCAGGAACCTGTACTTGGGCTGATTGAGCGATTTCGAGTAGACGTACACGTTCTCCAATCTCAGTCCATCGGGATGCGTCGCGAGAGTAAGCAGCGCGTTCGTCTTGCCGCAATTGGACGGCCCGCAAAACACTGCCCGCACGCTATTTAGCAGCAAATCGCCGTGCCGCTTCTTCTCGACACTCCGTTGCGTGAGCTCATCAAAGTTCACCATGGGCAGCCTCGTAGACTGTTGGTCGAATCGTAGTTCTGTCATGACTGGTGCGAGGGCTATAAGTTGCGCGTTTATATAGATTGATCATTCAGTTACACCCTGGATTTATAAATCAAAATTTTAAGAAGTATCTCTGAGGATACATCTAAGATGTATCTCAGAGGATACACCCAAGATGTAAGTCTGAGGATACACCCAAGATGTATTTCTGAGGATACACCCCAGATGTATCTCTGAGGATACACCCCAGATGTATCTCTGAGGATACACCGCAGATGTACCTCTGAGGTACACCCCAGATGTATCTGGTGTTTCCTACGACGTCTACCTCGTGGAGCGGGTGCTCAAGAGATGCGGAAATAGATCAGAAGGGGTTTTTACTGCTTCGTAAACCTGATAAATATGCAGTGATTGTTGAAGTGTTGATCAGTTGACTCTTGCATCCGATCGCGTCAACATGCACAGCGAGATACGCAAGGAGAAGAATGTCTTACGTCAAATCGTGAAAGCCAGCAAGGCGATTCGACGAAAGCATCGAATGATAAAAATGGGCAGAGAGAAGGCGAACGCGTGATGAGTGAAGTCTTCAAACCTATGGTGACTCCTCTGGAGAAATTGGTTCGGTCCGTGGCACCCGTTAAGACTGAACCGAAGCAGGAGAAGGAGCCGCAGTCGGAGGAAGACGATGCATCCTTCCGGACGATAACGGGTGACGTTGAGGAGGAGGCGGAGGGAGAGGAGGAGGAGGAGGAGGAGGAGGAGGAGGTGGAGGATGAAGAGGAAGACTTGACGCAGGTGTACTTGAGCAAGTTGAAAAAGAAAGATCTGGACATGATTTACGGTGTGCGCGAGCTTTCCGGAGAGAGGTTGATGATTGGCAATTCTCCAATAGCCTTCGAACGTAATCTCATTCGCGTGGGTGATGTAATTTATCCGAGCACCAGAGGACTGATGGAGCTACTGCTCAAGAAGACGCCCGACGAGACCCTCGTGAGTCAGGATGATCTGAACAATTACGGAAAAATCATCCTCGTGACGAATGCGCACAGAAAGCATTATACCGAGAGTGGACTGATACGCGATAGCAAAAGTATCAAGTTCAACAGCATTATCGCGAGAGCTATCGGTTACCACGCTGAGTCGCCGAAACGCGGAGGAGCGGGACTGCCACGATACATGGTCGCCGAGAGCGGCAAACATGTGGATTACACGTACTGGGACGATCCCAACGAACTCGTGGATCGCCTTCATCTGCTGCTGGCGTCTCAGGCTGCCGGTAACTCTGGTCACTCCAACGAGATCATATCCATCATCGAGGAATTGCGCGAAGCCGCCATCAGTTATTAGTGGGATCGCACGATGTCTCTTCGTCAGTACCACCATTAGCATCGACGTGTTCGGACGAGGAACTCGCCACGGTCAAACATCCCGACGTCTACCTCATGGAGCGGGTGCTCAACAGACGCGGAAATAGACTATTTGTAAAGTGGTTGGGTTTCAATCATTTGCACAACAGTTGGACAAATAAATGATTCATTTATTCCTCCAAATCCACGTTTATATTCATTTATAGGGATATATCTGTGGTGAGCGGCGACACGCATCACTCTCCTGGTAAATACGAGGAGAACCTTCGGATGAAGCACAGCAATCGATTCGAAGTCTTTAGTGCTGCGGTACTTGAGGGCTCTCTCTCGTAATGCCGGTTAGTTTTACTTAAGTATATCCACACCTATATTTACATCCACACACGCACGCACTCCTATATTTACATTTGTAATCCTACCTATATTTACAATCGTAATCCTATCACACACACACACACACACTCATTTACTCATCCACATCCATATTTACATCAGTTATTCTGCAGTGCCCCCAGGGCAGAGTGTCCGTAGTGTCGGGCTGCAGACACCTCTTATCGTCGTGCGGACTTAGCGCGAGTTTGGTCTGCTGCACAGTCTGCACTTCGTGTAGCCTCGATCGAAAGAGGTACTGCGAGCGATACTGTGTCGTGTTTTGCCTCAAACAGGCGACGTAGTCCTCGAAATCTATGGTTCTCGCGAGCACCGACGACTTGACGCCCTTGGCCTTCTTCATGCGGTCCTCGCCGTTGACCCGTACACTGTACATTTTACTGCGGAGTCCGACGAATTCCGCCATGACCTGACCGTTGCACTCGTCCTTCATGAGGCCAACCACCTTCTTGTTCACCAGCGGCATCTCGAAGGCGTTCTCGGTGGGGTAGTCGGACGTGTCGAAGCGCCCAATGTGACGCTTCATCACGTCATAGACGTCCCCGCCTCGCACTTCGTAGATGAGGCTGTCGGTGTCCGTATAGAGCAACTTGCAATTACTCTCGAAGGTCGGCATCATGAAGTCGTAGTGAAACTCGTAAACGCAAGTTTTCGACAAGTCGGGTACGCAAAACTCCACGTAGATCGGCTTATTCAGCAGAACCTCGATCTTGTTGAGCTGCACGGCTACGAGGTTTTCTGCGAAAACGACTCGGTTGTGAAAGTTGGGTTTGGCGATGAGTGCTTCAGCACCGTACCTGCCCTTCCACTTGGTTACGAGTTGACGTCAAAACGTTTGCGCACGTTCTCCTTCGTCTTACCGAACACCGCGTTATTCATGAGTTTGAACAAGTTCTTCTCAAACTCATTGCGGGCTCGTTTCCTCATACCGCTGTTCAGGTCTACATAGCTCTTGAGCCACGGTGACTGCTCGAACTTCAGGGCTCTGTGGATGTTAGTGAGCCGTAGATCGTGCTCAAGAGCTTGCCTGAGGTTGCGGTAGTGGATGATGTAACGTGATTTCGAGTACAACGTCGTCAGAAGCTTGGACTCTTTCGAGCCCGGTGGCTTCATCTGCTCAGGACACAGCGGCAGGTCTCGGTGGACGTCGTGGACGGCTTCCAGATAATCCAAGTCCACCTCAAGTATGTATCCGATGGGCGAGTCGTCGGACACATTCCACTGGAAGTCACCGTCGAGGTTCTAAACCCACTCGAAACCACCGTACGGGAGATGTTGTGTCATCGCCCAGCCATACAAGTTGTTCACGTCATAGTACATGAGGTACTTCGTCTCCTCTTCGGGATTGTAGTCCCTTATGTACGCGTTGTTGGCTCGGGCGTAACGGTTGCTGCACTGACTGACACCGCCTCGGATGCCCCGCTCGACGAATATGAGCATGTCGATGTCGGTGAGCAGTTGCAGCTCGATTGCGGTGTACTTCAGCATGGCGTCCCACGTGAGGCCGGGTGTGGTGTAGTAATGGGCTGGATCCAAACCGTACGTTTCAATGCAGTTGTCAGGAAAGTTTTCGAAAACGTCGGCCAGCAGCAGGACGTCGGTCTTGAGGTAGAGGTCCGCGTACTCGCCCAGAGTTCCCACGTTGAACTCACGCCAGACACTCTGGGCGTGTTCGTAGTCCTCGTCGGAGATGTCGTAGCCGTTGAGACGGCTATGAAATTGTAGCTGGGTCGGCAACTCCGTGACGTCCAGCTTGGCCCACGCGTCGAGAAACTCGTAGGGGAAGACACCTTTCCGCCTCAACAATTCGAACTGTTCGACTCGGATCTGCAGGAACTCGCTCTTGGTGATCGGCGCCTCCGCGAGGTAAGACGCCAATTTCTCCAATGACGATGCCATGGAGCGGAAGGAGTCGATGAACCGAAGAGCGATGTCGCTACCCTTTAGATGTTTTGTGAACGAGACGTATCGCTCCATGTTCAAGGGCAAGAGGTCGATCCGGCCGTCGAAGCAGGTGGATATTTTCTTGATGATGAGGTGGCTGTCGTAGCCGCTGAGATTGTGGAAGACTACGGGAATGGTGCACGAATCCTGATAATTCAGGTTACAGTCCTCGTGCGCTACACCCCTGTATCTGCCGGTGAGATGGCAGTGGTCCCGAACTCTCTTCACATCCAGCAGCGGCTTCTCGCAAATGTGACACTTCTTGGCGATGTGGAAAGCCCTCTCATGTTCCTCCGTGAGCGGTTCCATGGGTACGGTGTGCTCGTGGATTCCTTCGACCTGCTCGACCAGCTCAGAAAGTTCACGCGCGAACCACTCAGCGGGTTTCGGGCCCCGAAAGCTGTTATAGCGGGACAGCGTATGGTCGTAGCTACACCTCACGTAGTAACCCACGCTGAACGGTTCGTGCACTTGACAAACTCTCGTCTTGCTCGTTCGCTGCAGGTCGATGTTCTTCAGGAGACACTCGAAGTCTGCGTAGACGACAAATGGCACCCTTTCCTTAAAGTTCTTAAACTTCAAGGTGCTGTGCATCGGTGCCGGCATCTTGATCTTACTCCGATTCACCTGGACGAAGTCGACTTCGTGTTTGCCCAAGTCTTCGACGCTTCCGAAGTAATGGAGGCAACGATCGCAGATATACTTCTTTCCGTTCCATCTTGAGAGTTGTGCGCTGACCAGCCGAGAGAGGTCCTTTATCCACACGTAGTGGTAGATGGTGAGTTTCATCATCCTCGTTCACCTCCTCCTCATTCGATTCCTCGTCGAGACGTACCGATCTTGAATCATGAGGAGATTCACATGTTTGGTCTTCTTGTGCGAGGTGACGTGGATGGGTACGACCGAAAATTTTTCTTTGCGTTTCAGTAAAATGTAGATGTTGATCGAGAGCTTATTCTGCTTCTCAAACTTCGGGACCTCTCTCGGCGTCACTGGGAAGTCTATGCCCACAAAGTTCAACTCGTTTTCGTACGGCTTGTACACTGACACACGGTTGGGATGCCTGCCCCAATCAACAGGATGCAGTGCAGAAAGGAGCGCCCATTTGAAACACTGGTCGTCGGTGTTTTTCACGTTGACGCAGGCCTACTTTCTTTTGATAAACCTGGGAAGTTCGAGGTAGGAGCTGCCCCTCATAGGGTTGTACCGGTTCACGTTGACGGTCAAGTTGATGACGACTCGCAACATCCAACCCGAGTCCCGCTCCTGGAATTCCACCATTTGCCGGAGAATGGTGTCTCGCACATTCTCGACAAACCACTGCTTCAAATCAGTGGTCTGCAGGATTGGAACGTTCTTCGTGGCGAAGGTCTTCAGTTCGACGATCTCTTCGTCATTCTTGAAGATGCTGTACTCGCCCTCCAACACAGCATTCACCTTCAACGCATTCTCCCTCTTGAGCGCGTTCTTGATACGCGGTGTGAAGAGGGCTTGGGCGTTCTGCAGGAAGGCGGTGGGATCCAGATTTCGCAGGTTTACAATCACACCCATGCGGATACGTCCGTCGAACGCCGACTGGAGATCCTCCCACGAGACACGATCGCTGCGTCTCTGCCCGCGCTAATCAAGATGTCCACCTCTCACGAGCAAGCTGTTGAGTTTTCGATTATAACTCTTCACCTGTCGAATGGCGGCCAGGTGTCGTTGTTTGGCTGCGACCGATGTTCCTTCTCGGCGCATCAATCCGCAGCCCGAGCAGCCGCAAACTCTCGGTCCCCAGTCGGATTCATTGGGTGATCTCGATGGGATCAACTCTTTTGCGATCGATCAGCTTGAAAGCCTGTCGATGGATGTTCACAATATTTCGGCACTGATCGGAAGACATGTTGTCGTTTCGAGAGCGTGATGTGACTAATGGCGTGAGCGCGGTGACGTGCGGTATTTAAGCAAAGACATTTTGTGGTGGTGGTGGTGGGGGTAAACGGGTTCGTGCCTGTCGAGAAGCTATGACGTCATCGCTCAGGAATGTGACGCGCGCGGATCGGCCGAAACTGCGCAGTAGCGGTGCCGCCTGGCGTTGATGGTTGGAGTCGAGGAGTGGGGGTTCGACCAATCATGATGCGCGAATTTAAATTTCAGTGGGGGCTCGACCAATCATGATACGCGAATTCAAATTTCCCACCACGGCGCATGCGCACTTCCGCAAAATTCAAAATGGCCGCCGCCTACGGTGGCGACACCTGGCGTTGACCACCACCGACAGTGGCGCCACCTGGTGGGGGGTTGAGAAGTGGGGGTTCGACCAATGACAGAGCTCCGTTTGGTCACGTGATGCGCGAACTCAAATTTCCCGCCACGGCGCATGCGCACTTCCGCAAAATTCAAATTTCCCGACATTTTTGGTCACGTGGGTGACCCCGAACTCTCATAGCTTATTTACTACTGCCTGCCAATCCGTATCGATCCGCATGCCTTCCGCGTCCATGTGAACCCAGCCTTAAGGGCCGTTTGCACGGTGATAGTTTCTGCGATAGTTGCTGTCATGATAGCCATTATCACATGAACTATCACCATGTAAATACACACGCCATTTACAGGCTATCATGACAGCAACTATCGCAGAAACTATCACCGTGCAAATGGCCCTTTAGGTACGCGATGCACGGAATAATAGCTTTGTTCGCACAGCGCAGTTAGTGACTGGTTGGAAATTTTTTTCTGCGCATGTGCGGTTGGAAACCGATTTCAAACTGAATTCTGATTTTGTGCTCTGCGAACGACGATTTTCAACGATTTATCCTCCATCGACACCACGGAAGAAGGCGAGCGTCTGCGAGCTGTTAGTTCGATTCGCGTGTGATTTTTTGGTTAAGAAGCCGTCAGCGTTTAACGTTAACGCGTGTTATTAATTAAAACATTCGGGGCAAGATCTTTGGAATAAGGACCTACAAGCGGGAAATAAGGATTATCTAGCTTCATGCATAGAATGGTAAGTGTTAATAGCTAATTTAATGAAATTATTTACAGGAGGCAGATAGATGAATGAGTTTCTTTGTCGTCTCATGTGCTTGTCTTTCATAGAGTTGCACATCCAGCATTATCGATGCAGCCAGGATGGAAGAATTGCCTGGAGGAGGTAGACAAGCTTCAGGAAGGCCACATATTCATCGCCTCGGAGGCGAAGTAACATAGAAAGGAGACTGGAGGCATTGGTCAGCGCGACAGCTCGGCTATCGAGTAAGTAACGTTCCTGAGTTTAACGGTAGTCAGCGAAAAAAAAATTATATTTTATAAGGAGCACATTATATCGAATTTGTGTTTCAGATCAGAGGAAGGAGCAAAAGATCTAGTGCCCCACAGGCTACGTCAGAGGACCATGCAGAGCAATCTAGTCGTCATTGAAGATTTGGCTCCACATCTTCTGAAGACTCTTCGACAATGACATCTACCATTTGAAAGCAATGTGCATGTTTTCTCCAGTGCATTGGCCATGCAGTTTCTACGATAACGTTCTGCACGATATTGTTCTTTTTATATTCTTTTACATATGAGCCGTTGAAAACCAGAATGGTGTAAGTCACATTTCATGTAAGCTGAGATTATTTGACTGCAAAGTTAAGTACAATTTGAAAAATCTGTCTAGATGATATAAAACAGACATGTACGATTTAAAATATCTGTTTGTATCATCTAGACAGATTTTTCAAATTCTACTTAACTTTGCAGTCAAATAATCTCAGCTTACATGAAATGTGACTTACACCATTCTGGTTTTCAACGGCTCATATCGCGTTTTTCTATTATCTATATTCTGGCGATATTTATACATACTTTAATCTCTTTGCCTACTTATATTTTTTACTTACGATGTTCCTTTTAGCCTATAAGATTGTTTGTTCTTTTCTGCATCTCTATGTGTGTATATTACTTTTTTTTTAATCTGGCTGATAAATTAATTGTTCCATAGTAAATAAAAATTGTACTAATAAATTTATCAAAAACAGATGTTAACGTAAAATTTGTCTAACAGAAGAAATTCTAACAGAATATTAAGAAAGGTCTGACAAAATGTGTTAAGGGGGAAAGCCACTGTGATGACCGGAAAATGTAGAATAACTTTGTGAATTTTTTCTGATTAAAATAAAAAACGAGGGAAAAAACTTTTACAACTACATGAAGGTACATATATTTTAGTATATTAGAAAAAAAAAGCAATACATAATATCAATAAACTACACAATAATATGCGATGCCGTAAAGCTTCTCTGAAAAATGTTTGGCGCATGGGCGCCATTGCTGTGTCCGAATGGTATATCCAAACCAAAAAAATCAATTATTTTCTTAAACTACACGAGTCTAGCTTCAGTTAAGCGTACGGATTTATAAAAATTTTAATTTTTAACAAAGTAACGCATGTTTAAAGATAGAACTTCGAAATTTAGAGAAAAATTGCTCAGTTTTTTAATTATATCTCAACAAGTAATCGCTTAATCGAAAAAATCATACGCTTAACTGAAGATAATTCTTTTAAAAATATTCTGTGAAAATTTCAAGGTAATCGGATAAAAATTGACTGAGTTATGATGGCGCCCAGTTGGAAAAATATAGTTTCGAGATAAAAGCCTTTAAAACCGCGCGGTCAAGTTCGAGCGTATGCGCTTACTCACACAAAACCTTTCATAACTCCATAAAATTTTCGAATTTCGGTTTGAAGCTTAGGGAACAGATTCTTGAAACCTCGAACATTAAGAAAATGTAAAAATAAAAAAATCTATTTTTTGAACATATCACAGTGGCTTTCCCCCTTAAATCACGTGTTACATAGAGTGTTAAATAGCATGTGAAAGTTGATTGATTTTTACATGGAATTTACCATACAATTTAACATGTAATTTATCATGTGATTTAATATGTAATTTAACATATAATTTGACATAATATTTATCGCGAAATTTAACATACGATTAATCATACAATTTTACACATGAAATTTTTCAGTGGGGTAAATACTCTAATATATTTTATTACTACTATGTAAGTATCTCTATTAAGGTCAAACAGGGGCTGTGAATGCGCTCGCAGTCCCGTATCTTTCCTGGAAAACTAATTGCGGGACGGTTCCTAATTAATCACGCATCATCGAAATCACTTTGCTAATCACCGCCAACCGTCGGCTATTTAATTCGTTTATAAGGAGAAGTAGCGACGCGTTCCGACTTAAACATTTAACATTTGAGACCGTGTTAAGAAGATATTTTTCTACCTACAGAGATATGAATAGTTGCTTGTTTTAATTGAAAATATATTGGCTTTACATTCTACTAACTTACAATTTTAAGTTTGAAAGAATATAATTTTCAACAATAAAAAACTGGGATAAAGTCAAAAACTTAGTTATTGGACAGTCAAGAATTAATAAGCCAGTTACGGTTTTTGATAATATTTATTTAAGTAAAAACTAGAAATCTTGTTTTTTTAAAATTTAAATCAGACTGTCCAATATCTGCAAAGTGTCCAATAACTGGATGGTTTACCCTAATCATGCAATTTTACACGTGAAATTGTTCACATAACCTAAACTGTTACTATCATAAAACCGTCAACCGATGCACAGCATAGATCAGTGAAGAAAATGCATAAAGTTGAGGTTAGACACAAACACAAACAAGGAGCACGCACTGCGCAGACTCCAAACCAAAAATTTGGTGAGTCAGCGGATTTTTCTAACAGTTGGAAATCGGGTTCCGACTCCTGATTTTTTCTGTACGAACACCTAACTTTCGATCAGCAGTTTGGGTTTGCTCCTGTGCGAACGCTTTTAACGAACTGCGCATGCGTCGTTCAATTGCCAACGGTTTGTGACTGCTGTGCGAACGAACCTAATGCTACCGACCGGAGCGTCCGGTCTTCACTTGTAATCGAGCAATCACCACGGACACTCCGCCTCTTGAGATGTAGTAATTCTGGCCGAAATAAACTTAACACGGAATATATATCAACAGCACGCCTAGCCTTCCGTCACCTCCACCCGATTCTTGTCACTGCATCCAGCAATCCTTGTTTCCACGCGCCGGAACAATTGAAGGGCTTGGTGCAAGAACCGATCAAAGACCAAATTTTGCGAGATTAAATTTTCGGTGGTTTTGGGGCATATCTTTCGTTTGGAACAAGAACCGAACATGTAACATGTATACTTTTATTGCAACAATGATTACAGACGAGTAGAAAAAGTTAGTCTAATTTGTAAAATTATGACTTTACACGTTTTTTGCATTTTTCTCCAAACTAGCCTTCTTGCAAACCTGCTCTTGCACCAAGCCCTTCAATTGGCTGGTGTTGGGGAAAAATGGTATAAGTCCAAAATAAATCTTATTAATTATTATTAATCTTATTATTCATTAAAAGTAACATTTTAGGTTGATTAGGCATAAATAAGGTTACCCAATTGGGGCCCAATCAGGTTAACCAAATTATACAACTGAGCGTTACAACCCCAACGAATGCCCAATCTGGCACTGATTGGGTTGCCTAATTGGCGTCTAATTGGTAATTGAGAAGCCGAATTAGGGCCCATTCGGGGCCCAATGGACATTTCCACACGGGTATGTCATTGAGTTGAAATCCTCGAATTTTTAAGACTGTGTTTAGGTCGTAACGCGAGGCATGGTGAAGGCGAGCCTCGTCCATTCACCATGCCTCGTGCTACGACCTAATTAAAGTAGTATGGTCACTCTCCAAAGTGATCGTTGAGTGTCCCTAAAAAAGGTCATTAAAAAACTATGTTTTATAATTGAAAATTCTCTTTGTGAATTATAAAATGTATGGCCATAAGAATTAGTCGATTATTTTGATTATTTTTCACTTATTATTCAAATAATGTGCCTCCTTTGACTAGCGTCTTTTTATGTGTGGCAACGCATATTATCAATGGGCTCGTGGCCCAGTAGAGAAAACCACGACACACTCAAACGTTTGAGTGTATCGTGGGGAAAACGAGATCTGAAATGCACGCTTGAACCCTCTCCACTGACACGACGTTGCCGCATCTACTCGACGCGCTATTTCCGAACACCAAGTAAGACTCTGGGTTATTTTCTACTCGGTAATTAATTTTTATCAGACATACTAAACGGTCAATCTACCCCAAATTGCACCAGGAGGTTTCTATTGATATTAGCTTGCATACATAATTATTTCATATTTAAATCTTGGAAATCGATTCGTGACCATACTACTTTAAGCACAATCTGAAAAAACCTCGGATTTCCGCCTAATGGCATAAGATACTATTTCAGTGTAGAAGTTATTATGGAAACGCCTCTGGTTTAGAGTTTAACCTACTATTAGGCTACAAATTATTACAAAAATCACTATTTGACGATGTAATTCAGTTTTTTCATTTTTACCCGTTTTACGTAATTCAGTTTTTATTTCCTCGCCCCTTATCCTTATAATAATCTGTTCCTACTTCTGATTACAGCCGATAGCAGTTTCTTACTGGCAAATGCCCAGATCGTTGACTTCCCTATCGTCTATTGCAACGAGAGCTTTTGCAAGATCTCCGGCTACAATCGAGCCGAGGTAAGATATCCAAACCGGACAATTTTTTGTTCTTTTCGACAATTTTCTTATTTTCATGAATTTCGAATGAAGAGCGTCGTTCTAGATGAATTTTCTATTAAGAACTGATGCCATCGACGGGGATTCGATTTTCAGGTAATGCAAAAGTCATGTCGATGCAGCTTCATGTACGGAGAACTGACGGACAAGGAGACCATAGCAAGAATCGAGGAGTGTCTCGAGGGTCAAATTCACGATCAGTTCGAGATTTTGCTGTATAAGAAGAACAGTAAGTACACGCCTGAAAATTTGAACATGCGATGTAGGGCTTCTTAGTTTTCCACTGTGTGTGTGTGTGTGCATGCTCAATATCTGTACCATCGGTATGCGTTCGTTTTTCTGTGCGTTTGTTTGTGAGAACGAATTTAGTTAGCAAAATCATTCGGTGGACTCGTCGGAGACTAAGTTTCATGGGCATTCGAATAGATTTTCACGCCACGCCCATTGCATTTTCAAATATTTAATTTAAAAAAATATAATTCATCTTCTTCGTTAGCTCATTTATATTTTTAATCTTAAAAAACGTGAATAAATATATAAGAGAAAAAATTGAATTGATCGATATATTATTTTAATTGAGTTCGAATTATCAAAAAGGTAATCAACTTTATATAGAACGCCTCATAATTATACACTTATAAAATACTCTAAAAAATGGACGAATTAAAATTATACTTAAATATGATCAGCAATTATACGAATTCGAATGGATCTAAAGTCGTAAATAGTTACTACAACAATTATTGAACCTGGTACGGGAGTCTATGCTGCGTCAATAGACGCAGTCTATTAGTAAACACTCATGCGAAAAACGTATAATGCTTGTTATCTGACAATTATTTGCTCTAATGGTCCATTTCGTTACTTCCATCGTGAATGGCGCGGGTTCATAATACCCAATTTTCTTGTTCCAACCTTTGGGTGCAAAAATGACCTCTATATACATAGTTCAGATACGAAAGAGAAAGCTAATCAAGCGTAGATTGATGCAAAGGAAGATGGATCGAAGTTTTCGGTCCAAGCTTAAAATTATGTCCGTCTTTGAGTACTACTATAATAATTATAGCGTTAAAAAAGGCTCGTTTGAATGTCGGATATATTATATCATAAGTAATTGTAGTTTTCGTTAGTTATTAAGGCAAACGACTATCTCACTTTTAAATAGCTTTTACTTCAGATACACTGCTCCTTTTTTCAGTTAAGTAGTAGATATTTTTGTGTAATTTATTGTTTATTAAGAACGTTGTAAATAAATAGCTAAGGCTGCGATAAATTGTAAAATACTTTTTGCCTAGAGACTAATAATTTTTCTAACCTTATAAAACATTTTTACTACACCAAATACTATACTCAAAGGCGGATACAATAGAGAAATTAGATGGTAAACTTTGATGCGTTTTTTATGATGATAATTATTTAAAATAGAGACGCGTTTCTTCTAGTACTATCTAACAGGTTTTAAACGTTCTAAACTGCACCGTCTAAATATACCACTGGAGTTAAATTTGAAGAAAAATCAGAGCAAAAAAACTTGTTTTCGGTTTACCATCGGACGTACGATAGCAACATCATTGAGCTGTAAGGAGTTCATCAGGAGTAGCTGAAGTGTGACTGAATTTAGAAATTATCATCTATTAAATGAAATTGAATGGTATTAATTAAATTTACATTGATCTTATGGTGATATTATCAATTTATTATTAATTAGCAAGTCAAAGTTTTAAAGTGCAATTCTACATATGTAAAATTACGGATTCGATTCCAATGTGATCTAGGTATTTCTCTTTTGCAAGTGTCGCATATGCCGAGGTGACGATTTCGATACCAGGAGCGTAACAAAAGCTAACTACAGTAGGACCTCAATTATCCGAACCTCTTATTTATTCTTACTAAAATTGTAGTTATTGTAACAATAAATTGACCTTGTCCCGCATTTTACCACAAACTTTGTAAATGTTACAATTTATTTTTTCCGTCTAGATCTTCACGATGTGCAGTCATAAATGCATATCGATAAGCCCTTTATTACCGTTGGCCATACGTCAACAAAAAATGATGAACTTCGTTATAAAGAAACCCTAAATTAAGCATTCAGTTTTCACATTTTTATAAATGTTTATAATTAAAAAATATATTGATTGTATTATGTTTCAAATATTGTTTTATTATGGAACATCGTTTTTATCCATCGTGACTGTTCCATTATCCGGACTTTCACTAATCCGAACTAGACCTAGTCCCAGTTGATTCGGATAATCGAGATCCTATTGTATTACAAATGTTTCGCGTAGAAAGAGGATGTAGGAATTTTTGTTATTTTAATTATTTCAGTTTTCTTGTATAATTTTTATTCGAATATGTATTTCTAATAACATTTACTAATAACACTTACTTATATATTTCATTATCCTTGGTGTTTTTATTATTCAATAATAATGTGTATTACTTCGATTATCCGTGGCTCTTCATTCGAATAATATCGAGGTTCTACTACATTAAGAATATTTCTTGTGGGATGAACGAAATAATATAGCGATATGTTAATGATGGCATGAATTCTTATTCCTTTCCCGCCCGAATGTGATCGAGTAATTATTTCGTACCAGTAGATACCTATAATTTTTATCGCGGAAACACCACATGGAAACAATGCCAGTATAATGCCCTCTCCCTGTATGACTCTTAATACTCATAGCCGACGAATCGGAATGCGAAAAACTAAATAATGGAAGGTAATTCTCTTTTAAAGGTACCCCACGAGGTATGTCTAGAACAAGCTCTCGAAAGCGCATTCGCAAAAGCCTGTAAGTCACCTCCGATCACACCACGAGCAAAGAAACGAGACGCGGAGCGAGAGCACACAACAGCGGTTATATAAGTCGTAAATCACATGAGTCCCCCAGTAGTCCCTGAGGTGTGTCGCCGAATGAAAATGTTCGATGGCGGTTGGGGTAAAAAAATGTGACCACATATATGGCCCCGACGCAAACTAGTCATGATTATTCGGCAACCCTTTTTCTTTTTTTCGTAACAACCGCCGCGACTCGACGTATTCGTTCGCCCGACATAACCGGCAGTTAACCCAACCCCGCCGAGTAGGTACTACGTACCACCACCCATGGGTTTACAAGGTCATTTAATTAACCGTAGCTGTCCCCAGTTACGGGGAAAAACCCGGTTATCGGATATCGAAATGTTGCTTGATGAACTTCGCACTGGCGTGCAGTTAGTAGATGTGACATTCCACGTCGGATCATTCAGGTTTTCGAGCCTCGCCATTTCGAAGGAATTGTTCTGGTAATAATGAGTATTTGAAATATTTAAAATTTTGATAAACATTCAAATATTTATTATTGTCTAAATGTACTGATAAAGATTTACCTACATTAGAAAAAGTGTTGTACATTGTACAAAACTTTTCAATAAAAGATTTCTTAGAATTGCTTCTTTGATATAAACAGCTGATTTTATGAAAAAAGATATAAATTTTCATTTTTGACAATATACAGGGTGATTCGAAATGGGCGCACTTCCTCTCGTAGAGAGATTCTTTGCAAAAAACTGAACCGAAAGTTCCTGTACAAAATTTTTGTGCTCCGCACAAATTTGGTGAATTTTTTTACGACTCAGGTGGTGCTTTTCGAATATTAGGGTGCCTTCCGCCGCTCCGATGATTGATTTCAAAATTCTAGGCTGCAGAGGAGGCACGCTGGAATAACTACTGCGAGTTTCGCTGCCGTCTAAAATCTTGTCCCTTGAATCTGACTTTGGATTGGATATTTTCGAACTGGATTATCTTGTAAACTAGGCGGAGCACGACAATTTTGTACAGGAACTTTCGGTTCAGTTGTTTGCGAAGAATCTCTCTACGAGAGGAAGTGCGCCCATTTCGAATCACCCTGTATATACAATCCGGGGCATAACTTACAGGTCAGCGACGCTGGTTGGATATCGGTTAGGGCACCCCGTTCGCTGCAGCTTCCTGTAATTTCATGGTAATACTAACAGCTCGGATCAGAACCAAGAGGATCGAGTCAAGCGAAAGACATCATCTATTTCACTCCTGATCTAGAATTAAGTTGGCTTCAATATTCTTGTTCATATTCTTTCTAAATAGTCGCAGAAATGTGTTTTTCTCTTGACTCGATTCACTTGGTTCTGATCCGAGCTATCGGTATTACCATGAAGTTACAGGAAGCTGTAGCGAACGGGGTGCCCCAACCGATATGCAACCATCGTCGTTGGCCTGTAAGTTATGCCCCGGATTGTACGAGGGTGGTCTGATAAGTTTCCGACCTCAACGTGAAAATGGCAGCACTCGTCAACAACAGCTGGGGAATGTATTCATGCATCTTTTGACATGTAGGGGAGATCGGGGGGTTGTGAGACACGGGGGGGTCGTGAGACAAGCTCACAGCACTGAATTACAAAGTGCGACATGTACCAATGACTGTCAAACTTCATTCTCGTCCTGTATCTCCATTTTCATTTGACACTCGTCGCGTTGACGCGGATTCTTAGTATCTCTTCAGATTGCAACTTCAATTTTGTGTTTTAAAGTTTTTTCGACCATTTGTGTTTGCAGTATTTTCACTCATGTTTTCAAGCTGTTGACAAAAGTGTATAGATATAAATCATTCCTTGGTGAGTAGCCTTTTGATACACAAAAAGAATTTTAGATAAACATTTTATATATCCATGAAGCGGTGACTATTTTAAAAATATTGAACTTGGGGGGTCGTGAGACAACATTTTCGGGGGGGTTGTGAGACACGCTATTTCTAAAAGCGATTTACTAAAAATTGTATTTTATGGGCGTATTTTGAATTTTTTGTGAACACTGCACGTTTTTTGCATTTTTAATTGTTTTTAATTAATTTAGCCTTCTTTAAATGATTTTTTCTTTATTTTGTAGCGAGTCGCACCTAAAACTTGTTTATTAGTTATATGTAAAAATCTAACCTTTTTAAACTTGAATACATTGTAAGCCGCAACATTTGCTTTCTTTTTTAATTTGAATAAACAATTTTAATAAACGTATGCCACTTTCTATGATTTGAAGGCGTGTCTCACAACCCCCCGAACATTGTAAAAATCCAGAAAAACCAACTTTCGAGCTAACAGGCCAAACTTATAGGTTTTTTTGAAATTTCAACAAACCCATCTTTTTTAAAGTATTGTTATGCTTACTCACGATTTGACAACATTTATGCGCAGAAAAAAAGTTTTTTCATTATACTTTTTTTACAAAAACAAAACCCGTCTCATAACCCCCCGATCTCCCCTACTCACCAAAATTTCAGCCATTTTGGACGCGCAGTTCTTTGACAATCGTTACAGTCAGTCGATGTGAGTGCTTTGGTGAACATGGAAAAAATCGAGTATCGAGCTGTGATTTTTCCATTTTCACCAAAGCACTCACATCGACTGACTCAAACGATTGTCAAACAATAACTATGCGTCTAAAATGGCTAAAATTTTGGTGAGTACATGTCAAAAGCTCGATAAGCGATTTTTTTCCATTTTCACCAAAGCACTCACATCGACGGACTCAAACGATTGTCAAACAACAACTGCGCGTCCAAAATGGCTGAAATTTTGGTGAGTACATGTCAAAAGATACACGGACACATTCCCCAGCTGTCGTTGACGAGTGCTGCCATTTTCATGTTGAGGTCGGAAACTTATCAGACCACCCTCGTATATGCTACGGTTCATTTGAAACTCAACTCCGATATCAAAGTTCATACAGTCAAACAAATTGTTTCACTCGAAGAGTTAAATCACTCGATGTAAACTTTTTAGAATTAATATTGAAGAAATTTCATTTTTTTTCTTGGCCCTTTGTATGAACTGTGAGTCTTTCAAGATACAATCAAAATTTGAAGTGACTCTTAAATTTTGGTGGATTACGGGAAGATTCTGGTAACCCCGTGTAAAAAATAGGTGGTATAAGGCTGTACATATACCGGGTGATTCTTTAATATTGCGACAAACTTCAAGGACGGGTTCCTTAAATGAAAATAAGAAAAAAAGTTCCTATGAACATGAGTCCGGAAACGCTGAGTTTCAGAGAAACAGGGTGTTCATTTTTATACAAACTTTCTATACTAATAATAGGAAGTATATTTTTGCAGAGCTTTCATTTTATTTATTTTTTGTAATAGGGTTTTCTTGGGAGTGTTAAATATCATTTCAGAAGAAGGGATGCATCATTGCATTTGTACTGTTTGTTGATGGAAGAGAATTTGTATAAAAATCAAACACCCTGTTTCTCCGAAACTCAGCGTTTCCGGACCCATGTTCATAGGAACTCAATTTGTTTCGGAACCCTAAATATCACAATTCTCACTTATCAAAATAAATATACTCCTTTTAGTGGGCACCGCTCTACCAGTTTTTTTTTATGAAGATTAATCCATCGACCATGTAAACCTAAGCTGATTTCTTCTTATTTCAATATATTGAAAAGTTGTCGAGTTTTTTAAATAAACTTGAAAACTCTAACGTGGTACGTCTAGTTTTGCAGGAATTAAAAAAATTTCAGGCGATAGAGATTCAAAACTATTTAGAATAAAGAAATGAAATATGGAGAAAAAATATTCTTTCGATTTTTTTTTTCACTTAATCATGGAGAAAAAGGGGTTGATAAAAGGTCCACAGTTTATACAGGATTAGCGAAAATCGTGTTTCACACTAACAAAGGCCAGGGACACACTAGCGTTAAGTTAACGCGCGTCACAACCCGAGTCGAAATTTTGCCCTTATTTTGATGGCCAGAGCCTCTCCATTGAGTAGAAGCGAAAGCCTCGTTCACATTAGTCAAGTCACATGACTTCAAGCCGCTTGAATACAAGTAACTTGATTTCAAGTTTGTGTTCATATTTGAGCAAGTAGTTTTCAAGCAAGTAGAAGTTAAAATGGCACCGTCTGAAATAGTGCGTGCAGGAGTGTCTTTAGTCAAGGGGTTGTTCACAATCGTAATCATGGTGTCACTCAATTTTATAATCAAAGTGTAATCATACTGTAATCAATGAAGTCAGTGTAATCACTGATTACGAATGTTTATATTTTCTGTTGTCATTTTTTGGTAAGCAAAAAATGTAATCATTTGTAGTCATTTGTAATCACTGTAATCATCAAAAACCGCCACGCTCCTCCTTTCACGTCCCTGACATAAAGCCCACCACAGACGCTCCAATTTGTCTATCAACTTGCTTGCGCAAACATAAGTTATACGATAAGTCTAAAATCGGAATAGCCCACTAACGATTCAATCTTTCGTTTCCATTCAGTATTCAGAGAGATGGCCGACGACGAGTTGTTATTGTGCGCTATTGCGTTAAAAAATAAGAAACTTTTATCTGAAACATTTTTTTGTATCAGGGGTAGATGGCACTCCAATCAATTTTTAGGCGATTTCGTATTTTTATGTTTCCCCCGTCGATTGGAGCGCCATGTACCCCTGATACAAAAAAATATTTCAGACAAAAGTTTCTTATTTTTTAACGTAAAACCCGAATCTGCAATAAAAATTGGGGGTTTCCCTCAGCGGCGGAGAGGGGGGGGGTCGAGTTTGGTATGACTGGATAGAACTTTTAAAAATATTGAAACCGTGTTTTCTTGTTTTTCTATACGACGCATATTTTTCAAAATATTCGGCCGTCCCGGGACTTCTTTTACACCCTGTATAATAGAGTCTTATTGAAATGAAAATAATTTATTTTGCTTATTCCAATATTAACGATTTAAAAATAGCCACACTAAAAATACTGAATACAGATAATTTATTTTGCTTATTCCAATATTAACGAATTCAAAATAGCCACACTTAAAATACTGAATACAAGTTGGATTTAACCTTTAGTGTAGTCAAAATAGGCGATTTTATTCGATGAAATGCAAATTAATCCGGGGAGGATGAAACCTATACCAATCGATAGTGAACAATCTCCTGAAAAACATCAAAAGAACGCAAAAAACTTTAGCCGGGAAATATGTTTAATTAATGAAAAAGTAACAAGAATTGCGGTCGAGCGTCCTTTGAACGCTGATATTTCTCGTTTAATGGGCTCAATTAAAAAAGTAGAACTACCATTTTGTAGCAGCGAACATTTACTACAAAAAACAAGCGGAAACCCCTAGCTGAAAGTGTTTCGTTTTAGTTTTATTAATGTTTTAAGCTTTTGCAGCGTCTGCCAAACGATCAGTTGATTATTTGGCTTCGTCCCTTGGCTGCGACGCACAGTGGGACAAAAACCCGAAAAGCTGGCCAAAAGTCGAAAACGCGTATAATCTAGGTGAAATTGAGTACTCGGGGGTTTTTGGGGTTGGTGATTACGAATCCGAAGTCAAAATTTCGAAAAACAATATGGCGGATCCAATATGGCGGAAAGGTTCCTCAAAAATTGATTGAATCTGGGTGAAATTGAGTACTCGGAGGTTTTTGGGGTCGGTGATTTTGAATCCGAAGTCAAAATTTCGAAAAACAATATGGGAGATCCAATATAGCGGAAAGGTTCCTCAAAAATTGATTGAATCTGGGTGAAATTGAGTACTCGGGGGTTTTTGGGGTCCCTGATTACGAATCCGAAGTCAAAATTTCGAAAAACGATATGGCTGTTCGCGCCAAAGCTGCACGACCGGTGGCGGACGAATTGGCTAGATTAACGGCAGCCTACGTGGCACTTCGCTCGTCTCGCGCCACGTAGATTTCCCCTTCTCTTGTGTCCGAACCGTGAATCGAACTAGTCGTTACGTAACGTGTGATCGCGTTCGTTTTCTCTTGTACTCGCGATTTCCGACCAACGTGCTCGACAATAATCGCAGTGCATCGCACACATATACGGATTTATTGTGTGTTCGCTACGTACGACCGAAACGTACTTCGGATTCAGCGCCGTGCGTCGCGTAATTGTGCTTTCGGATACACTCACTACTGCCGTCCGACACGTGCTCCGGAGTAGTCGAGTATCGCGTAGTTGCGCTCCCGCGTGTGCTCTTTTCGTTTCGGCGTAGCCATTAAATTCTGTGCGCCTCGAATAGGCTGAACATCGCGGATTTCTCAACTAGTTCAAAAGAGTTTCTGTACGCTCGTGCGCTCTTGGAGTAGTCGATTTTCTCGCGTTGCCAAAACCGGACCGGTCCGTATTTTCTTCTTTCTAACAAAACAATGGCAGACCCAAAAAATCTGCAACATATGGGTAACTTTTGGTTTTTCATTTCGCAAAAAAAAATATTTTAGATGAAGGTTTGTGCTTAAAGGCAAACTAATTTTACACATCTTAAATTTGAAGTATAATCTACAGGGTGAACAGAAAGTTCAAAATAGTACCTAGTGTTATTCTAAAACTACAAATTTTGAAATTGGCTTTTCTGTATAGGTCGAATGAAAGAGCAGAAAAATAGAGGCAAAAAAGGCTAATAGCACTGTGTCGCACAAAGTACTGGTGTATTGTACATTGAGTTTAATATTTGAAATTTTTTTTTCGATTTTTATAACAATTAATTAACCCTCTTTTGCGGTTATCGGCCTAAGTTGGCTTTCAGCCGACGGAGTGGGGGTGCCCAATCATACGCGCTGATTGTCCTCACTACTCAACTATGCCCATTTCGCATACAGCCAGGCTTGTAACATCACGCGATTAAGTGGGTCCGTTTGACCCCTAACGTTATTTGTAATATTTTAATAAGATTTTTCACGTTTAAATAATTATTTTTTATAGAAAATTAAAAAAATCCGAGACGGTAAATAATTATGATATGTTAGTGCTTTTAATAGTTTTATTTAGAGTTACCGGTTTAAGGTTTGAAATGATTGTGTGTGTGGTAAGTGTTTACTAAATTTTTACAGACTTCTTTAACCCTTAGCGGTCCTATGTCGAGCGTCACTCGATAACCGCGCGGCTGTGACTCAGAATACCTACGGCGCAGTGATAGAAATTGCTAATTTAGCTGGACAAAATATCTATGATCGTGGTGTCTCAGGAATAAATGAAAGTGTAGCGAAGACTGATGTGTATTTAGACCCTGGTAACAAAATAATGTCAAAACAACTAAAGGGAAATAACGTTTACTAACAAATTATCTAAACATCATAACAAAAGATAATAATTAAATTATAATTATTTTATAAGCGAAATATAAGAGATGATACTACCGTTGTATGAGCTCATATAAGTATGTATATATAATTGGAATATACATGATCTTCATAAAATTATTCTTAAAATTAGTTATCAGAATCTGATTCATCACTATCTACGTCTATTGAGCTTGGTATTCTGGGCAGCTCCAAACTATCCTCAACCACCGTGGTCATACCCTCAGCGTGCTGTAATTTCAATTTATCAACAATAAACAAATACATTGTCTCGACCTCGTTCTCTTTGTTAGAGTTGTTTCGCCACATATCGAATAATTCTCGTTGCTGCACCTGATTTACAAAACCTGGAATTGTAAAATTTGATGACATTTTATGACAAGAAATAGTATTTAGCTTTGTAGTTCAATAATGTCATTAACTCATTAAAAAAAGCCGCACGAGTTACCAACAATTACCAAGAAGTGTAGGCTTAGTAAAATATAGTTACTATTTATTATAGGAACACTAATGCTCCGTAATTCTACCTGGGGTATTTATACCTACTTTATGTGATATTTATATTCAGCCCTGTAAAATTTATCGAAATAGTTCTCCTTATCTACATAGAATTTGGACTTCCCTGAAGCTATTAAAGTAGACATAGCACAGTTTTATTGGTACTTGGAAAAAGGGTTTTGTCCAGCTAAATTGCCGATTTCTATCTGTGCGGCGGTTCGCCTTTGTAATTTCCACTTAATTGCCGACGTGACCATTCTGTGGCAAGAGCTTAGTTTCAGTAGATTCACATCCACCGTGGCGTACAGTTGGAATTTGTAGTGCAGTGCATTTTCAAAGTCAAAATTGCCATAAGAGAATTTGTACGGAGCGGCTGGGACGAAATTGCGAATACGGCGCGGACCGCTAAGGGTTAACTTGTAAATTTTTATTTCTAACTGTTTATCTCCTATTTACATATTTTTAGTAACTGTTGTGTAGCTAAAACAATTTGTGGCTATGGAAGACATTGATCAAAAACATCAAAAAAGCTTAGTTGCCAAGCAAAGTGTGAGCAAGAACCAAAATTCTGTAAGTAAACGGTTAAAAACATTAACAACGAAAAAAAGAGAAGAAAACAATTAGCCCTTGAGGAACGAGGATCAGTGTGATACCTCTGACAAAGAATACGATGATTATTATGAAAGTGACAGCTCAGGGTGTCCGTTTGATGAGGATGAGGATAACAAGGTAAATGAGTCTGATTTTTCCAGTGACGAATATTCAGATCAGTGGCGATAGGTGGTCTCAACAAATCAAGAATACTGTAGTGAAAAATTTTGAAAGTCTCACTGGTCCTCTCCACGCATTACCACCAGGATGCGAGGAAAAACGGTACCTGGAACTATTCTGGAATCAGAATGTTTATTCGGTACTATGGTCATTCTCAATTAATGTCCCTAATTTGAAATCGAAAATTCTGATTTTTCGAAATACAATATTTTGTCATTAAATCTTATTACGGAGTAGTAAACACTGTTATTACCTAAGTTATAATAAGATTCGTACAGATTTTTTGTTTAAAAGTTAAATTTTTATGACTTTCTTGATTAGTATGTCGAGTTCGTCACTACAACAAAAACCTTGCTATAAAAATGAATGTAAGCATATGATTTATTTAAACAGGAATAATTTTAAATTTATATTTCACTTACTCTCAAATTATCGGAATATTTTATTAATTTAATCTAAAAAGTAAGGTGGTTCAGTAAGGCAAAAAAATATTGTGAAGAACTTGACACGTCTTGTGACGGACCTAACACGGTGAGACATAGCTTAAGTTTCAGCAATTAGTTCGACTTTTAGTTAATAAAATACATTGCCAATGATTTTTAAACACGTTATTCAAAAACTTTTACAGAAAGAACTCTGATTTCTAATGGAAAATTTAACAAAATGAGGCTTTTTACTGACTTTCTTCATTAAGCCAAAATGGGTTCATAAAATGAAGAATTCGCTTTGAGACATTTATTGGTGGTTCAGCTTACTGAAGAAATATTTTCTTTAAGGTACCAAATCTTGTCCTCTTTAGCAGGCAACTCAGCAATAGATTTCTTAACTTTCTTTACTCTTTCTAGACTTTTCTTTAAATATTCTTTTTTTTTCTGGATTTTGTTTTATCTTTTCTCGGCATCTTTGAGCTCTTTCGGCTTGTGTAAGCGCCATATTTAAAAATTTTGATTTATAGTAGATATTTGTCAGGTTCGTCACATATCGGTCAATTTCGTCACAAACTAGATCGTGATGAACCTGACCGTGACGAAGCTAAGGATATCATAAAAGCGTGCCGAAAACAAATGTAAAAATACAAAAAAGCCCATGCTTGTTAGTCTAACCTAATTTATAATTTGTATAAAACAATTTTAAACGTTAGTACATTGCAAAAATTATTTGTTTATTTCGTAATCGACACTCAATAAACACACTTTCCAGTTAGCAACAATTTTGTTTAAATTATGGCAGAATTCTTCAAATGTAACACCGTTTTTCCACAAACCATGAACTAGGTATAATGGCTGGCTCATTTAGGGCAGACAGTTGAAGTGAAGAGTAGTTCCGTCTGTATGTGTATAAAAGAAATAGAGAGTGTGACAAACCTGACACGAAAACATAAGATAAAGCATTTTATTTTTTTAACCAAGTGGAAAAGAAAAAGTCACTTTTTTCTTTGAAACAGTTATTTCAATGTTCTAGCAATATTTTTACCAAGTTCTACCGAAATAATTCTATTTATTTTGATTGTAATATTGATAAATCTGAATAAAGGTATGGTAGGGACCGTGACGAACCCTGAAACTATTAGCATTTTAGGCATGATAAAAACTGGAAAATATTTTTAAACAGTAATATCGATAATGGACTGAAGTACGTATACTCTTGGAGCGTTATATAGCGGTTTTTAATTTAAAATGATATAGTACTAGAGAAAACATTTCATTACACTGAGACGGTAAATATGGACATTTTAAATGAGAATGACCCACTAGTTGAAGAGACAAATCGTTATGCTGAATAAATGCAACAAGTCAAGGGACGTCTAAATAAACGGTGGTACAATGTGACGCCTCAAGAAATGGAGGCATTCGTTGGAGTTGTAATTTACATGGGGATTTTTCGTTTGCCTCGTGATATTATGTATTTCAACAATCGCCTCATTCAATGTTCACTTGTGTCGAATGCTTTCACTTACGATCGCTACCGAATTATATTATACTCCAGTACGACATTACGACATACTTTATAAAATTCGTCCACTCTTGAACATTGCAGATGAATTTAAGTATGTTTATCGTCCAGAACGTGACATCGCTGTCGATGAGGCAATGATTGGATACAAGGGCCGTTTCGAAGTGAAACAGTACATCAAGGGTAAACCGACACCTTGGGGATTGAAAATGTGGACAATCGCTGAAAGCTGTACATTCTTGATACTCAACCTTATCTGGAGAAAAAAGAAGAAAAGAATAAAGACTTTCTCTTGGGAGAGCAAGTAGTTATTAATTTATCGGATTTTTTTGGGTTGAGGAATCACCTCTTTTATTGTGATAATTTTTTTACATCGATAAAGTTATTTGAAAAATTATTCGAGAATGGAATTTATGCCTGTGGCACGATTCGAGTCAATCGCAAAGAATGGCCACAAGAACTGAAGAAACCCAAGGAGTTGAAACTGAAACGAAGAGAGGCCAAACAAATGCAGTTGGGACAAATTACGTCTACGATTTGGCAAGACAATAATCCTGTCGCACTACTTTAAACGAATTGCGATGCTCGTACGACGACAATGGTAAAAAAATATTGCAATAAGCAAAAAAATACATTGATGTAAGCTGTCCTTTACCTGTTGCGAATTACAACAAATTGATGGGTGCAGTGGATCTTGGCGATCAGTTCCGTATTATACTGTGCTTCTCTCTCTCTCACTTCCTCTACTCTCCTCTCCTCTCTCTCCTCTCTCTCACTCTCTCCTCTCTCTCTCTCTCTCATCTCTCTCCTCTCTCTCCTCTCTCTCTCCTCTCTCTCTCTCTCTCTCTCTCTCTCTCTCTCTCTCTCTCCTCTCTCTCTCTCTCTCTCTCCCTCTCTCTCTCTCTCCTCTCTCTCCTCTCCTCTCTCTCTTCTCTCTTCTCCCTCCCTCCCCTCCCCTCCCCTCCCTCCCTCCCCTCCCTCCCTCCCTCCCTCCCTCCCCTCCCTCCCTCCCTCCCTCCCTCCCTCC